>CM032384.1:16598875-16998875 GCA_019049475.1 Eueides isabella | reverse complement strand
TTCACGAGCCCGATCTATCGACACCAAAATTTTGAAAATCCGTTCAGTAGTTTTCGAGTTTTTCGAAAATACCTATATTCATATATTAGAAATCCACCTAAGGTCTGCGGACTTGTAAAATTTTGTCGGGAATTAATTTTCCCAAACCAACCAAATCTTCAAGTTATTCAACTGAAACTTTCCAATTGTGTCTTAATATGTTTGTTTGTTAGTAAATAAACATCATTTCATATATATTTTGTATAAATAACTTAGAATTTAATTTTTAAATTTCGTATATAATAATAATTTTTAATTTTAATTTTTATAACTTTTAGTCGATAGATTTTCTTCATTTTTGTTTTAAAACGTAGGGTCGAGTTGGCTCTACGTCTGTGTATATATATAATTGTGTAATTTTTAATTTTCGTGCTATTTTAGCGCGAAAAACTCGGATTTTTCGTACATTTTGGGTTTTTCAGCGTTTAAACGCGCAAATAACCCCCCACCCGGACTTGACTAGTACCAGATCGTAGGCCTTCACGAGCCCGATCTATCGACACCAAAATTTTGAAAATCCGTTCAGTAGTTTTCGAGTTTTTCGAAAATACCTATATTCATATATTAGAAATCCACCTAAGGTCTGCGGACTTGTAAAATTTTGTCGGGAATTAATTTTCCCAAACCAACCAAATCTTCAAGTTATTCAACTGAAACTTTCCAATTGTGTCTTAATATGTTTGTTTGTTAGTAAATAAACATCATTTCATATATATTTTGTATAAATAACTTAGAATTTAATTTTTAAATTTCGTATATAATAATAATTTTTAATTTTAATTTTTATAACTTTTAGTCGATAGATTTTCTTCATTTTTGTTTTAAAACGTAGGGTCGAGTTGGCTCTACGTCTGTGTATATATATAATTGTGTAATTTTTAATTTTCGTGCTATTTTAGCGCGAAAAACTCGGATTTTTCGTACATTTTGGGTTTTTCAGCGTTTAAACGCGCAAATAACCCCCCACCCGGACTTGACTAGTACCAGATCGTAGGCCTTCACGAGCCCGATCTATCGACACCAAAATTTTGAAAATCCGTTCAGTAGTTTTCGAGTTTTTCGAAAATACCTATATTCATATATTAGAAATCCACCTAAGGTCTGCGGACTTGTAAAATTTTGTCGGGAATTAATTTTCCCAAACCAACCAAATCTTCAAGTTATTCAACTGAAACTTTCCAATTGTGTCTTAATATGTTTGTTTGTTAGTAAATAAACATCATTTCATATATATTTTGTATAAATAACTTAGAATTTAATTTTTAAATTTCGTATATAATAATAATTTTTAATTTTAATTTTTATAACTTTTAGTCGATAGATTTTCTTCATTTTTGTTTTAAAACGTAGGGTCGAGTTGGCTCTACGTCTGTGTATATATATAATTGTGTAATTTTTAATTTTCGTGCTATTTTAGCGCGAAAAACTCGGATTTTTCGTACATTTTGGGTTTTTCAGCGTTTAAACGCGCAAATAACCCCCCACCCGGACTTGACTAGTACCAGATCGTAGGCCTTCACGAGCCCGATCTATCGACACCAAAATTTTGAAAATCCGTTCAGTAGTTTTCGAGTTTTTCGAAAATACCTATATTCATATATTAGAAATCCACCTAAGGTCTGCGGACTTGTAAAATTTTGTCGGGAATTAATTTTCCCAAACCAACCAAATCTTCAAGTTATTCAACTGAAACTTTCCAATTGTGTCTTAATATGTTTGTTTGTTAGTAAATAAACATCATTTCATATATATTTTGTATAAATAACTTAGAATTTAATTTTTAAATTTCGTATATAATAATAATTTTTAATTTTAATTTTTATAACTTTTAGTCGATAGATTTTCTTCATTTTTGTTTTAAAACGTAGGGTCGAGTTGGCTCTACGTCTGTGTATATATATAATTGTGTAATTTTTAATTTTCGTGCTATTTTAGCGCGAAAAACTCGGATTTTTCGTACATTTTGGGTTTTTCAGCGTTTAAACGCGCAAATAACCCCCCACCCGGACTTGACTAGTACCAGATCGTAGGCCTTCACGAGCCCGATCTATCGACACCAAAATTTTGAAAATCCGTTCAGTAGTTTTCGAGTTTTTCGAAAATACCTATATTCATATATTAGAAATCCACCTAAGGTCTGCGGACTTGTAAATTTTGTCGGGAATTAATTTTCCCAAACCAACCAAATCTTCAAGTTATTCAACTGAAACTTTCCAATTGTGTCTTAATATGTTTGTTTGTTAGTAAATAAACATCATTTCATATATATTTTGTATAAATAACTTAGAATTTAATTTTTAAATTTCGTATATAATAATAATTTTTAATTTTAATTTTTATAACTTTTAGTCGATAGATTTTCTTCATTTTTGTTTTAAAACGTAGGGTCGAGTTGGCTCTACGTCTGTGTATATATATAATTGTGTAATTTTTAATTTTCGTGCTATTTTAGCGCGAAAAACTCGGATTTTTCGTACATTTTGGGTTTTTCAGCGTTTAAACGCGCAAATAACCCCCCACCCGGACTTGACTAGTACCAGATCGTAGGCCTTCACGAGCCCGATCTATCGACACCAAAATTTTGAAAATCCGTTCAGTAGTTTTCGAGTTTTTCGAAAATACCTATATTCATATATTAGAAATCCACCTAAGGTCTGCGGACTTGTAAAATTTTGTCGGGAATTAATTTTCCCAAACCAACCAAATCTTCAAGTTATTCAACTGAAACTTTCCAATTGTGTCTTAATATGTTTGTTTGTTAGTAAATAAACATCATTTCATATATATTTTGTATAAATAACTTAGAATTTAATTTTTAAATTTCGTATATAATAATAATTTTTAATTTTAATTTTTATAACTTTTAGTCGATAGATTTTCTTCATTTTTGTTTTAAAACGTAGGGTCGAGTTGGCTCTACGTCTGTGTATATATATAATTGTGTAATTTTTAATTTTCGTGCTATTTTAGCGCGAAAAACTCGGATTTTTCGTACATTTTGGGTTTTTCAGCGTTTAAACGCGCAAATAACCCCCCACCCGGACTTGACTAGTACCAGATCGTAGGCCTTCACGAGCCCGATCTATCGACACCAAAATTTTGAAAATCCGTTCAGTAGTTTTCGAGTTTTTCGAAAATACCTATATTCATATATTAGAAATCCACCTAAGGTCTGCGGACTTGTAAAATTTTGTCGGGAATTAATTTTCCCAAACCAACCAAATCTTCAAGTTATTCAACTGAAACTTTCCAATTGTGTCTTAATATGTTTGTTTGTTAGTAAATAAACATCATTTCATATATATTTTGTATAAATAACTTAGAATTTAATTTTTAAATTTCGTATATAATAATAATTTTTAATTTTAATTTTTATAACTTTTAGTCGATAGATTTTCTTCATTTTTGTTTTAAAACGTAGGGTCGAGTTGGCTCTACGTCTGTGTATATATATAATTGTGTAATTTTTAATTTTCGTGCTATTTTAGCGCGAAAAACTCGGATTTTTCGTACATTTTGGGTTTTTCAGCGTTTAAACGCGCAAATAACCCCCCACCCGGACTTGACTAGTACCAGATCGTAGGCCTTCACGAGCCCGATCTATCGACACCAAAATTTTGAAAATCCGTTCAGTAGTTTTCGAGTTTTTCGAAAATACCTATATTCATATATTAGAAATCCACCTAAGGTCTGCGGACTTGTAAAATTTTGTCGGGAATTAATTTTCCCAAACCAACCAAATCTTCAAGTTATTCAACTGAAACTTTCCAATTGTGTCTTAATATGTTTGTTTGTTAGTAAATAAACATCATTTCATATATATTTTGTATAAATAACTTAGAATTTAATTTTTAAATTTCGTATATAATAATAATTTTTAATTTTAATTTTTATAACTTTTAGTCGATAGATTTTCTTCATTTTTGTTTTAAAACGTAGGGTCGAGTTGGCTCTACGTCTGTGTATATATATAATTGTGTAATTTTTAATTTTCGTGCTATTTTAGCGCGAAAAACTCGGATTTTTCGTACATTTTGGGTTTTTCAGCGTTTAAACGCGCAAATAACCCCCCACCCGGACTTGACTAGTACCAGATCGTAGGCCTTCACGAGCCCGATCTATCGACACCAAAATTTTGAAAATCCGTTCAGTAGTTTTCGAGTTTTTCGAAAATACCTATATTCATATATTAGAAATCCACCTAAGGTCTGCGGACTTGTAAAATTTTGTCGGGAATTAATTTTCCCAAACCAACCAAATCTTCAAGTTATTCAACTGAAACTTTCCAATTGTGTCTTAATATGTTTGTTTGTTAGTAAATAAACATCATTTCATATATATTTTGTATAAATAACTTAGAATTTAATTTTTAAATTTCGTATATAATAATAATTTTTAATTTTAATTTTTATAACTTTTAGTCGATAGATTTTCTTCATTTTTGTTTTAAAACGTAGGGTCGAGTTGGCTCTACGTCTGTGTATATATATAATTGTGTAATTTTTAATTTTCGTGCTATTTTAGCGCGAAAAACTCGGATTTTTCGTACATTTTGGGTTTTTCAGCGTTTAAACGCGCAAATAACCCCCCACCCGGACTTGACTAGTACCAGATCGTAGGCCTTCACGAGCCCGATCTATCGACACCAAAATTTTGAAAATCCGTTCAGTAGTTTTCGAGTTTTTCGAAAATACCTATATTCATATATTAGAAATCCACCTAAGGTCTGCGGACTTGTAAAATTTTGTCGGGAATTAATTTTCCCAAACCAACCAAATCTTCAAGTTATTCAACTGAAACTTTCCAATTGTGTCTTAATATGTTTGTTTGTTAGTAAATAAACATCATTTCATATATATTTTGTATAAATAACTTAGAATTTAATTTTTAAATTTCGTATATAATAATAATTTTTAATTTTAATTTTTATAACTTTTAGTCGATAGATTTTCTTCATTTTTGTTTTAAAACGTAGGGTCGAGTTGGCTCTACGTCTGTGTATATATATAATTGTGTAATTTTTAATTTTCGTGCTATTTTAGCGCGAAAAACTCGGATTTTTCGTACATTTTGGGTTTTTCAGCGTTTAAACGCGCAAATAACCCCCCACCCGGACTTGACTAGTACCAGATCGTAGGCCTTCACGAGCCCGATCTATCGACACCAAAATTTTGAAAATCCGTTCAGTAGTTTTCGAGTTTTTCGAAAATACCTATATTCATATATTAGAAATCCACCTAAGGTCTGCGGACTTGTAAAATTTTGTCGGGAATTAATTTTCCCAAACCAACCAAATCTTCAAGTTATTCAACTGAAACTTTCCAATTGTGTCTTAATATGTTTGTTTGTTAGTAAATAAACATCATTTCATATATATTTTGTATAAATAACTTAGAATTTAATTTTTAAATTTCGTATATAATAATAATTTTTAATTTTAATTTTTATAACTTTTAGTCGATAGATTTTCTTCATTTTTGTTTTAAAACGTAGGGTCGAGTTGGCTCTACGTCTGTGTATATATATAATTGTGTAATTTTTAATTTTCGTGCTATTTTAGCGCGAAAAACTCGGATTTTTCGTACATTTTGGGTTTTTCAGCGTTTAAACGCGCAAATAACCCCCCACCCGGACTTGACTAGTACCAGATCGTAGGCCTTCACGAGCCCGATCTATCGACACCAAAATTTTGAAAATCCGTTCAGTAGTTTTCGAGTTTTTCGCCCCCCCACCTCACCCTATAGTCTCTCAGGTAGGTAAACTTATTCCATTTATTTCAATTTTTATTCTCTGATCGTTCTGAAACTTGGTGGGTATACCAATAGTGTAGTTTTATATACATTAAAAATATTTTAAAAAATGTCTCGCCCAGATTCAGAGAGTATTCACAGTAGATGCAGCACTCCCGATTTCTCGTCCCTAATACTAGAGATGTCCCCAGACAGAGAACAAGAAGTGTCCAATGAACCACCCCAACAACCACAAGCATCCCAAAGTAAAAGTAAAAGTAAATCAGATAAAGCTCAACGTAAACCTCTACCAATGCAAGCCAACACAGTGAAGGATTTCCGCTCTTTGCACAGTATTGTCGATACTCTTGCCAGACACATTATACATGCCATCCATGAGAATAAAAGCGTGACTTCAATAAACAAAAGATTTATCATAGAAGCCGCAGAAGAAATCAGCTTAGCCGCTGATATCTTTCTAGAATCACATATTGAGACTGGCAATTTTGATCCACCACCCGATACGCCAGCTCCTACACCTGTTATCGATAACACTGTGTTAAAAGAGGACATCATATCTGCTGTGAGGGATGAGATTCATAAATTTAAAACCGAATTAAAATCCGAACTTACCGCAAATAATAGCCCAACTTATGCACAAATAGCTTCAAATAGAACCCCAATTGTTGATAAGTCCCCAAAGTCTCAGTACAAGCCTGCCATTGTTATATCTCCTGTAGAAACGTCTGAAAATACACAAAATACAATCACCAAATTTAAGAAAAGCATCTCCTTCAGAGAGAAGAACTACGCCCCCACCCGTGTCAAGGCCATTTCAAATAATAAAGTAAGGGTTGAATTTATGAACGAATCTCAATGTCAGGATACACTAAATCAATTAAAAGAATCCACATTAATTTCCGCTGAGCCAGCCAAAAAGATTCTTCCCATGCTCATTCTCAAGGGTGTCTCAAAAGATATCCCCCTTGAGGAGTTGTCCACAGTAGTTACTCAGCAAAATCCTACAATAAATCAGTTAATTAAAAAACCAGAAGATTTTAAACTTAGATTCAGAAGGAATAACAATAAGAATCAAAATTTGTATAATGCAGTTTTTATAGTAAGCCCAGCGGTGTGGCGCGAGGCGATCAACCTGGGAAGGCTTAACGCTGACCACCAACAAGTTTTTGTAGGGGACTTTTCACCATTTATCCAATGTTACAAGTGTCTGCAGTTTGGTCACATTAGTAAAAACTGTGTGTCTGACTGTAGGCCTTGTTCACATTGTTCCGATGAAACTCATCAAGTTTCTAATTGTCCCAATGTTAGTAAAAATTTACCTCCCGTTTGTTTCAACTGTTCTAAATACAATGTCAAAACCAATAGTAATCTAAACTCAAATCATACTGCAACCTCTAATAATTGTCCTACCATCCAATACATGATAAACCAATTAAAATGCAAAATTGATTATGGCATTTAAATTTTTAATAGAGTCTGCTCTAAAGTTAAGTTTACCTATTTGTATCATTTTTCTTGTTAATATTACATTATTAAAACTTTCGTTAAAATTTGTTACTAAAATATTATCTAAATTGTATATAATATTCTATTGTATTATATATATATGTAATTATATGTATTGTTATTTGAAATTGTGTCTCAAAATATGTGCAACTTGTCGAAAAAAGTATAAATTCTTGTCTTCAAAAATAAGTTGTAATCTGAATGTGTCTTTTAAATGTCGTGTCTTAATTCTAAGAAAAGTAATCATACTTATATCTGTTAATAAAAATATATTAAGTATCTATGCTAAAGTTAAAAAGTTATCATAAGTTTATCAATAATAATAAATGTGAAGCATGTTTACACAACCGACCCCGGCCGCCCGTATACATTAGCGAGGACTGCGGTTGGAAGTGTAGACTGGCATCAGTCATAATAAATTAAAGTATTGGGCCTCAACAACCCAAAAAAAAAAACCTAACCTAACCTAACCTAACCTAACCTAACCTAACCTAACCTAACCTAACCTAACCTAACCTAACCCTCATACAAATTGAATTTTTCAAACCAACTGCTATCAGACTGAAATTTTAATACATAGTAATTCTGACTTAATTGACATAATAAATAACAAAATTAACAAATTTACAAACATTTTGAACACTGAAAATCAGTCTGAAAATTTTTGACTTATAAAATTTTAAAAAATTTTTTAAAGAGACTTACCTCACTTTGATTGAGGAGTTATTGGTATCGTTGCGTAGGTCCTCTCGCGCCGTACCTTTCTAAATTTTTTCCAAATTTTTTGACATATTTTCGCGCCTTTTACACGCGAAAATCACTGAAAAATTCAATTTTTCTCAAATTTTTAAGTGCACACCCCCCTCCCCCCTCTGACGTTCCTTGACCGTTTCGAAGGCCTTGCGGAGCCCGAACGTTGGACACCAGTTTCGCGCCGATCGGAGCAGTAGAAACTGAAAAAATTGAAGAATACCTATTTCATACCTAAGTCCTATATAATTATACGAAATCCACCTAAGCTCGAGAGACTTAGAAAATTCTTCATACAAATTGAATTTTTCAAACCAACTGCTATCAGACTGAAATTTTTATACATAGTAATTCTGACCTAATTGACATAATAAATAACAAAATTAACAAATTTACAAACATTTTGAACACTGAAATTCAGTCTGAAAATTTTGACATATAACATTTTAAAAAATTTTTTGAACTGACTTACCTCACTTTGATTGAGGAGTTATTGGTATCGTTGCGTAGGTCCCTCCGCGCCGTACCTTCCTAAATTTTTTCGAAATTTTTTGACATATTTTCGCGCCTTTTACACGCGAAAATCACTGAAAAATTCAATTTTTCTCAACTTTTAAGTGCACACCCCCCTCCCCCCTCTGACGTTCCTTGACCGTTTCGAAGGCCTTGCGGAGCCCGAACGTTGGACACCAGTTTCGCGCCGATCGGAGCAGTAGCAACTGAAAAAATACGAAAATATAAATTTCATATAGTCTCATAGATATACGAAATCCACCTAAGCTCGAGAGACTTAGAAAATTCTTCATACAAATTGAATTTTTCAAACCAACTGCTATCAGACTGAAATTTTTATACATAGTAATTCTGACCTAATTGACATAATAAATAACAAAATTAACAAATTTACAAACATTTTGAACACTGAAAATCAGTCTGAAAATTTTTGACTTATAAAAAATTTTAAATTTTTTTTTTTAAAGAGACTTACCTCACTTTGATTGAGGAGTTATTGGTATCGTTGCGTAGGTCCCTCCGCGCCGTACCTTCCTAAATTTTTTCGAAATTTTTGACATATTTTCGCGCCTTTTACACGCGAAAATCACTGAAAAATTCAATTTTTCTCAAATTTTTAAGTGCACACCCCCCTCCCCCCTCTGACGTTCCTTGACCGTTTCGAAGGCCTTGCGGAGCCCGAACGTTGGATACCAGTTTCGCGCCGATCGGAGCAGTAGAAACTGAAAAAAAGGCCCCCCCACCACACCCTATACTTGCCAGGCAGGTAAAGGTGGACTGACCTTGGCGAAATTTTTGACATTTTTTGAATATCTTTGTACATATTTAATAACCTCTTGGCGTAAAGACGCCAGGAAAATACCTAACTAAATATATATAGACTGCCAGTGGCTTTTTACACCACTGACTCTAAATAATTAGTTATATTTGGTATTTTTACCAAATAAATAATACTTATATTTTAAACTTTAATTATTAACATTCTTATTTTAAAACTGTATTTATTCTAATTTTTACATAGTATTTATTTTAATTGTAATTTAATAATTATTTTAATTTGAATTCTAATTTAATTGTATTTTATTGTATTTTAACTTAACTATCTTTACTTTACTATTTTAACTCTAATTTATTCCAATTTCACTCAAAATACCTAGTCTAATAACATACTTTAATAAACAAGAGTAAAATCTAACTATATATATATATATCTCTTTTTAATAAATATTTATTCACATTTTAACCTTTGACACGGTAGGCCTGGAGGGGAAATTCAGATTTTCAGTAGAAAACCTTTTAGTTCCCCTCACCCTCTATATATCTCCTTCTTCTTTCACTTTTACTCTTGTTCACTTTATTCTGACATAAGTGGCTCTTTACACCACTGTCTGTTGATAGTACGACTAGGCACCATATATAACTTTCGGGCACTTTACACCCAAGTTTAACTTTGAAACGAGCAACTCCACAATGTTCCGAACACCGTCAATCAAGGAGACAAAAAAAGACCAGCCGGCAAACACAAGACCAGCACCGCTGCCTGCTCACCAAATCGACCTCACCTTCGTCAGGGGGACCAGGCTGGAGTTCAGTCCCGAGGGTGAGGAAGAAAGAAAGAGGACCTACAAAGACAGAACCTCGGAAGCGAAGGCCTGCCTTATGAGCGCCAAACTCCTTCTAAATAACTCCCGCAATCTCAAATCAGACATAAAAGCCGGTGTTATAAAAGCCCTAGAGCGGTTATACGCTCTAGTAAAAGAGTCAGAGGGCGAGCCTAGCGCTGATAACGAGGCCCCAAAAGAACAGCCCGAGTGCAAAGAGCAGGGGGACCTCTCGAAAAAGATCGAGGAGCACTCGCGGCTGTTGGCTGATAACACCGAGCAAATGCGGGAGCTAAGATTGGCGCTCGACAAAAAGGCTACCTCACCACCCACAAACCCTCCCTCATCCTACGCGACCGTCACCGCTACCGCGCCCACCGCCAAACCGGTGCGACCTTCCCTGCACTCGATCATCGTCTCTTCCGAGGATGTATTAGAGACAGGGGAGGAGGTACTGGAGCGAGTGCGCAAAGCGGTGGATGCAAAGGAGGGGTGGATAAAGGTGGAAAGAGTTCGCAAGGCCAAAGATAGCAAAATTGTCCTCGGATGCGCGACGGCAGAGGACCGAGAGAAGGCCAGGCAACGGCTTGAATCCGGTCGCCTCCGTGTCGAGAACGTCGACAACCGGGACCCCATGATCGTCCTGAGAGACCTGCTGAGCGTTAACTCTGACGAGGAGGTGCTCGGGGCTCTCAGGAAGCAGAATGGGGAGGTTTTCGGGGATCTCGCCAAGGAGGACGACCGGATTCAAGTCAAATTCCGCAAAAAGGCTAGGAACCCCCACACGAGCCACCTGGTTTTGTCGGTCTCCCCCATAATATGGAGGAGAGCGACAGAACTAGGAGCGCTCCGAGTGGACCTGCAACGCGTCAGGGTCTTGGACCAATCTCCCCTAGTGCAGTGCTCCCGGTGCCTGGCATATGGCCACACCAGGAGACACTGCACAGAGGAGACAGACGTCTGCAGCCACTGTGGGGGCCAGCACCTTAAGAAGGATTGTGATACTGTAGCGGCTACCCACCCTACTTGCAAGAATTGCGTAAGGGCTAAACATAGCCGCACGGATCACAATGCCTTCAGCGATGATTGCCCGGTCCGCAGGCGGTGGGACTCGCTGGCTCGCTCCACCGTAGCCTATTGCTAAGGGTGGGGCGGAGGACATGCACGGTCATTTAAGGACGTACACCATACGCCAGGGTGGGATTATTGCACTTGAGAGCCATCACCTGGTACGACATATGAGTTTGAAATTCATCAGCACAAATAAACGCAGAATTTCAAACGATATGCAGAGCCACGGGAGCGGCTCCCACGAGCAAAGCCTAGTCCTGGCAATAGCAACGAAGGTGGAATTTTAACTGGCCCCTACACAAAGAATAAAATGGAAAATAATTTTCCAGACCAGAATAAAAAACGACAATTATTCTGGATAAAGATTAATCTGTGCCTGGGGCTAGATAGTCAAAAAATAGATATATATATATGTAGACGTCTTAAAAACGAAAATTTTAAAAATGTAAACATACGATGGTATTTAAACACAACAAAAAGAATTTAGTTTTAAACAAAATAAATAAACAAATAATAACGAAAAACTAGAAACTAGATATAGACAGAGAAATTATAAATTAAAACGGTAAATAAGAAATAAAAAAAAACTGGTAAGTCCAGACAAATAAATAATTCGTAATAGATAATAGTAACAACGAAAATATACATAGATAAAAGTAAAATATAGATTATAATAATTAAATAAGTAAATTAAATATAAATAAATTATAATAAGTCTTAAAACATATCCGTGGCAAACAAAGTCTCCGTTTACCACGATGGAGGTTGCTATTATAAAAAAAAAAAAAAAAAAAAAAAAAAAAACCTAACCTAACCTAACCTAACCTAACCTAACCTAACCTAACCTAACCTAACCTAACCTAACCTAACCTAACCTAACCTAACCTAACCTAACCTAACCTAACCTAACCTAACCTAACCTAACCCTTTTTTTTTTTTTTTTTTTTTTTTTTTTTTTTTTTTTTATCGTGAGGAAACCCTTTTACGGGTACGCCACCCGAGTGGGGACTCGAGTGGGTTATGTGGGACTAATGGACCGGCAGATATAGGCCGTCCACACTACCCACTAAAACCTCACGGTGCTCCTCCTCGACCGTCACAGGCCGGGGCTATGGGTGCCATGGATTCGTCCATAGCCTCGGCGACGGGAGCCTGCTAGGCACGTCTCGGAGTCGGGGGTGGTGGGCCACCCTCGACGGCCTGCTCTGAGTAGCGCGCGGGAGCAACCTGCGCGCGCCTACTCGGGCCAGGTTGGTAGGCGATCAGCTTCCCCAAGCTGACCGCCCTCTGGCCGATTAGGGCGGAAGGCGGCGATCGTGTGCCGCCCTCCGGCGACCCGGTCTTTTGCGGCGGACGGCGAGTTCGGAAGAAGCCTCCCTCGCCCGCTCCGCCGCCTCCTTCTCGAGCACCACTGCCTCGCAGAAGGAAGAGACCGCGTCCCACGACGTCTCGCTACCGGCCATAGCCTTGACTACGGCCGGCAAGGAAAGGTCGTCCCCTATGACGCCGCGCAATGCGCGACGTTGAGACGCCCAGGCTGGGCACACCTCCAGCGTGTGCTGGGCCGTCTCTTCGAGGCAGTCGCAGTGGTGGTAGCGGGCAGCAGGCTCCCTTCCAGCGACCCGACACAGATATCTCCCAAAGCAACCGTGCCCTGAGAGTAACTGTGTGGTGCGGAAGGTTAGGACGCCATGACGCCTCGCTAACCACTGGCGGAAAACTGGACGAACCGCCTCGATCGTCCTCTGGCCGGCGGTTGGTGTTGCCAGCCGGGACTCCCACTCTTTCATTGCGGCATCCCGCGCCTCCTCCTGTGGTGCTGGCCTTGCCGAAGCCCCGGACGCAAGACCTCGACGTCGGCAATAGACCGACGCCAGAGCAATCGCGTCCAGGTCCCACGGCAGGACTCCTGCCAGCACACACGCCGCCTCACCGGAGATGGTCCTGTACCCCCGTATCACCCTGATGGCCATCACCCTCTGCGCCCGCCGCAGCAGGGCGACGTTTTGCCGGTTCAGGGCGTCCGCCCATACGGGAGCACCGTACAGCGCCATCGATCGGACCACTCCGGTGTACAGCCGACGGCTCGAGGCGCTCGGGCCACTGACGTTGGGCAAAAGGCGCGCCAAGGCCCCCGCTGTCTTCAACAGCCTCGGGACCATTCGTATAAAATGGTCCCGAAAGCTCCACCTGTTGTCCAAGACAAGTCCGAGGTACTTCATGCTCCTCTTCACCCCAATCGTCACACCGCCGACGACGATGTGGGCCTCTGGTGGAGCGGCCCTCCTCGGAGCATTGAAGTAGATTGCCTCAGACTTGTCTAGTGCAACCTCCAGACCCAGCCGTCGAATCCGCCCGACGACGTGAGCGACGCCAGCTGTCGCGAGAACTGCTGCCTCGCGATAGGTCCTCTGCTGCGCTAAGACCAACGTGTCATCAGCGTAGCAGAGGACCTTTACCCCCGGCAGGGTGCTGCCCCGAACCACCCAGTCGTAACCGATGTTCCAGAGGATCGGACCCAGCACCGATCCCTGTGGAACACCGCACGACACCTCCCAAACTCCCCAGCCGGAGCTTGCAGGAAAGGTCACAGACCTCTCGGAGAGGTAAGCCCCGATGATGCGGCGCAGGTACGGATGCACCCGATGGTAGATGAGTGCCTCATTGATGCAGTGCCAGGGCATGGAGTTGAAAGCGTTGGCGATGTCTAAAGACACCGCCAAGACTCCTTCGCCCCGAGCCACTGCGTCCTGCGCATGGGACTTCACCTGCAGTATGGTATCCACCGTGGAGCGTCCACTTCGGAAGCCATACTGGCTGTCCGAGAGGTTTGGACCTGTCCTCTCGAGGTGCTGGTGTAGCCTCCTCGCTACCACCCTCTCGAAGAGCTTGGCGATCTCGCTCAACAGCAAAATCGGCCTATAAGCCGAAGCTGACTCCGCCGGGCGCCCCTCCTGCTGGATGAGGACTAGTCTGCCTGTCTTCCACCACTGTGGAATTATGGCTTGAGCCAGACAGGCAGTAAATAGCCCTCTAATGCTTGGCCCCAAGATAGAATGGGCCAAAGCAACTACGCGCCCGGGAATGCCGTCGAGCCCTGGGGCGGTGGTTTTGCCCCGAGATCGCCTCACCGCTTCCTCCAGCTCTTCCTCCAGCACCTCTGGTACGACGCCCCCGGCACCCTCCTCTTGCGCTGCAGGGCGGGCCATTGATGGAGGTGAAAAATTGTCACGCTGCGGGAACAGAGACGACAGCACCCCTCGGAGAGTATCCGGCGGGAGTGTCTGCGTCAAAGGTGGGGCCCAAGTTCGGAGCTCGCCGCGCACCATCCGGTACGGCGTTCCGAACGGGTCCCGGTCTATCCCCGCGAGAGCTTCGTCGTGCGCCGCTCCTTTCGCACGACCGATCTCCTCCTGCAGCGCTTTCTTTGCCTCGACGTAGGCGCAGTACAGCCGGTCCTCCTCCTCCTGCTGCCGGCGTGCCCGCCTGCGATAGTGCGTGTAAAGGCGTCTCGCCTCAATGCAGATGTTGCGCAATTGAGCGATCTCACCCGACCACCAGTACACTTGCCGCCGTTGAGGGCGGCGCCCGGAGCGGGGCATTGACGCGTCGCAGATACGCGTCATTGCCCTCTGCGCCCAGTTTGCGGCGTCTTCTGCAGACGCCAAGCTCTGGGGCAGCCAGGCTTGCACTATCGCAGCTTCCTCCAGAAGTCCCTTGTCGAGGCACCTCAGTTGCCACCGCGGTCCGTCCTCTCGCGAGGTGCGACCTACAGTTGACGGCACCGTCGGATGAGTGAAGATCTCGAATTGGATGTAGAAGTGGTCCGAGAGAGTCTCCACATCATCCAACACTCGCCAACCGTGAACACGGCGCGCTAGGACCGGGCTCGCGAACGTTACGTCCACCACGGACCCGCCCAGCCTTCGCACGCAGGTGTTGGTCGTCCCCCGATTCAGGACAGACAAACCAGAGGCAACTACCCACTCCGAGAGCGTCGTACCACGCTCAGTCGTCGTTGCGGAGCCCCACACGCTCGACTTCGCGTTAAGGTCCCCCGCGACCAGCACCTCCGCTGGACTATGTCGGTCTATCATTTCCCCCAAGCGGATTAAGAACTCTTCAAACTCCGCAAGAGTTCGATTGGGGGAAAAGTAGACACCGACGACAACTAGATCGCCGACAAGTGCCGCGACGCATCCCGCACCCCTCTCGACTCGTGAGAAAGGCGGGGAGCCCGCAGCTACCTGGGTGATAATAGCCACCACCCCGGTGTTGTCTGCGACCCAGTTATCACGTGCGGGGACACTGTAGGGCTCCGCAACAACCGCCACCTGAATAGACCACTGCGCCAGGCTTTGGACCAATAAGTCTTGGGCTCTGGCGCAGTGGTTTATGTTCGCCTGCAACACATGGAGAGCCATTATTTGGTGTCCATGTGTTGCACCTCCTCTTGCCTGGCTGGGGCATTTGGATTAGCCACCGCTGGCTCCCTTCCTCCCTTCCGGCCATCCCTCCTCTTCCTCGAGGTGCCGGCCCTGGCGCATGCAGCGCTTCCCACCTTGTGGTCTGCAGGCTGTCCTGCCGCCTCGCAGACCGGGCAGTGAGGTGCTGCCGAGCACTGGTGTTGCTTGTGCCCGGCTTGGCCGCACCTGAAGCACTGCTGGCTTCTGTCCTGTGTACTGCTGCACTTCGCTGCCACATGGCCAACGTCGTGGCAGCGGAAACAACGCCGGACTCTTTGTTGCAGCAGCTGCACCCGCGCGGACACGAAGCCTACAAGCAGCCGCGACCCACCAGCCTTTTTCGCCGCCGCAATAGGGCAGCGGACCCAAGCTGAGCCTAAGCCATTGCGGTCCTGCCGGATCTCTCCCACCTTCACAGATCCGACATCGCAGCCCCCGACTCGGCTCACTGCATGCGCCACCTCCTCTGAAGTTGCAGAGTCGTCTAGGCCACTGACCCTCAACTCTGCACACTTCATCGGTCTCGCCACCAGGACCTCCGTTGCGTCGAACACCCCACGCAGCCGTGTGGCTAGGGCATCCGCCTTCTCGCCGCTATTGGTGCCAGGTAACTCCAGAACCCTGGCACCAGTAGATGCAACCCTAAGTCGCACGTCCTCAATACCCAGATCCTCCAATTTCACTGTCTGCTTGATCTGGGTAAGGACGTCGCGATACGACATCTCTTTTTGGGCGGCGGCCGGTTGCAACGTGAGGGTCACCGCTGCTGATCGTGGCGGGCGCAGCTTTGGGCGTTTAGCAGATTTCGCCTTCTGCGTGTTCTGCTTCGCCTGGGCTGCCGTCGCCTTCGACTTCCCCTTACGTACGACGACACTCCAACCCTCGGTCAATTGAGCCGGAGCAGGAGGCAGAGGACGTGGCTCCGCTGATGTCGGTTGCGGGGCTTGCTTCAGCGTCTTATTCTTGTTTGCCTTCTTTGTCGGCGCTTGCTTCTGCTTCGGAGCTGGGTTTGCTGGCGCCACCAGGGTCGCGACAGTAGGCTCCGCCACTAATCCTTGAGCGATTGCCTGGCGCTTTCGATCCGCCGCCAATGGAGGACGTATTGGTTTAGCCGGAAGAAGTCTATCTTCCAGCGCCGCCAGCCGCGTGTTCAGTAATGTGCTTACCTGCACCATCACTGAACGAGCCACGTCCTCCTTCTTTCCTTCACCCTCAGGTTCTCGCCTCACAGCTCTAGAGCGCTCTAAGTCGGCCCTCATAAGAGCCATCTCCTTGCGCAACTCCGTAAGTTCTCCAGTTAAGCGAGCGTTCACCGCGCGCAACTGGATTACTTCTTCGTTGGCAGTTTTATTGGCCATAATTTCCATTGCCGTGTTTATAGCGCCAGCCGCCTCCTTAAGGGCTTTTGTGAATGTGCCCTTAAGGTTGCCGGACCTTCTGGCGACTTTGTTTATTATGGCCAGGCTGTCTTCCACTTGGTGCTGTAGGTCCTGCACCAATGGGCCATCAACCTTGGGCCTCACTAAGTCCGGGGAGCCTGAGAGCCTGGAGTTTGCTCTCTTGACCGTTTTCACAATACTGGCGACCTCCTCCTCTGCATCAAGCCGAAGCTCAGAACGCCTGACCGCAGCAACTTTGACCTTCGGCCTCTCACTTATCTCCTCAGCCCCAGAAGAGCCAGAGTTACTATTTCTACTCCTAGGTCTCTTCCGGTACTTCCTTGCTTCCGTCAACATGTACGACCTCTGCGATCCCATCGAGATGCAGCTCTCCGCCTCCGATTCTGAGGCCGCCCAGAAGCGACCCCGTGACGATGTTGACATCGAGCGGGACCTTCCACTTATGACGGATGCACATTCCGCCAGGTCCAACCGCTCGAGAACCACCTTGGCACTCTTCAGTTCTTCTTCTCCACTGTTTGGCACAGAAGCCTCAACAGCACCTATAATAGGCGCGTTATTTCCAACTACGCCCTTATCGGGCATCACCACCGTTGCAATCTCCTCGGCCACCACGACTACTCCACCCTGCTCGGCCACTGCAACAACTCCGCCCCTCTCGGGCCCCACCTCGACGCCGCCTTCCGCAGCCACCAAACACTCTCCGCCCTTCTCGGGCTCCTCACCCGCAACACATCGTAAGCCTTTGCCCCCCGCAGATTCGTGGGGCTTGCGTGCCGTAGCACGGAGGGATTCTCCATTGCTGGTACCCTCCTGCGGTATTAAAGAATTTTGACTTGCCGACATGTTCTTTGGTTTGCTGATCCACAGCTTTGGCTTTTCTGTCGGGGTGTGCTCCCCTAGGCCGTGTCCCTAACGATGGACTAAAGGCACGCCCATGCCTCGCTGGTTTTGGTCCGCGCCGGGAATAACTCCCGGTCCACTCGCCCGCGAGAGCGAGTGGTTTCCCCTATCCGCCACCTGGGGACGCGCCCAGTAGGAGGACCAGCAACTCCCTTGGGAACCTAACCTAACCTAACCTAACCTAACCTAACCTAACCTAACCTAACCTAACCTAACCTAACCTAACCTAACCTAACCTAACCTAACCTAACCTAACCTAACCTAACCTAACCTAACCTAACCTAACCTAACCTAACCTAACCTAACCTAACCTAACCTAACCTAACCTAACCTAACCTAACCTAACCTAACCTAACCTAACCTAACCTAACCTAACCTAACCTAACCTAACCTAACCTAACCTAACCTAACCTAACCTAACCTAACCTAACCTAACCTAACCTAACCTAACCTAACCTACCTAACCTAACCTAACCTAACCTAACCTAACCTAACCTAACCTAACCTAACCTAACCTAACCTAACCTAACCTAACCTAACCTAACCTAACCTAACCTAACCTAACCTACCTAACCTAACCTAACCTAACCTAACCTAACCTAACCTAACCTAACCTAACCTTTTTTTTTTTTTTTTTAACGTGAGGAAATCCGATTACGGATACCCGGCCGAGTGGGGACTCGAGCGCGGGTTATGTGGGACTCGCGGACTGGCAGATGTAGGCCGTCCGAATACCCACTAAAACCTCACGGTGCTCCTCCTCAACCGCCTTTTTGGCCGCACGACACGGGAACTAGAGTCTTCCGTGAAGCGCGGCGGCGGGAGCCTGTCGGCACGTCGCGGAGTCAAGGGTGGTGTGGTCACCCTCGACGGCCTTCTCAGAGTAGCGCGCGTGAGCATCCTGCGCGCGCCTACTCGGGCCAGGTTAGTAGGCGATCAGCTTCCCCAAGCTGACCGCCCTCTGGCTCATTAGGGCGGAAGGCGGCGGTCGTGTGCCGCCCTCCGGCGACCCGGTCTTTTGCGGCGGGTAGGGAGTTCGGCTGATGCCTTCCCTCGCACGTTCCGCCGCCTCCTTCTCGAGCACCACTGCCTCGCAGAAGGAAGAGACCGCGTCCCACGACGTCTCGCTACCGGCCATGGCCTTGACTACGGCCGGCAGGGAAAGGTCATCCCCAATGACGTCGCGCAGAGCACGACGTTGAGACGCCCAAGCTGGGCACACCTCCAGCGTGTGCTGGGCCGTCTCAGTCGAGGCAGTCGTCAGCAGTGGTGGCAGCGGGCATCGGGCTCCCTCCCAGCGATCCGACACAGGTAACCCCCGAAGCAACCATGCCCCGTGAGCACCTGCGTGGTGCGGAAGGTTAGGACGCCGTGACGCCTCGCTAACCACTGGCGGAAGACTGGACGAACAGCCTCGATCGTCCTCCGGCCGGCGGTTGGTGTTGCCAGCCGGGACTCCCACACCTCCAATGCGGCATCCCGCGCCTCCTCTTGTGGTGCTGACCTTGCCGCGGCCCCGGACACGAGGCCTCGACGCCGGCAATAGACCGACGCCAGAGCAGTCGCGTCCAGGTCCCACGGCATGTCTCCGGCCAGCGCGCACGCCGCCTCACCGGAGAGGGTCCGATTCCCCCGTATCGCCCGGATGGCCATCACCCTCTGCGCCCGTCGCAGCAGAGTGACGTTGTGCCGGTCCAGGGCGTCCGCCCATACGGGGGCACCGTAGAGGGCCATCGACCTGACCACCCCGGTGTACAGCCGACGGCTCGAGGCGCTCGGCCCATCTACATTGGGCAAAAGGCGCGCCAAGGCCGCCGCCGTATTCAACAGTTTCGGGGCCAAAGATGAAAAGTGGCCCCGGAAACTCCACCGACCGTCCAGAACAAGTCCGAGGTACTTCATGCTCCTTTTGACGTCAATTGTGACGCCACCGACGACGATATGGGCATCTGGTGGTGGGCCCTTTCGAGGAGCATGGAAGTATAATGCCTCGGACTTGTTCAAGGCAACCTCCAAACCAAGCCGCCTGATGCGGCCGACAACATCGGCCACCCCGGCCGTCGCGAGCACCGCAGCCTCCCGGTAGGTCCTCTGCTGCGCCAAGACCAGCGTGTCATCGGCGTAACAGAGGACCTTTATTCCCCCCATGTTGCTGCCCCGCAGCACCCAGTCGTATCCGATGTTCCAGAGGATGGGTCCCAGCACCGATCCTTGTGGAACACCGGACGACACTCCGTACTCCTCCCAACCTCCACCCGGAACGGGAAACATCACGGACCTCCCGGACAGGTAAGCCCCGATGACACGGCACAGGTATGGAGGCACACGGTGGTATAAAAGTGCCTCCTTAATGCAAGGCCAGGGCAGGGAGTTAAAGGCGTTGGCGATGTCTAAAGACACCGCCAAAATCCCGTCACCCTGGGCAACCGCATCCTGCGCATGGGACTTCACCTCGAGTATGGCATCCACCGTCGAACGCCCACTGCGGAAGCCATACTGCAGGTCCGAGAGGTCCGGACCTGTCCCCTCCAAATGGTGATAAAGCCTCCTCACTACAACTCGCTCGAAGAGCTTGGCGATCTCGCTCAAGAGCACGATAGGCCTATAGGCGGAGGCTGAATCCGCCGGACGACCCTCCTTCTTAATGAGGACTAACCTGCCTGTCTTCCACCGCTGTGGAATTATGGCTTGAGCCAGACAGGCAGTGAATAGCCCTCGCACTCTGGGCCCCATGGTGTTCAGGGCCAGAGTTAACGCCCGGCCGGGGATGCCATCCAGGCCAGGAGCGGTGCTCTTGTGCCGAGATCGGCGAACAGCTTCTTCGAGCTCCTCCTCCTCCACCGGTGGTGCGACACTGTCTTCCTCCTCTTGCGCTGCAGAACGGGCCATAGAAGGTGGTGAGAAGATTGGCCCGCTGCGGGAATAGCGACGACAGCACCCCTCGGAGAATTTCCGGTCGGAGTGTCTGCGTCAATGGTGGTGCCCAAGCCCGTAACTTACCGATCATCATCCGGTAAGGCGTCCCGTACGGGTCTTGGTCTATCCCCGCAATCATTCGATCGTGCGACTCGCCCTTCGCACGACCGATTTCCTCCTGCAGCCGCGTCCTCGCCTCGACATAGACCTGGTACAGTCGGTCTTCCTCCTCCTGCACCTTCTGTACCCGTCTCCGATAGTGGCTGTACTGGCGTCTCGCACCAACGCAGGTGTTACGCAGTTGGGCGATCTCCCACGACCACCAGTACACTTGTCGCCGCTGAGGGCGACGCCTGGAACGGGGCATTGACGCGTCACAGATACGCGTCATCGCCCCCTGCGCCCAGGTGGCGGCGTCTTCTGCAGACGCCAAGCTCTGGGGCAGCCAGGATTCCACTATCGCTGCCTCCTCCAGCAGTTGCTTGTCGAGACGACCCAATTGCCACCGCGGTCCGTACTCTCGCGAGGTTGGACTGGGGGCTGGCGGCTCCGCCGGATGTGTGGAGATCTCGTATTGGATGTAGAGGTGGTCCGAGAGAGTCTCCACATCATCCAACACTCGCCAACCCCGAACACGACGCGCTAGGGCCGGGGTCGCAAACGTTACGTCCACGATGGACCCGCCCAGCCTTCGCACTTTTTGTTCGTCGTCCCCCGATTGAGGACAGACAAACCGGTGGCAATAACCCACTCCGACAGTGTCACACCACGCGCATCCGTCGTTGCGGAGCCCCATACGCTGGATTTGGCGTTGAGATCGCCGGCAACTAACACCTCCGCCGGACGATGCCGTTCTACCATTTCCCCCAATCGAATGAGAAACTCTTCGAACTCTGCAAGGGTTCGATTAGGGGAAAAGTAAACACCAACGACAACTAGGTCGCCGACAAGTGCCGCGACGCATCCTGCACCCCTCTCGACTCGTGAGAAAGGCGGGGAGCCCGCAGCTACCAGGGTGATAATAGACACCACCCCGGTGTTGTCCTGCGACCCAGTTATCCCGCGCAGGCACGCTGTATGGCTCTGCAACAACCGCCACCTGAATAGACCGCTGCGCCAGGCTTTGGACCAATAAGTCTTGGGCTCTGGCACAGTGGTTGATGTTCGCCTGCAGCACCTGAAACGCCATTACTGTTGCTCCATTTGCTGCAGCTCCGCGCCCTGCGTTGGGGCTTGAGATCGGTTTCGGTCTTCGGCCTTTTGCCCACCTCCTCTCCGCCTCTTCCATTGTGCGCATATTTTAGCGCAAGCTCTCCCCCCTGCCAGGTGATCTGCAGGCCTGTGTGCCTCTTCACAAATGGGACAGTGTACTGGAGCAGAACAACCACTTTGCTTGTGCCCAGGCTTCCCGCAACGGAAGCAGTGTGCACTCCTGTCCTTGGCACTACTGCAGTTTGTCGCCATGTGCCCCACCTCGTGGCAGCGGAAGCAACGCAGCACGCGAGGCTGCAATAACTGCACGCGTGCGGACACAAACCCGACCAACAGTCTTCCGCTGCTCACTCGTTTCGCTGCTGCTACTGGACAGCGGACCCAAGCAGTACCGAGCCCGTTGCGGTCTTGGCGAATTTCTCCAACCTTAACAGCATCAGTCCCGCAGCCACCTGCTCGACTCACAGCTACCGTCACCTCCTCTGTAGATACCGAGTCATCGAGGCCAGTCACCCTCAGCTCGACACACCTTGTGGGCCTCGACACTTGTACGTCGCCCGCGTTAAGTACGCCCCGCAGTTGTTGTGCGAGAACGTCCGCCTTCTCTCCAGAATCTACACCCGGCAGTTCGAGAAGCCTTGCTCCTGTTGAGGCGACTCTGAACCTGAGGTCCGTGATACCCAGATCTTCAAGTACCACCTTTTCCTTGATCTGAGTCAGGACGTCCTTGTAGGTGACCTCCTTATTAGCACCCGGCTGTAACTTCAGCGCAACTACGGATGACCTAGGAGGACGTAGCTTGGGTGCTTTTGTCGCTGACTTTTGTTGCGCCCCCTTCCCTTTTGGTTGCTGTTGCGCCTTCTTCTTATTGTTCTTCCTGGTGACAACATTCCACCCCTCGTTCATGTTAATTGGAGCAGGTGGTAGAGGCCGCAGCTCAGGAGCTTGCACCGTTTGTGCCTTGGGGCTCCTTTTAACCCTTACCCTTGCCCTTGCCTTTCTGAGGCTTCTGTCCTTTCGTGGGGGCTGGGTTGGCGGGGGGCATGAGTGTGGTCACTCTGGCCTTCTGTCACATTTGCCGCCGATGGCTTGGCGACATCCACAGGTGGTCGACTAGAAGATAGTGGAGGACGCAGAACCTTTGCTGGCAGAAGCCTGTCCTCGATAGCCTCTAGACGGGCGCTCACCATGGTGCCCACCTGGACCATGATGTTTCGCGCAAGCTCATCCGAAACCTCAAACTGGTTACTTCGGGAGGCGGCTTGGGAACTTTTCCGAGTCTGAGCCGGCATCTCCTTAGTGCGACTGCGATCAAGATCAGCCCGTAAAAGACTGACCTGTTTCTGCATCTCTAGCATCTGCTGTTGTAACAAGCTGTTGTGCGCACGCAGATTAGCCACCTCTTCCGTGACTGTGCGCTGAGCAAGCGTATCAACAGCTATGGCTATTGATTTAACCGCCTCCTTGAGGGCCTTCGTGAAGGTGCCCTTTAGATTGCCAGATTTGCTGGCGACCTTTTGAATCACCGCCAGGCTCTCTGAGACTTGACCTTTCAGGTCAGAGGTCAATCTGGTCTCCTCCAAATCCAGTTCTGAGAGCAAGGACATACTCGACAGCGCCGAATTTGCCCTGCTTTGAACGGCTAGGGTTCTCTCAGCCACTTCTGCTTCCACCCTGAGCCGAGATTTCTCCTTAGGCAGCTTGCTATTGGCTTCCGCCAGCGCCGCGCCTTGGCCAGTTGATGAAGGCCTCTCTTTTCCTTTTCTGCCGGTCGCCATTTTCGGCGCCGGTCTGTCCAGTTCCCCTTCCCCGGAAGAACCTGACTGGTCACTCCTGTATCTGGGCCGCTTCCTTCTGTCATTAACGAAAGACGCCCTAATATTATCCCTCTGAGTCCCGACCGACATAAGGCTCTCCGTATCAGAGCCCTTCGACTCCGAAACCCCCCAGAACCTTCCACCAGGCGAGAGTGATTCACGTCTCGACCTTGCACCGCTGGACACAATCGACAATCCTTCACTAAAGTCCAATCGCTCCAATACAATCCTTGCCTCCTTCACTACACCTCCGATGTTATGAGGCACTACTTCACCTAATACAGGGCCCCCCTCAACCACCCTTTGTACCTCACCACTAACAGGCAACGACTCTATCACCGCTGCGCCCTCGACTCCGCCCATCTCGGGCAAAACTACCTCTCCGCCTTTCACAGGCCCATCTTCGACTCCGCCCTTCTCGGGCCCCTCACCCACAACACATCGGTATTCGTCGCCCCCCGCAGATTCGTGGGGCTTGCGTGCCGAAGCACGGAGGGACTCTCCAGACTGGCTGGGACCCTCCTGCGGAAAATTAAAATTCTTGTATACCGACATGTTGGATTTTTGCTGATCCACAGCTTCGGCTTTTCTGTCGGGGTGTGCTCCCCTAGGCCGTGTCCATAACAATGGACTAAAGGCACGCCCATGCCTCGCTGGTTTTGGTCCGCGCCGGGAAAAACTCCCGGTCCACCCGCCCGCAAGAGCGAGTGGTTTCCCCTATCCGCCACCTGGGGACGCGCCCAGTAGGAGGACCAGCAACTCCCTTGGGAGGCCCTCCTAACCTAACCTAACCTAACCTAACCTAACCTAACCAAACCTAACCTTTTTTTTTTTTTTTTTTTTTTTTTTTTTTTTTTTTTTTTTTTAACGTGAGGAAATCCGATTACGGATACCCGGCCGAGTGGGGACTCGAGCGCGGGTTATGTGGGACTCGCGGACTGGCAGATGTAGGCCGTCCGAATACCCACTAAAACCTCACGGTGCTCCTCCTCAACCGCCTTTTTGGCCGCACGACACGGGAACTAGAGTCTTCCGTGAAGCGCGGCGGCGGGAGCCTGTCGGCACGTCGCGGAGTCAAGGGTGGTGTGGTCACCCTCGACGGCCTTCTCAGAGTAGCGCGCGGGAGCAACCTGCGCGCGCCTACTCGGGCCAGGTTAGTAGGCGATCAGCTTCCCCAAGCTGACCGCCCTCTGGCTCATTAGGGCGGAAGGCGGCGGTCGTGTGCCGCCCTCCGGCGACCCGGTCTTTTGCGGCGGATAGCGAGTTCGGCTGATGCCTCCCTCGCCCGTTCCGCCGCCTCCTTCTCGAGCACCACTGCCTCGCAGAAGGAAGAGACCGCGTCCCACGACGTCTCGCTACCGGCCATGGCCTTGACCACAGCCGGCAGGGAAAGGTCGTCCCCAATGACGTCGCGCAGAGCGCGACGTTGAGACGCCCAAGCTGGGCACACCTCCAGCGTGTGCTGGGCCGTCTCGTCGAGGCAGTCGTCGCAGTGGTGGTAGCGGGCATCGGGCTACCTCCCAGCGATCCGACACAGGAAACCCCCGAAGCAACCATGCCCCGTGAGCACCTGCGTTGTGCGGAAGGGGAGGTCGCCGTGACGCCTCGCTAACCACTGGCGGAAGACTGGACGAACAGCCTCGATCGTCCTCCGGCCGGCAGATGGTGTTGCCAGCCGGGACTCCCACACCTCCAATGCGGCATCCCGCGCCTCCTCTTGTGGTGCTGACCTATCCGCGGACCCGGACACGAGGCCCCGACGCCGGCAATAGACCGACGCCAGAGCAGTCGCGTCCAGGTCCCACGGCATGACTCCGGCCAGCACGCACGACACCTCACCGGAGATGGTCCGATACCCCCGTATCGCCCGGATGGCCATCACCCTCTGCGCCCGTCGCAGCAGAGTGACGTTGTGCCGGTCCAGGGCGTCCGCCCATACGGGGGCACCGTAGAGGGCCATCGACCTGACCACTCCGGTGTACAGCCGACGGCTCGAGGCGCTCGGCCCATCCACATTGGGCAAGAGGCGCGCCAAGGCCGCCGCCGTCTTCAACAGTTTCGGGGCCAAAGATGAAAAGTGGCCCCAAAAACTCCACCGACCGTCCAGAATAAGTCCGAGGTACTTCATGCTCCTTTTGACGTCTATTGTGACGCCGCCTTCGACGATATGGGCATCTGGTGGTGGGCCCTTTCGAGGAGCATGGAAGTATAATGCCTCGGACTTGTTCAAGGCAACCTCCATGCCTAACCGCCTGATGCGGCCTACAACATCGGCCACCCCGGCCGTGGCGAGCACGGCCGCCTCGCGATAGGTCCTCTGCTGCGCCAAGACCAGCGTGTCATCGGCGTAACAGAGGACCTTTATCCCCTCCAAGTTTCTGCCTCGCAGCACCCAGTCGTTCCCGATATTCCAGAGGATGGGTCCCAGTACCGATCCTTGTGGAACACCGGACGACACTCCGTACTCCTTCCAACCTCCACCCGGAGCGGGAAACATCACGGACCTCCCGGACAGGTAAGCCCCGATGACACGGCACAGGTATGGAGGCACACGGTGGTATAAAAGTGCCTCCTTAATGCAGGGCCAGGGGAGGGAGTTAAAGGCGTTGGCGATGTCTAAAGACACCGCCAAAATCCCGTCACCCCGAGCAACCGCATCCTGCGCATGGGACTTCACCTCGAGTATGGCATCCACCGTCGAACGCCCACTGCGGAAGCCATACTGCAGGTCCGAGAGGTCCGGACCTGTCCCCTCCAAATGGCGTTGTAGCCTCCTCGCTACAACTCGCTCGAAGAGCTTAGGCGATCTCGCTCAAGAGCACGATAGGCCTATAGGCGGAGGCTGAATCCGCCGGACGACCCTCCTTCTTAATGAGGACTAACCTGCCTGTCTTCCACCGCTGTGGAATTATGGCTTGAGCCAGACAGGCAGTGAATAGCCCTCGCACTCTGGGCCCCCTGGGGTTCAGGGCCAGAGTTAACGCACGGCCGGGGATGCCATCCAGGCCAGGGGCGGTGCTCTTGTGCCGAGATCGGCGAACAGCTTCTTCGAGCTCCTCCTCCTCCACCGGTGGTGTGACACTGTCTTCCTCCTCTCGCGCTGCAGGGCGGGCCATAGTAGGTGGTGAAAAGTTGGCCCGCTGCGGGAATAGCGACGACAGCACCCCTCGGAGAATATCCGGTTGGAGCGTCTGCGTCAGTGGTGGAGCCCAAGCCCGTAGCTTACCGATCACCATCCGGGAGGGCGTCCCGTACGGGTCTTGGTCTATCCCCGCAATCATTCGATCGTGCGACTCGCCCTTCGCACGACCGATTGCCTCCTGCAGCCGCGTCCTCGCCTCGACATAGACCTGGTACAGTCGGTCTTCCTCCTCCTGCACCTTCTGTACCCGTCTGCGATAGTGGCTGTACTGGCGTCTCGCCGCAACGCAGGTGTTACGCAGTTGTGCGATCTCCCACGACCACCAGTACACTTGTCGCCGCTGAGGGCGATGCCTGGAACGGGGCATTGACGCGTCACAGATACGCGTCAACGCCCCCTGCACCCAGGTGGCGGCGTCTTCTGCAGACGCCAAGCTCTGGGGCAGCCAGGCTTCCACTATCGCTGCCTCCTCTAGCAGTTGCCTGTCGAGACGACCCAATTGCCACCGCGGTCCGTACTCTCGCGAGGTTGGACTGGGGGCTGGCGGCTCCGCCGGATGTGTGGAGATCTCGTATTGGATGTAGAGGTGGTCCGAGAGAGTCTCCACATAATCCAGCACTCGCCAACCCCGAACACTGCGTGCTAGGGCCGGGCTCGCAAACGTTACGTCCACGACGGACCCGCCCAACCTTCGCACACACGTGTTCGTCGTCCCCCGATTGAGTACAGACAAACCGGTGGCAATAACCCACTCCGACAGTGTCACACCACGCACATCCGTCGTTGCGGAGCCCCATACGCTTGATTTGGCGTTGAGATCGCCGGCAACTAACACCTCCGCCGGGCGATGCCGTTCTACCATTTCCCCCAATCGAATGAGAAACTCTTCGAACTCTGCGAGGATTCGATTGGGGGAAAAGTAAACACCTACGACAACTAGGTCGCCGACAAGTGCCGCGACGCATCCCGCACCCCTCTCGACTCGTGAGAAAGGCGGGGAGCCCGCAGCTACCTGGGTGATAATAGTCACCACCCCGGTATTGTCCGCGACCCAGTTATCCCGCGCAGGCACGCTGTATGGCTCTGCAACAACCGCCACCTGAATAGACCGCTGCGCCAGGCTTTGGACCAATAAGTCCTGGGCCCGGGCGCAGTGGTTTATATTCGCCTGCAACACACGGAGAGCCATTATTTGGTTTCCATGTGTTGCACCACCTCAGCTGGGATTCTAGAGCTGGCCGCCATTGTTGTCGGCACGCGTCTTCTCCCTCTTCCATTTTTACCGACTTTAGCGCAGACAGCACTACCCGCTTTGTGGTCAGCAGGCTTCTGCGCCGCCTCGCACACTGGGCAATGTGGTGCAGCCGAGCATGTCCGCTGTTGATGCCCGGGTTGACCACACGTGAAGCATTGATTGCTCCGGTCGACTTGACTACAGCACATCGCTGCCATGTGACCCACTTCATGGCATCGGAAACAGCGCTGAATTCGGGGTGGCAATAGCCTGACCCTAGCTGAAACGAATCCCACAAGGAGTCTCGTCCCGCTTAATTTCTGCGCAGCCCCGATCGGGCAGCGTACCCAGACTGACCCAAGACCTGCCCAGTCTTGTTGAATCTCTCCGACTTTTATGTTGGCCGCACTACAGCCTCCGACTCGGCTGATGGCAGCAACGACGTCCTCTGCAGTAGCAGAGTCGTCGAGGCCACACACCCTTAGCTCCGCGCACTTCACTGGCCTCGACACCTGCACTTCTTCGGGGTTAAGGACACCCCGCAGCCTTTCGGCCAACGCATCCGCCTTTTCGCTCGTATTGGTTCCAGGTAACTCTAACATTCTGGCCCCAGTACTAGCGACGCGAAATCTTAAATCATTTATACCCAGGTCTTCCAATTTTATATTTTGCTTGACCCGGGTAAGGACATCGCTGTACGTCAACTTATCGGCGACGGCTGGCTGCAGCTTGATGGTCACCACCTGTGACCGAGGACTACGCAACTTTGGCCCCTTTTGCGCTTTAACCTTCGCGGTCTGCGATGCTGGTTTCACCTTTGGAGCAGACGTTTTCTTTGCCCCCTTTCGGACTACGACGGTCCAGCCCTCGGACATGTTAGTTGGGGCTGGAGGCAGAGGCCGAGGCTCCACGGGTGCGGTCGGTTTTAAACCACTTTTCGTCGGAGCTTTCTTCCCCTTGGCTTTCTGCGCCTTTGGTGCTGGATTAGCCTGCGCCATCAAAGTAGTCGCTACAGGCTCCACTTCCACTTGTTTGGGGCTAGACTTGCGCTTGTCCGTTGCTAGCGGAGGTCGCATACTTTTCTCTGGCGGCAGACGTTCCTTAAAGGCTTCCAGCCTCGTAGAGACCATAGCACCCACTTCCACCATAACAGTGCGTACTATGTCGTCTACGGCAACAGACTCTACCGGCACGCGTTGCGACTCCGATGCTTTAGACCGATCCAAATCCACTCTTAAGAGGGCAAACTCTCTCCGCAAGTCCACCAACTCCGCCTGCAGTCGCGTGTTTGTTGCCCTGAGGAGATACACTTCCTCCGATGCCGTTCTCTTTGCCAGGATGTCAACGGCTTTAGAGATAGCACCGGCAGCCTGTTTAAGAGCCTTCGTAAATGTGCCCTTTAAGTTTCCGGAATTGGTAGCAACTCTGTGGATGATAGCCACGCTGTCCGAGACTTGGCTGTGCAAGTCAGAAACCAAAGGCTCGGTAGCGCATGGTTCAAGGGACACATCTGAGAGCCTAGAACTCGTCCTATTCTCCATAACTGCTGTAATATCTACAACTTCCTCCTCCGCCCTTAGGCGACGCTCTTTGCGTTTGGCTTCTTTAAGCGCCTTCTTCGCAACGGCCATCTCCATATTGTCAAGAGTATTTGGTGGACCCTGACATCTTTTGGTCGATGCCACCTTCGCTTTCGGCTTCTCCGTTTCCCCATCCGCGTTCGAAGACCCAGATTGGCTTTCTCTATTCCGGCGCCTCTTTCTGTCCTTCCGAAATTGAGCTGTAACACCCGCTTTGTTGTTTGACTCAACCGACATAACGCTATCCGCATCCGATTCAGAAGCCGCCCAGAAACGACCTCGTGATGACACCGACAACGATCTAGACCGCCCACTGATGATTGAGCTACACTCTGCTAGGTCCAGTCGCTCAACCACAACTCGCGCATCCTTCAAAACTCCCTTCATCGGCACAAGTGCCGGGTTACCATCTCTGTTGGATGTAGATGCTACTCCAGCCTCTTCAGACTCCACACCCACAACACCGCCCATCTCAGGCACCCTCTCATCAGCTACGCCCATATCAGGCACCTCTACTCCGCCTTTCACAGGCCCTTCCTCAACTCCGCCCTTCTCGGGCCCCTCACCCGCAACACACCGGTATCCGTCGCCCCCCGCAGATTCGTGGGGCTTGCGTGCCGAAGCACGGAGGGACTCTCCAGACTCGCTGGTACCCTCCTGCGGTAAGTTAATATTCTGGTATACCGACATGTTGGATTTTTGCTGATCCACAGCTTCGGCTTTTCTGTCGGGGTGTGCTCCCCTAGGCCGTGTCCATAACGATGGACTAAAGGCACGCCCATGCCTTGCTGGTTTTGGTCCGCGCCGGGAAAAACTCCCGGTCCACCCGCCCGCGAGAGCGAGTGGTTTCCCCTATCCGCCACCTGGGGACGCGCCCAGTAGGAGGACCAGCAACTCCCTTGGGAACTCCCTATAACCTTTTTTTTTTTTTTTTTTTTTTTTTTTTTTTTTTTTTTTTTTATCGTGGGGAAACCCTTTTACGGGTACGCCCCCCGAGTGGGGACTCGAGTGGGTTATGTGGGACTAATGGACCGGCAGATATAGGCCGTCCACACTACCCACTAAAACCTCACGGTGCTCCTCCTCGACCGTCACAGGCCGGGGCTATGGGTGCCATGGATTCGTCCATAGCCTCGGCGACGGGAGCCTGCTAGGCACGTCTCGGAGTCGGGGGTGGTGGGCCACCCTCGACGGCCTGCTCTGAGTAGCGCGCGGGAGCAACCTGCGCGCGCCTACTCGGGCCAGGTTGGTAGGCGATCAGCTTCCCCAAGCTGACCGCCCTCTGGCCGATTAGGGCGGAAGGCGGCGATCGTGTGCCGCCCTCCGGCGACCCGGTCTTTTGCGGCGGACGGCGAGTTCGGAAGAAGCCTCCCTCGCCCGCTCCGCCGCCTCCTTCTCGAGCACCACTGCCTCGCAGAAGGAAGAGACCGCGTCCCACGACGTCTCGCTGCCGGCCATGGCCTTGACTACGGCCGGCAGGGAAAGGTCGTCCCCTATGACGTCGCGCAATGCGCGACGTTGAGACGCCCATGCTGGGCACACCTCCAGCGTGTGCTGGGCCGTCTCTTCGAGGCAGTCGCAGTGGTGGCAGCGGGTGTCGGGCTCCCTCCCAGCGACCCGACACAGATATCTCCCAAAGCAACCGTGCCCTGAGAGTAACTGTGTGGTGCGGAAGGTTAGGACGCCATGACGCCTCGCTAACCACTGGCGGAAAACTGGACGAACTGCCTCGATCGTCCTCCGGCCGGCGGTTGGTGTTGCCAGCCGGGACTCCCACTCTTGCAATGCGGCATCCCGCGCCTCCTCCTGTGGTGCTGATCTTGCCGAAGCCCCGGACGCAAGACCTCGACGCCGGCAATAGACCGACGCCAGAGCAGTCGCGTCCAGGTCCCACGGCAGGACTCCTGCCAGCACACACGCCACCTCACCGGAGATGGTCCTGTACCCCCGTATCACCCTGATGGCCATCACCCTCTGCGCCCGCCGCAGCAGGGCGACGTTTTGCCGGTTCAGGGCGTCCGCCCATACGGGAGCACCGTACAGCGCCATCGATCGGACCACCCCGGTGTCCAGCCGACGGCTCGAGGCGCTCGGCCCACTTACGTTGGGCAAAAGGCGCGCCAAGGCCCCCGCTGTCTTCAACAGCCTCGGGACCAGTCGTATAAAATGGTCCCGAAAGCTCCACCTGTTGTCCAAGACAAGTCCGAGGTACTTCAAGCTCCTCTTCACCTCCAATCGTCACACCGCCGACGACGATGTGGGCCTCTGGTGGAGCGGCCCTCCTCGGAGCATTGAAGTAGATTGCCTCAGACTTGTCTAGTGCAACCTCCAGACCCAGCCGCCGAATCCGCCCGACGACGTGAGCCACGCCAGCTGTCGCGAGCACTGCTGCCTCGCGATAGGTTCTCTGCTGCGCTAAGACCAGCGTGTCATCAGCGTAGCAGAGGACCTTTACCCCCGGCAGGGTGCTGCCACGAAGTACCCAGTCGTAACCGATGTTCCAGAGGATCGGACCCAGCACCGATCCCTGTGGAACACCGCACGACAACTCCCAAACTCCCCAACCGGTGCTTCCAGGAAAGGTCACAGACCTCTCGGAGAGGTAAGCCCCGATGATGCGGCGCAGGTATGGAGGCACCCGATGGTAAATGAGTGCCTCATTGATGCAGGGCCAGGGCATGGAGTTGAAAGCGTTGGCGATGTCTAAAGACACCGCCAAGACTCCTTCGCCCCGAGCCACTGCGTCCTGCGCATGGGACTTCACCTGCAGTATGGCATCCACCGTGGAGCCTCCACTTCGGAAGCCATACTGGCTGTCCGAGAGGTTTGGACCTGTCCTCTCGAGGTGCTGGTGTAGCCTCCTCGCTACCACCCTCTCGAAGAGCTTGGCGATCTCGCTCAACAGCACAATCGGCCTATAAGCCGAAGCTGACTCCGCCGGGCGCCCCTCCTTCTTGATGAGGACTAGTCTGCCTGTCTTCCACCACTGTGGAATTATGGCTTGAGCCAGACAGGCAGTAAATAGCCCTCGAATGCTTGGCCCTAAAATAGCATGGGCCAAAGCAACTACACGCCCGGGAATGCCGTCGAGCCCTGGGGCGGTGGTTTTGCCCCGAGATCGCCTCACAGCCTCCTCCAGCTCTTCTTCCAGCACCTCTGGTACGACGCTCTCGTCCTCCTCCTCTTGCGCTGCAGGGCGGGCCATTGGTGGAGGTGTAAAATTGGCCCGCTGCGGGAACAGAGACGACAGCACCCCTCGGAGAGTATCCGGCGGGAGTGTCTGCGTCAAAGGCGGGGCCCAAGTCCGGAGCTTGCCGCGCACCATCCGGTACGGGGTTCCGAACGGGTCCCGGTCTATCCCCGCGAGAGCTTCGTCGTGCGCCTCGCCTTTCGCACGACCGATCTCCTCCTGCAGCGCTTTCTTCGCCTCGACGTAGGCGCAGTACAGCCGGTCCTCCTCCTCCTGCTGCCGGCGTGCCTTCCTGCGATAGTGCGTGTAAAGGCGTCTCGCCTCAATGCAGATGTTGCGCAATTGAGCGATCTCACCCGACCACCAGTACACTTGCCGCCGTTGAGGGCGGCGCCCGGAGCGGGGCATTGACGCGTCGCAGATACGCGTCATTGCCCTCTGCGCCCAGTTTGCGGCGTCTTCTGCAGACGCCAAGCTCTGGGGCAGCCAGGCTTGCACTATCGCAGCTTCCTCCAGAAGTCCCTTGTCGAGGCACCTCAGTTGCCACCGCGGTCCGTCCTCTCGCGAGGTGCGACCTACAGCTGACGGCACCGTCGGATGAGTGGAGATCTCGAATTGGATGTAGAGATGGTCCGAGAGAGTCTCCACATCATCCAACACTCGCCAACCGTGAACACGGCGCGCTAGGGCCGGGCTCGCGAACGTTACGTCCACCACGGACCCGCCCAGCCTTCGCACGCAGGTGTTGGTCGTCCCCCGATTGAGGACAGACAAACCAGAGGCAACTACCCACTCCGAGAGCGTCGTACCACGCTCAGTCGTCGTTGCGGAGCCCCACACGCTCGACTTCGCGTTCAGGTCCCCCGCGACCAGCACCTCCGCCGGACGATGTCGGTCTATCATTTCCCCCAAGCGGATTAGGACCTCTTCAAACTCCGCAAGAGTTCGATTGGGGGAAAAGTAGACACCGACGACAACTAGATCGCCGACAAGTGCCGCGACGCATCCCGCACCCCTCTCGACATCGTGAGAAAGGCGGGGAGCCCGCAGCTACCTGGGTGATAATAGCCACCACCCCGGTGTTGTCTGCGACCCAGTTATCACGTGCGGGGACATTTGAGTGCTCCGCAACACCCGCCACCTGAATAGACCACTGCGCCAGGCTTTGGACCAATAAGTCCTGGGCCCTGGCGCAGTGGTTTATGTTCGCCTGCAACACATGGAGAGCCATTATTGGGCTTCCATGTGTTGCACCTCCTCTTGCCTGGCTGGGGCATTGGGTTCGGCCACCGCTGGCTCCCTTCCTCCCTTCCTGCCGTCCCTCCTCTTTCTCAAGGTGCCGGCCCTGGCGCATGCAGCGCTTCCCACCTTATGGTCTGCGGGCTGTCCTGCCGCCTCGCAGACCGGGCAGTGAGGTGCCGCCGAGCACTGGTGTTGCTTGTGCCCGGCCTGGCCGCACCTGAAGCACTGCTGGCTTCTGTCCTGCGCACTGCTGCACTTCGCTGCCACATGGCCAACGTCGTGGCAGCGGAAACAACGCCGGACACGCTGCTGCAGCAGTTGCACCCGCGCAGAGACAAAACCCACAAGGAGCCGCGACCCACTCACTTTTTTCGCTGCAGTAATAGGGCAGCGGACCCACACTGTGCCCAAACCGTTGCGGTCCTGCCGGATCTCTCCTGCTTTGATCAACCCGACATCGCAACCGCCAACTCGGCTGACGGCTTGCGCCACCTCCTCCGAAGTAGCAGAGTCGTCTAGGCCACTGACCCTCAACTCTGCACACTTCATCGGTCTCGCAACCAGCACCTCATTGGCGTCGAGCACCCCACGCAGCCGTTGAGCTAGGGCATCCGCCTTCTCGCTGCTATCGGTGCCAGGTAACTCCAGAACCCTGGCACCAGTAGATGCAACCCTAAGTCGCACGTCCTTAATACCCAGATCTTCCAATTTCACCGCCTGCTTTATCTGGGTAAGGACGTCGCGATAGGACATTTCCTTCTGGGCGGCGGCCGGCTGTAACGTAAGAGTTACGGCCGCCGATCGTGGGGGACGCAACTTTGGGCGGCTAGCAGATTTTGCTTTCTGCATGTTCTGCTTGGCTTGAGTTGTTGCCGTCTTTGACTTGCCCTTTCGCACGACAACACTCCAACCCTCAGTCAATTGAGCTGGGGCAGGAGGCAGAGAACGTAGCTCCACTGGTGTCGGTTGTGGGGCTTGCTTCAGCTTCTTACTGGGCTTTGCCTTCTTTTAGTTGGCGCCTGCTTCTGCTTAGGAGCTGGGTTTGCTGGCGCCACCAGGGTCGCCACAGTAGGCTCTGCCACTACCCATGAGGCGACCTCCTGGCGCTTTCTATCCGCCGCCAGTGGAGGGCGTACTGGCTTAGCCGGCAGAAGCCTATCCTCCAGCGCCGCCAGTCGCGTGTTCAGCAATGTGCTTACCTGCACCATTACTGAACGAGCCACGTCCTCCTTCCTCCCTTCACTCGCAGGTTCTCGACTAACGGCCCTTGAGCGCTCTAAGTCCGATCTCAGTAGAGCCATCTCCTTGCGCAACTCAGTGAGTTCTCCAGTTAAGCGGGCATTCGCTGCGCGCAACTGAATCACTTCCTCGTTGGCAGTCTTATTCGCCAATATTCCCATAGCCGTGTTTATAGCGCCAGCGGCCTCCTTAAGGGCTTTTGTGAATGTGCCCTTAAGGTTGCCGGACCTTCTGGCGACTTTGTTAATTATGGCTAGGCTATTTTCCACTTGGTGCTGAAGGTCTTGCACCAATGGGCCATCAGACCTTGGCCTCGCTAAGTCCGGGGAGTCTGCTAGCCTGGAATTTGCCCTATGCACCTGTTTCCACTATAGCATCGAGCTTCCTCCTCCGCATCAAGCCGGAGCTCTTGACGCCGGGCCGCAGTAATTTTAATCTTCGGATTCTCCCGTTTCTCCTCAGTTTCGGAAGACCCAGAGTTGCTGATTTTACTTCTGGGTCTCTTTCGATATTTTCTCGCCTCTGCCCCCACAGTTCGATCTCTGCGACTCCATCGAGATGCAGCTCTCCGCCTCTGACTCCGAAGCCACCCAAAAGCGACCCCGTGAGGATGTCGACATCGAGCGGGACCTTCCGCTAATAACGGATGCACATTCCGCCAGGTCCAGCCGCTCGAGAATCACTTTAGCGCTTTTTAGCGCCATCCCTCCACTTTTAGGCACAGAAGCCTCCACTCCACCTTTAATTGGCCCAGTACCTTCAGCTCTGTCTTTATCGGGCACCGCATCTGCCGCAAACTCCTTGGCCGCTACAATAACTTTACCCTGCTCGGCCACCATTTCCACTCCGCCCTTCTCAGGCAACACTCCAACGCTGCCTTCTGCAGCCACCACACACTCTCCGCCCTTCTCAGGTACCTCTCCCGCAACACATCGGTAAACATTGCCCCCCGCATATTCGTAGGGCTTGCGTGCCGTAGCACGGAAGGATTCTCCAGACTGGCTGGTACCCTCCTGCGGTATGATTGAATTTTTGTTTGCCGACATGTTGTTGTTTCGCTGATCCACAGCTTTGGCTTTTCTGTCGGGGTGTGCTCCCCTAGGCCGTGTCCATAACGATGGACTAAAGGCACGCCCATGCCTTGCTGGTTTTGGTCCGCGCCGGGAATAACTCCCGGTCCACTCGCCCGCGAGAGCGAGTGGTTTCCCCTATCCGCCACCTGGGGACGCGCCCAGTAGGAGGACCAGCAACTCCCTTGGGAACCTAACCTTTTTTTTTTTTTTTTTTTTTTTTTAACGTGAGGAAATCCGATTACGGATACCCGGCCGAGTGGGGACTCGAGCGCGGGTTATGTGGGACTCGCGGACTGGCAGATAGGCCGTCCGAATACCCACTAAAACCTCACGGTGCTCCTCCTCAACCGCCTTTTTGGCCGCACGACACGGGAACTAGAGTCTTCCGTGAAGCGCGGCGGCGGGAGCCTGTCGGCACGTCGCGGAGTCAAGGGTGGTGTGGTCACCCTCGACGGCCTTCTCAGAGTAGCGCGCGGGAGCAACCTGCGCGCGCCTACTCGGGCCAGGTTAGTAGGCGATCAGCTTCCCCAAGCTGACCGCCCTCTGGCTCATTAGGGCGGAAGGCGGCGGTCGTGTGCCGCCCTCCGGCGACCCGGTCTTTTGCGGCGGATAGCGAGTTCGGCTGATGCCTCCCTCGCACGTTCCGCCGCCTCCTTCTCGAGCACCACTGCCTCGCAGAAGGAAGAGACCGCGTCCCACGACGTCTCGCTACCGGCCATGGCCTTGACCACGGCCGGCAGGGAGAGGTCGTCCCCAATGACGCCGCGCAGAGCGCGACGTTGAGACGCCCAAGCTGGGCACACCTCCAGCGTGTGCTGGGCCGTCTCGTCGAGGCAGTCGTCGCAGTGGTGGCAGCGGGCATCGGGCTCCCTCCCAGCGATCCGACACAGGTAACCCCCGAAGCAACCATGCCCCGTGAGCACCTGCGTGGTGCGGAAGGTTAGGACGCCGTGACGCCTCGCTAACCACTGGCGGAAGACTGGACGAACAGCCTCGATCGTCCTCCGGCCGGCAGATGGTGTTGCCAGCCGGGACTCCCACACCTCTAATGCTTGGGAACCTAACCTAACCTAACCTAACCTAACCTAACCTTTTTTTTTTTTTTTTTTTTTTTTTTTTTTTTTTTTTTTTTTTTTTTTTTTTTTTTTATCGTGAGGAAACCCTGTTACTGGTACACCACCCGAGTGGAGACTCGAGAGAGTTTTGTGGGACTAATGGACCGGCAGATATAGGCCGTCCACACTACCCACTAAAACCTCACGGTGCTCCTCCTCGACCGTCACAGGCCGGGGCTATGGGTGCCATGGATTCGTCCATAGCCTCGGCGACGGGAGCCTGCTAGGCACGTCTCGGAGTCGGGGGTGGTGGGCCACCCTCGACGGCCTGCTCTGAGTAGCGCGCGGGAGCAACCTGCGCGCGCCTACTCGGGCCAGGTTAGTAGGCGATCAGCTTCCCCAAGCTGACCGCCCTCTGGCCGATTAGGGCGGAAGGCGGCGATCGTGTGCCGCCCTCCGGCGACCCGGTCTTTTGCGGCGGACGGCAAGTTCGGAAGAAGCCTCCCTCGCCCGCTCCGCCGCCTCCTTCTCGAGCACCACTGCCTCGCAGAAGGACGAGACCGCGTCCCACGACGTCTCGCTGCCGACCATGGCCTTGACTACGGCCGGCAGGGAAAGGTCGTCCCCTATGACGCCGCGCAATGCGCGACGTTGAGACGCCCAGGCTGGGCACACCTCCAGCGTGTGCTGGGCCGTCTCTTCGAGGCAGTCGCAGTGGTGGCAGCGGGTGTCGGGCTCCCTCCCAGCGACCCGACACAGATATCTCCCAAAGCAACCGTGCCCTGAGAGTACCTGTGTGGTGCGGAAGGTTAGGACGCCATGACGCCTCGCTAACCACTGGCGGAAAACTGGACGAACTGCCTCGATCGTCCTCCGGGCGGCGGATGGTGTTGCCAGCCTGGACTCCCACTCTTGCATTGCGGTATCCCGCGCCTCCTCCTGTGGTGCTGACCTTGCTGCGGCCCCGGACACGAGGCCCCGACGCCGGCAATAGACCGACGCCAGAGCAGAGGCGTCCAGGTCCCACGGCAGGACTCCTGCCAGCACACACGCCACCTCACCGGAGATGGTCCTGTACCCCCGTATCACCCTGATGGCCATCACCCTCTGCGCCCGTCGCAGCAGGGCGACGTTTTGCCGGTTCAGGGCGTCCGCCCATACGGGAGGACCGTACAGCGCCCTCGATCGGACCACCCCGGTGTACAGCCGACGGCTCGAGGCGCGCGGCCCACTTACGTTGGGCAAAAGGCGCGCCAAGGCCCCCGCTGTCTTCAACAGCCTCGGGACCAGTCGTATAAAATGGTCCCGAAAGCTCCACCTGTTGTCCAAGACAAGTCCGAGGTATTTCAAGCTCCTCTTAACCTCGATCGTCACACCGCCGACGACGATGTGGGCCTCTGGTGGAGCGGCCCTCCTCGGAGCGTTGAAATAGATTGCCTCAGACTTGTCTAGTGCAACCTCCAGACCCAGCCGCCGAATCCGCCCGACGACGTGAGCCACGCCAGCTGTCGCGAGCACTGCTGCCTCGCGATAGGTTCTCTGCTGCGCTAAGACCAGCGTGTCATCAGCGTAGCAGAGGACCTTTACCCCCGGCAGGGTGCTACCGCGAAGCACCCAGTCGTAACCGATGTTCCAGAGGATCGGACCCAGCACCGATCCCTGTGGAACACCGCACGACACCTCCCAAACTCCCCAGCCGGAGCTTCCAGGAAAGGTCACAGACCTCTCGGAGAGGTAAGCCCCGATGATGCGGCGCAGGTACGGAGGCACCCGATGGTAGATGAGTGCCTCATTGATGCAGTGCCAGGGCATGGAGTTGAAAGCGTTGGCGATGTCTAAAGACACCGCCAAGACTCCTTCGCCACGAGCAACTGCGTCCTGCGCGTGGGACTTCACCTGCAGTATGGCATCCACCGTGGAGCGTCCACTTCGAAAGCCATACTGACTGTCCGAGAGGTTTGGACCTGTCCTCTCGAGGTGCTGCTGTAGCCTCCTCGCTACCACCCTCTCGAAGAGCTTGGCGATCTCGCTCAACAGCACTATCGGCCTATAAGCCGAGGCTGACTCCGCCGGGCGCCCCTCCTTCTTGATGAGGACTAGTCTGCCTGTCTTCCACCACTGTGGAATTATGGCTTGAGCCAGACAGGCAGTAAATAGCCCTCTAATGCTTGGCCCCAAGATAGAATGGGCCAAAGCAACTACGCGCCCGGAATGCCGTCGAGCCCTGGGGCGGTGGTTTTGCCCCGAGATCGCCTAACAGCTTCCTCCAGCTCTTCCTCCAGCACCTCTGGTACGACGCTCTCGTCCTCCTCCTCTTGCGCTGCAGGGCGGGCCATTGATGGAGGTGTAAAATTGGCCCGCTGCGGGAACAGAGACGACAGCACCCCTCGGAGAGTATCCGGTGGGAGTGTTTGCGTCAAAGGCGGGACCCAAGCTCGGAGCTTGCCGCGCACCATCCGGTACGGGGTTCCGAACGGGTCCCGGTCTATCCCCGCGAGAGCTTCGTCGTGCGCCTCGCCTTTCGCACGACCGATCTCCTCCTGCAGCGCTTTCTTCGCCTCGACGTAGGCGCAGTACAGCCGGTCCTCCTCCTCCTGCTGCCGGCGAACCTAACCTAACCTTTTTTTTTTTTTTTTTTTTTTTTTTTTTTTTTTTTTTTTTTTTTTTTTAACGTGAGGAAATCCGATTACGGATACCCGGCCGAGTGGGGACTCGAGCGCGGGTTATGTGGGACTCGCGGACTGGCAGATGTAGGCCGTCCGAATACCCACTAAAACCTCACGGTGCTCCTCCTCCACCGCCTTTTTGGCCGCACGACACGGGAACTAGAGTCTTCCGTGAAGCACGGCGGCGGGAGCCTGTCGGCACGTCGCGGAGTCAAGGGTGGTGTGGTCACCCTCAACGGCCTTCTGGGAGTAGCCCGCGGGAGCATCCTGCTCGCGCCTACTCGGGCCAGGTTAGTAGGCGATCAGCTTCCCCAAGCTGACCGCCCTCTGGCTCATTAGGGCGGAAGGCGGCGGTCGTGTGCCGCCCTCCGGCGACCCGGTCTTTTGCGGCGGATAGCGAGTTCGGCTGATGCCTCCCTCGCCCGTTCCGCCGCCTCCTTCTCGAGCACCACTGCCTCGCAGAAGGAAGAGACCGCGTCCCACGACGTCTCGCTACCAGCCATGGCCTTGACTACGGCCGGCAGGGAAAGGTCGTCCCCTATGACGGCGCGCAGAGCGCGACGTTGAGACGCCCAAGCTGGGCACACCTCCAGCGTGTGCTGGGCCGTCTCGTCGAGGCAGTCGTCGCAGTGGTGGCAGCGGGCATCGGGCTCCCTCCCAGCGATCCGACACAGGTAACCCCCGAAGCAACCATGCCCCGTGAGCACCTGCGTGGTGCGGAAGGTTAGGACGCCGTGACGCCTCGCTAACCACTGGCGGAAGACTGGACGAACAGCCTCGATCGTCCTCCGGCCGGCGGTTGGTGTTGCCAGCCGGGACTCCCACACCTCCAATGCGGCATCCCGCGCCTCCTCTTGTGGTGCTGACCTTGCCGCTGCCCCGGACACGAGGCCCCGACGCCGGCAATAGACCGACGCCAGAGCAGTCGCGTCCAGGGCCGACGTCATGACTCCGGCCAGCACGCACGCCACCTCACCGGAGATGGTCCGATACCCCCGTATCGCCCGGATGGCCATCACCCTCTGCGCCCGTCGCAGCAGAGTGACGTTGTGCCGGTCCAGGGCGTCCGCCCATACGGGGGCACCGTAGAGGGCCATTGACCTGACCACTCCGGTGTACAGCCGACGGCTCGAGGCGCTAGGCCCATCTACATTGGGCAAAAGGCGCGCCATGGCCGCCGCCGTCTTCAACAGTTTCGGGGCCAAAGATGAAAAGTGGCCCCGGAAACTCCACCGACCGTCCAGAACAAGTCCGAGGTACTTCATGCTCCTTTTAACGTCTATCGTGACGCCACCGACGACGATATGGGCATCTGGTGGTGGGCCCTTTCGAGGAGCATGAAAGTATAATGCCTCGGACTTGTTCAAGGCAACCTCCAAACCAAGCCGCCTGATGCGGCCGACAACATCGGCCACCCCGGCCGTCGCGAGGACTGCCGCCTCCCGGTAGGTCCTCTGTTGCGCCAAGACCAGCGTGTCATCGGCGTAACAGAGGACCTTTACCCCCTTCAGAGTGCTGCTCCGCAACACCCAGTCGTACCCGATGTTCCAGAGGATGGGTCCCAGTACCGATCCTTGTGGAACACCGGACGACACTCCGTACTCCTTCCAACCTCCACCCGGAGCGGGAAACATCACGGACCTCCCGGACAGGTAAGCCCCGATGACACGGCACAGGTATGGAGGCACACGGTGGTATAAAAGTGCCTCCTTAATGCAGGGCCAGGGGAGGGAGTTAAAGGCGTTGGCGATGTCTAAAGACACCACCAAAATCCCGTCACCCCGAGCAACCGCATCCTGCGCGTGGGACTTCACCTCGAGTATGGCATCCACCGTCGAACGCCCACTGCGGAAGCCATACTGCAGGTCCGAGAGGTCCGGACCTGTCCCCTCCAAGTGGCGTTGTAGCCTCCTCGCTACAACTCGCTCGAAGAGCTTGGCGATCTCGCTCAAGAGCACGATAGGCCTATAGGCGGAGGCTGAATCCGCCGGACGCCCCTCCTTCTTAATGAGGACTAACCTGCCTGTCTTCCACCGCTGTGGAATTATGGCTTGAGCCAGACAGGCAGTGAATAGCCCTCGCACTCTGGGCCCCATGGTGTTCAGGGCCAGAGTTAACGCCCGGCCGGGGATGCCATCCAGGCCAGGGGCGGTGCTCTTGTGCCGAGATCGGCGAATAGCTTCTTCGAGCTCCTCCTCCTCCACCGGTGGTGCGACACTGTCCTCCTCGTCTCGCGCTGCAGGGCGGGCCATAGTAGGTGGTGAAAAGTTGGCCCGCTGCGGGAATAGCGACGACAGCCCCCCTCGGAGAATATCCGGTCGGAGCGTCTGCGTCAGTGGTGGAGCCCAAGCCCGTAGCCTACCGATCACCATCCGGTAAGGCGTCCCGTACGGGTCTTGGTCTATTCCCGCAATCATTCGGTCGTACGACTCGCCCTTCGCACGACCGATTTCCTCCTGCAGCCGCGTCCTCGCCTCGACATAGACCTGGTACAGTCGGTCTTCCTCCTCCTGCACCTTCTGTACCCGTCTTCGATAGTGGCTGTACTGGCGTCTCGCACCAACGCAGGTGTTACGCAGTTGTGCGATCTCCCACGACCACCAGTACACTTGTCGCCGCTGAGGGCGACGCCCGGAACGGGGCATTGACGCGTCACAGATACGCGTCAACGCCCCCTGCACCCAGGTGGCGGCGTCTTCTGCAGACGCCAAGCTCTGGGGCAGCCAGGATTCCACTATCGCTGCCTCCTCCAGCAGTTGCTTGTCGAGACGACCCAATTGCCACCGTGGTCCGTACTCTCGCGAGGTTGGACTGGGGGCTGGCGGCGCCGCCGGATGTGTAGAGATCTCGTATTGGATGTAGAGGTGGTCCGAGAGAGTCTCCACATCATCCAGCACTCGCCAACCCCGAACACGACGCGCTAGGGCTGGGGTCGCAAACGTTACGTCCACGACGGACCCGCCCAACCTTCGCACACACGTGTTCGTCGTCCCCCGGTTGAGGACGGACAAACCGGTGGCAATAACCCACTCCGACAGTGTCACACCACGCACATCCGTCGTTGCGGAGCCCCATACGCTGGATTTGGCGTTGAGATCGCCCGCAACCAACACCTCCGCCGGGCGATGCCGTTCTACCATTTCCCCCAATCGAATGAGAAATTCTTCGAACTCTGCGAGGATTCGATTAGGGGAAAAGTAAACACCAACGACAACTAGGTCGCCGACAAGTGCCGCGACGCATCCCGCACCCCTCTCGACTCGTGAGAAAGGCGGGGAGCCCGCAGCTACCTGGGTGATAATAGTCACCACCCCGGTGTTGTCCGCGACCCAGTTATCCCGCGTAGGCACGCTGTACGGCTCCGCAACAACCGCCACTTGTATCAACCGCTGCGCCAGGCTTTGGACCAATAAGTCTTGGGCTCTGGCACAGTGGTAGATGTTCGCCTGCAACACCTGAAACGCCATTATTGTTGCTCCATTTGCTGCAGCTCCTCGCCCTGCGTTGGGGCTTTAGATTGGCCTCGTCCTGTCGGCCCTGCCGCCCTTTGCCCACCACCTTGCCGCCTCTTCCATTGGGCGCATGTTTTGGCGCAAACTCTTCCCCCTGCCAGGTGATCTGCAGGCCTGTTTGCCTCTTCGCAAATGGGACAGTGTGCTGGATCAGTGCAGCCACTTTGCTTATGCCCAGGCTTCCCGCATCGAAAGCAGTGTGCACTCCTATCCTTGGCACTATTGCAGTTTGCCGCCACATGTCCCACCTCGTGGCAGCGGAAGCAGCGCAGCACGCGAGGCTGCAATAGTTGTACACGTGCAGACACGAAACCTACCAACAGTCTTCCGCCGCTCACTCTTTTCGCAGCTACCACTGGACAGCGGACCCAAGCAGTACCGAGCCCGTTTCGGTCTTGGCGAATTTCTCCAACCTTAACGGCATCAGCCCCGCAGCCACCTGCTCGACTCACAGCCGCCGCCACCTCTTGTGAAGATACAGAGTCGTCGAGGCCGGTCACCCTTAGCTCGACACACCTTGTGAGCCTTGACACTTGGACATCGCCCGCGTTAAGGACGCTCCGCAGTTGTTGCGCGAGGACGTCCGCCTTCTCTCCAGTATCTACACCCGGCAGTTCGAGAAGCCTCGCTCCCGTTGAGGCGACTCTGAACCTGAGGTCCGTGATACCCAGATCTTCAAGGACCACTTTTTCCTTAATCTGAGTCAGGACATCCTTGTAGGTGACCTCCTTATTAGCACCCGGCTGCAATTTCAGCGCAACTACTGATGACCTAGGAGGACGTAACTTGGGTGCTTTTGTCGCTGACTTTTGTTGCCCCCCCTTCCCTTTCTGTTGCGGTTGCACCTTCGTCTTATTATTCCTTCTTGTGACCACATTCCACCCCTCGTTCATGTTAACCGGAGCAGGTGGTAGAAGCCGCGGCTCGGGAGCTTCCGCCGTTTGTGCCTTGGTATTCTTTTTCCCCTTACCCTTGCCCTTGCCTTTCTGAGGCTTATGTCCTTTCGTGGGGGCTGGGTTGGCGGGGGGCATGAGTGTGGTCACTCTGGCCTCTGTCATGTTTGCCGCCAAAGCTGCGACTGTGTTCTTCGGTGTTTGGCTTTTTGCAAGTGGCGGTCGTAAACTCTTCGCGGGTAGAAGCCTATCTTCTATACCATCAAGGCGAGCGCTGACCATAGTACCGACCTGGACCATAATACTCCTAACCAGCTCGTCAGAGACCCCCAATGGAATTTTTGGAGTTTTCTGGATCTGCGGCGCACTACTAGGCACTGCACGGTTGCGTTCAAGGTCAGCCCGTAAAAGACTGACCTGTCTCTGCATCTCCTGCATCTCCTGCTGTAATAAGCTGTTGTGCGCACGCAGATTAGCCACCTCCTCTGTGACTGTGCGCTGAGCAAGTGTGTCCACAGCTATGGCTATAGATTTTACCGCCTCCTTAAGGGCCTTTGTGAAGGTACCCTTTAGATTGCCAGATTTGCTGGCGACCTTCTGTATCACCGCCAAACTTTCAGAGACTTGACCTTTCAGGTCAGAGGTCAATCTGGTCTCCTCCAAATCGAGTTCTGAGAGCAAGGACATACTCGATAACGTCGAATTTGCCCTGCTTCGAACAGCTAGAGTGCTCTGCGTCACTTCTGCGTCACTTCTTTGTGCCTTGTTAATAGCTTCCGCCAGCTCTGCACCTTGGCCGGTTGTTGAAGGCCTATGTCTTCCTTTTTTGCCAGTCGCTACTTTCGGCGCCGGTCTGTCCAGTTCCCCTTCTCCAGAAGAACCTGACTGATCACTTCTATGTCTGGGCCGCTTCCTTCTGTCCTTTACGAAAGACGCCCTTACATTGACACTCTGAGACGCGCCCGACGCAATGCTCTCCGTATCAGAGTCCTTTGACCCAGACACCCCCCAGAACCTTCCACCAGACGAGAGAGATTCGCGTCTCGATCTTGCACCTCTGGACACAATCGACAATCCTTCATTGATGTCCAATCGCTCCAATACGACCCTTGCGACTCTTGCCTCCCTCACCACACCTCCGATGTTATGAGGCACTCCTTCACCTAATACAGGGCCTCCCTCAGCCACTCTTTCTACTTCGCCACATACAGGCAACGACTCTACCAACGCCGCTCCCTCAACTCCGCCTATCTCAGGCGAAACTACCTCTCCGCCTTTCGCAGGCCCTTCCTCAACTCCGCCCTTCTCGGGCCCCTCCCCCGCAACACATCGATAAACTGGGCCCCCCGCAGATTCGTGGGGCTTGCGTGCCGTAGCACGGAGGGATTCTCCATTGCTGGTACCCTCCTGCGGTAGTAAATTATTCCTGAATACCGACATGTTGTTTGTTGCTGATCCACAGCTTCGGCTTTTCTGTCGGGGTGTGCTCCCCTAGGCCGTGTCCATAACAATGGACTAAAGGCACGCCCATGCCTCGCTGGTTTTGGTCCGCGCCGGGAAAAGCTCCCGGTCCACTCGCCCGTGAGAGCGAGTGGTTTCCCCTATCCGCCACCTGGGGACGCGCCCAGTAGGAGGACCAGCAACTCCCTTGGGGAACCTTTTTTTTTTTTTTTTTTTTTTTTTTTTTTTTTTTTTTTTTTTTTTTTTTAACGTGAGGAAATCCGATTACGGATACCCGGCCGAGTGGGGACTCGAGCGGGTTATGTGGGACTCGCGGACTGGCAGATGTAGGCCGTCCGAATCCCCACTAAAACCTCACGATGCTCCTCCTCGACCGCCAGTGGCCGCACGACACGGGAACTAGAGTCTTCCGTGAAGCGCGGCGGCGGGAGCCTGTAGGCACGTCGCGGAGTCAAGGGTGGTGTGGTCACCCTCGACGGCCTTCTCAGAGTAGCGCGCGGGAGCAACCTGCGCGCGCCTACTCGGGCCAGGTTAGTAGGCGATCAGCTTCCCCAAGCTGACCGCCCTCTGGCTCATTAGGGCGGAAGGCGGCGGTCGTGTGCCGCCCTCCGGCGACCCGGTCTTTTGCGGCGGATAGCGAGTTCGGCTGTTGCCTCCCTCGCACGTTCCTCCTCCTCCTTCTCGAGCACCACTGCCTCGCAGAAGGAAGAGACCGCGTCCCACGCCGTCTCGCTACCGGCCATGGCCTTGACCACGGCCGGCAGGGAGAGGTCGTCCCCAATGACGTCGCGCAGAGCGCGACGTTGAGACGCCCAAGCTGGGCACACCTCCAGCGTGTGCTGGGCCGTCTCGTCGAGGCAGTCGTCGCAGTGGTGGCAGCGGGCATCGGGCTCCCTCCCAGCGATCCGACACAGGTAACCCCCGAAGCAACCATGCCCCGTGAGCACCTGCGTGGGGCGGAAGGGTAGGACGCCGTGACACCTCGCTAACCACTGGCGGAATACAGGACGAACAGCCTCGATCGTCCTCCGGCCGGCGGTTGGTGTTGCCAGCCGGGACTCCCACACCTCTAATGCGGCATCCCGCGCCTCCTCTTGTGGTGCTGACCCTGCCGCGGCCCCGGACACAAGGCCCCGACGCCGGCAATAGACCGACGACAGAGCAGACGCGTCCAGGTCCCACGGCATGACTCCGGCCAGCACGCACGCCACCTCACCGGAGATGGTCGGATACCCCCGTATCGCCCGGATGGCCGTCACCCTCTGCGCCCGTCGCAGCAGAGTGACGTTGTGCCGGTTCGGGGCGTCCGCCCATTCGGGGTCACCGTAGAGGGCCATCGACCTGACCACTCCGGTGTACAGCCGACGGCTCGAGGCGCTCGGCCCATCCACATTGGGCAAGAGGCGCGCCAAGGCCGCCGCCGTCTTCAACAGTTTCGGGGCCAAAGATGAAAAGTGGCCCCGGAAACTCCACCGACCGTCCAGAACAAGTCCGAGGTACTTTATGCTCCTTTTGACGTCAATTGTGACGCCACCGACGACGATATGGGCATCTGGTGGTGGGCCCTTTCGAGGAGCATGAAAGTATAATGCCTCGGACTTGTTCAAGGCAACTTCCAAACCAAGCCGCCTGATGCGGCCGACAACATCGGCCACCCCGGCCGTCGCGAGGACTGCCGCCTCCCGGTAGGTCCTCTGCTGCGCCAAGACCAGCGTGTCATCGGCGTAACAGAGGACATTTATTCCCCCAAGTTGCTGCCTCGCAGCACCCAGTCATATCCGATGTTCCAGAGGATCGGTCCCAGCACCGATCCTTGTGGAACACCGGATGACACCACGTACTCCTCCCATCCACCAGGAGCTGGAAAGATCACGGACCTCCCGGATAGGTAAGCCCCGATGACGCGGCACAGGTATGGAGGCACACGATGATATAAAAGTGCCTCCTTAATGCAGGGCCAGGGCAGGGAGTTAAAAGCGTTGGCGATGTCTAAAGACACCGCCAAAACCCCATCACCCCGGGCAACCGCATCCTGCGCATGGGACTTCACCTCGAGTATGGCATCCACCGTCGAACGCCCACTGCGGAAGCCATACTGCAGGTCCGAGAGGTCCGGACCTGTCCCCTCCAAATGGCGTTGTAGCCTCCGCGCTACAACTCGCTCGAAGAGCTTGGCGATCTCGCTCAAGAGCACGATAGGCCTATAGGCGCAGGCTGAATCCGCCGGACGCCCCTCCTTCTTAATGAGGACTAACCTGCCTGTCTTCCACTGCTGTGGAATTATGGCTTGAGCCAGACAGGAAGTGAATAGCCCTCGCACTCTGGGCCCCATGGTGTTCAGGGCCAGAGTTAGCGCCCGGCCGGGGATGCCATCCAGGCCAGGGGCGGTGCTCTTGTGCCGGGATCGGCGAACAGCTTCTTCGAGCTCCTCCTCCTCCACCGGTGGTGCGACACTGTCTTCCTCCTCTTGCGCTGCAGAACGGGCCATAGAAGGTGGTGAAAAGTTGGCCCGCTGCGGGAATAGCGACGACAGCACCCCTCGGAGAATTTCCGGTCGGAGTGTCTGCTTCAGTGGTGGATCCTAAGCCCGTTCCCTACCGATCACCATCCGGTAAGGCGTCCCGTACGGGTCTTGGTCTATCCCCGCAATCATTCGATCGTGCGACTCGCCCTTCGCACGACCGATTTGCTCCTGCGGCCGCGTCCTCGCCTCGACATACACCTGGTACAGTCGGTCTTCCTCCTCCTGCCCCTTCTGTACCCGTCTCCGATAGTGGCTGTACTGGCGTCTCGCACCAACGCAGGTGTTACGCAGTTGGGCGATCTCCCACGACCACCAGTACACTTGTCGCCGCTGAGGGCGACGCCTGGAACGGGGCATTGACGCGTCACAGATACGCGTCATCGCCCCCTGCGCCCAGGTGGCGGCGTCTTCTGCAGACGCCAAGCTCTGGGGCAGCCAGGATTCCAGTATCGCTGCTTCCTCCAGCAGTTGTCTGTCGAGACGACCCAATTGCCACCGCGGTCCGTACTCTCGCGAGGTTGGACTGGGGGCTGGCGGCGCCGCCGGATGTGTGGAGATCTCGTATTTGATGTAGAGGTGGTCCGAGAGAGTCTCCACATCATCCAGCACTCGCCAACCCCGAACACGATGCGCTAGGGCCGGGCTCGCAAACGTTACGTCCACGACGGACCCGCCCAACCTTCGCACACACGTGTTCGTCGTCCCCCGATTGAGGACAGACAAACCGGTGGCAATAACCCACTCCGACAGTGTCACACCACGTACATCCGTCGTTGCGGAGCCCCATACGCTGGATTTGGCGTTGAGGTCGCCCGCAACCAACACCTCCGCCGGGCGATGCCGTTCTACCATTTCCCCCAATCGAATGAGAAACTCTTCGAACTCTGCAAGAGTTCGATTGGGGGAAAAGTATACACCAGCGACAACTAGATCGCCGACAAGTGCCGCGACGCATCCCGCACCCCTCTCGACTCGTGAGAAAGGCGGAGAGCCCGCAGCTACCTGGGTGATAATAGTCACCACCCCGGTGTTGTCCGCGACCCAGTTATCCCGCGCAGGCACGCTGTATGGCTCCGCAACAACCGCCACCTGAATAGACCGCTGCGCCAGGCTTTGGACCAATAAGTCCTGGGCCCTGGCGCAGTGGTTTATGTTCGCCTGCAACACATGGAGAGCCATTATTTGGTTTCCATGTGTTGCACCTCCTCACGCCCAGCTGGTACCTTAGATCTGGCCGATATTGTTGTCGGCACTCTTCTACTTCCCTTTTTAATGCCGGCGCTGACTTTCGCGCAAACAGAACTGCCCGCTTTGTGGTTAGAAGGCTTCAGCGCCGCCTCGCACACCGGACAGTGTGGTGCAGCCGAGCATGTCCGCTGTTGAGGCCCTGGTTGGCCACACTGGAAGCGTTGATTACTTCGGTCCACCTGACTGGAGCACATCGCTGCGACGTGGCCCACTTCATGGCATCGGAAACAACGGCGCACGCGGGGTGGCAATAGCCTGACCCTAGCTGAGACAAATCCACAAGAAGTCTCGCCTCGCTTAATTTCTGCGCAGCTGCAATGGGGCAGCGAACCCAAACTGACCCGAGACCCGCCCGATCTTGTTGGATCTCTCCAACTTTTATATTGGCCACACTACAGTCAGTGGATTGACTAATCGCAGCGGCAACGTCTTCGGCAGTGGCAGAATCGTCCAGACCACATACCCTCAGCTCAGCGCACTTTACTGGCCTCGACACCTGCACTTCTTCGGGGCTAAGAACACATCGCAGCCTTTCGGCCAGTGCATCCGCTTTGTCGCTCGTATTGGCTCCAGGTAGTTCTAGCATTCTGGCCCCAGTAGATGCGACGCGAAATCTCAAGTCACTAATGCCCAGGTCTTCCAATTTTATGTTTTGCTTGACCCGGGTAAGGACATCGCTGTATGTCAGCTTATTGGCAGAGGCTGGTTGCAGCTTGATGGCCACCACCTGCGAACGTGGACGACGCAACTTTGGCTCCCTTTGTGTCTTAGCCTTCACACTTTGTGCTGCTGGTTTCACCGTTTGGCCGGATTTTCTCTTGGCCCCCTTCCGGACTACGACAGTCCAGCCTTCGGACATGTCAGTTGGCGCTGGTGGCAGAGGCCGAGGCTCCGCAGGTGCAGCCGGTATTGGAGCACTTTTTGTCGGAGTTTTCTTCATTTTGATTTTCTGCGCCTTTGGTGCTGGATTAGCCTGCGCCATCAAAGTAGTCGCGACGGGCTCCACTACCACTTGTTTAGGGCTAGCCTTGCGCTTGTCCGTTGCTAGAGGAGGTCGCATACTCTTCTCTGGCGGGAGACGTTCTTTAAAGGCTTCCAGCCTCGTAGAGACCATAGCACCCACTTCTACCATAACAGTGCGCACTATGTCATCTACGGCAAGAGATTCTACTGGCACGCGTTGCGACTCCGATGCTTTAGAGCGATCCATCTCCACTCTTAAGAGGGCAAACTCTTTCCGCAACTCTGCCAACTCAGAATGCAGTCGCTTTTTTGTTGCCCTGAGGAGATAGACTTCCTCTGATGCCGTTCTCTTCGCAAGGGTATTAACGGCTTTAGATATCGCACCAGCAGCGTTTTTGAGAGCCTTTGTAAATGTGCCCTTTAAGTTCCCCGAGTTGGTAGCGACTCTGTTGATAATAGCCAGGCTATCGGAAACTTGGCTGTGCAAGTCAGAAACCAAAGGCTCGTCAACACATGGTTCAAAGGACACATCTGAGAGCCTAGAACTCGCCCTACTCTCTATCACCGCAGTGATACCAGCTACTTCCTCCTCAGCTCTAAGCCGCCGCTCTTTACGTTTGGCTTCATGAAGCGCTCTCTTCGAAATAGCCATCTCCATATCGCCAAGAGTACTCTTGGTCGATGCTATCTTCGCCTTTGGCTTCTCCGCCTCCCCATCTGCGTCCGACGATCCAGATTGGCTTTCTCTATTTCGGCGTCTCTTCCTATCCTTCCGAAACTGAGATGCATTACCTCCTTTGGTGTTGGACTGAACAGACATGATGCTATCCGCGTCCGATTCACAAGCCGCCCAGAAACGACCTCGCGATGACACCGACAACGATCTAGACCGCCCACTGATGATTGAGCTACAGTCTGCTAGGTCCAGGCGCTCAACCAACACTCGCGCATCCTTCAAAACTCCTTTTATCGGCACAAGTGCCGGATTACCACCCCTGTCGGATGTATTTACTACTCTAGCCTCTTCAGGCTCCACACCCTTCACACCGCCCATCTCAGGCACACTCTCATTAACTACGCCCGTCTCAGGCACCACTACGCCGCCCATCTCAGGCATCTCTACTCCGCCCTTCTCGGGCCCCTCTCCCGCAACACACCGGTATCCGTCGCCCCCCGCAGATTCGTGGGGCTTGCGTGCCGAAGCACGGAGGGACTCTCCAGACTCGCTGGTACCCTCCTGCGGTAAGTTAATATTCTGGTATACCGACATGTTGTTTGGTTTGCTGATCCACAGCTTTGGCTTTTCTGTCGGGGTGTGCTCCCCTAGGCCGTGTCCATAACGATGGACTAAAGGCACGCCCATGCCTCGCTGGTTTGGTCCGCGCCGGGAAAAACTCCCGGTACACCCGCCCGCAAGAGCGAGTGGTTTCCCCTATCCGCCACCTGGGGACGCGCCCAGTAGGAGGACCAGCAACTCCCTTGGGTGCCCTTGGGAACCTAACCTAACCTAACCTAACCTAACCTAACCCATACAAATTGAATTTTTCAAAACATCTTATATCAGGCTGAAACTTTTTTACACAATAAATCTGACCTATTTGACATTATATATAATAAACTAAATCTATTTACACAATTTTAGACACCTGAAAATTCAGTCTGAAAATTTTGACTTATAACTTTTAAAAAATTTTTTAAACTGACTTACCTCACTTCGATTGAGGAGTTATTGGTATCGTTGCGTAGGTCCCTCCGCGCCGTACCTATCCAAATTTTTTCAAAATTTTTTGACATATTTTCGCGCCTTTTACACGCGAAAATCACTGAAAAATTCAATTTTTCTAAATTTTTATACTCACCCCCCTCCCCCTCAGTTTTCAATTCTTCACAGTTTCGTAGGCATCGCGAAGCCCGATCGTTTGACACCGATTTCGTGCAAATCGGAGCACGAGAAACTGAAAAAAAAAAGGCCCCCCCACCACACCCTATACTGGCCAGGCAGGTAAAATCTGCTCGACCTTGGCGAAATTTCTTACGCTTTTAACACGCTTCTTACACTTTTTATTTAGCCTTTGGTGTACAGACGCTAGGAAAAATATACAATTAAATATATATAGACTGTCAGTGGCTTTTACACCACTGACTGTTTGAGATTGATAATTGGTATAGCTACCAAACTTATATTTTGTTTTATTGACTTTGACTTCATTAACTCTTGTTTTAATTTTGAATTTAAACTTGAATTTTAAATTAATTTAATTGGACTTTAATTCTAATAATAATTTGACTTTAATTCTAATTTATTATAATTTTACTTTTATTTTAACTTTCATTTTAGATTAATTTATAATATTTTAATCATAATTCTAATTATTCTATCTTTATTTTAACCTCATTTTAACAATTACCTAGTCAATTAATTAGTACAAAAACTTGCAGGAGTAATTATCCTTCTATTTTATATATTTCTTTATACCAATATCTATACTTTTTATAAAATACTTGATACGGTAGGCCTAGAGGGGAAAATCAGATTTTTAACGAAAAATCTCTTAGTTCCCCTCACCCTCTGTATATCTTCTTCTTCCTTTCCTATTACTCCGGGCAAATTTGTCTTAACATTCGTGGCTCTTTACACCACCGACTGTTGAGAGACTAGGTGTTATTTACAACTTTGGGCACTCTACACCCAAACTTTTATTTATAAACGCGCACCTCTGACGATGATTAGGACCCCATCAGTCAAGATGGCCAGCAGCGATCAGTCTGCATATAAAAAACCAGCGCCGCAGCCCACCCACCACATCGACCTCACCCTCGTTAGGGGGACTAGGCTGGAATTCAGCCCCGAGGGTGAGGAAGAAGGCCAGAGAAGATACCAAAGCAGAGCCTCGGAGGCCAAGGCCTGCTTAATGAGCGCCAAACTCCTATTAAACAACTCCCGCAACCTCAAAACGGACATCAAAGCCGGCGTTTTGAAGGCCCTAGAGCGGCTATATGCCCTTGTAAAAGAGCTGGAGGGCGAGCCGAGCAAGGAAGGGGCGCCAAAAGAACAGCCCGAGTGCAAAGAGCAGGGGGAACTCTGTCGAAAGATGGAGGAGCACTCGAGGCTGCTAGCTGAAAACGCCGAGCAAATGCGGGAGTTGAAGTCAGCGCTCGAAAAACAGTCCACCGCAAACTTCGTGAATCCTCCCCCTCCTTCTACCTACGCGACCGTTGCCGCAAACGCGCCCACGGCCAAACCGGTGCGACCTTCCCTGCACTCCATCATCATCTCTTCCGATGATGTATTGGAGACAGGGGAGGAAGTACTGGAGCGAGTGCGCAAAGCGGTAGACGCAAAGGAGGGCTGGATAAAGGTTGAAAAAGTAAGGAAAGCCAAAGACAGTAAAATTATCCTCGGATGCTCGACGGCCGAAGACCGGGAGAGGGCCAGGCAACGGCTGGAGTCCAGTTGCCTCCGGGTCGAGGACGTCCAAAACAGAGACCCCATGATCGTCCTGAGAGACCTGCTGAGCATCAACTCTGACGAGGAGGTGCTCGGGGCTCTCAGGAAGCAGAATGGGGAGGTGTTCGAGGGCCTCACCAAGGAAGACAACAGGATGCAAGTAAAGTTTCGGAAAAAGGCTAGAAACCCCCACACGAGCCACCTGGTTCTGTCGGTCTCCCCCATAATATGGAGGAGAGCGACAGACCTAGGAGCGCTCCGAGTGGACCTGCAGCGCGTCAGGGTCATGGACCAATCTCCCCTAGTGCAGTGCTCCCGATGTCTGGCATATGGCCACACTAGGAGGCACTGCACTGAGGAGGCAGACGTCTGCAGCCACTGTGGGGGCCAGCACCTGAAGGCGAAGTGCGAACTCTTGGCGGCTACTTACCCTACGTGTAAAAACTGCGTTAGGGCTAAGAGTGGCCGCTCAGACCACAACGCTTTCAGCGAAGAATGCCCTGTGTGGGAATCCCTGGCACGATCGACAGTGGCGTACTGTTGAGGTCAAGACGGTGGACTTTAATGAAAACTTTCCGAAGATTTTGCAAGTGTGTGCGCTGGTGGCGAGTAAAATTAAGTTTGCCCAGGACAACGAGCACGTGATACCTACACCTGGGCGCCTGCATCCTGCGGACCATATGCGACTGAATTTTATCAAAGCACTGCATTGGGCCGAAATTCAGGCCATATGTAACGGAATGAGGCTGGCTTCCAGGTGTAGCAAAAAATTGCTGACGGTTCCCAAACGCAACTTGTATGAAAAAATGAAGAGCTTTTTCAGCCCCGAATAATGAGAAGCCTATATTCCGGGTAAATTTGCAAGTGGGGAGCGCAAATCTTAGGGCAAACTTTTCCAAATTTTCAATCTTATAAACTCCTTTACAAATTGGCATCAACTCAAAGAATAAATAAATATATAATTAAAATTAGTAAAATAAATTAAAAAAGATGTAGATTAGTATATATAAGATAAAAACGAAAGCAGTACAAGATATAAATAAAGTGCAATTCTGGGAATCAATTAAAATTAAGAAATACACCTGAAAATGAAAAATACATAAGTTTCAAGAAATAAACATAAAAGAAATAAAAAAGTAAATCATATGTCAAAATGTAATATCAAATAAAACTAATAAAAAATGCATATTAAATAACACTTCACGAAAACAAAGGCTCTGATTACGTCAGAGGTTGCCAGTATAAAAAAAAAAAAAAAAAAAAAAAAAAAAAAAAACCTAACCTAACCTAACCTAACCTAACCTTTTTTTTTTTTTTTTTTTTTTTTTTTTTTAACGTGAGGAAATCCGATTACGGATACCCGGCCGAGTGGGGACTCGAGCGCGGGTTATGTGGGACTCGCGGACTGGCAGATGTAGGCCGTCCGAATACCCACTAAAACCTCACGGTGCTCCTCCTCAACCGCCTTTTGGCCGCACGACACGGGAACTAAAGTCTTCCGTGAAGCGCGGCGGCGGGAGCCTGTCGGCACGTCACGGAGTCAAGGGTGGTGTGGTCACCCTCGACGGCCTTCTCAGGAGTAGCGCGCGGGAGCAACCTGCGCGCGCCTACTCGGGCCAGGTTAGTAGGCGATCAGCTTCCCCAAGCTGACCGCCCTCCGGCTCATTAGGGCGGAAGGCGGCGGTCGTGTGCCGCCCTCCGGCGACCCGGTCTTTTGCGGCGGATAGCGAGTTCGGCTGATGCCTCCCTCGCACGTTCCGCCGCCTCCTTCTCGAGCACCACTGCCTCGCAGAAGGAAGAGACCGCGTCCCACGACGTCTCGCTACTGGCCATGGACTTGACCACGGCCGGCAGGGAAGAGGTCGTCCCCAATGACGTCGCGCAGAGCGCGACGTTGAGACGCCCAGGCTGGGCACACCTCCAGCGTGTGCTGGGCCGTCTCGTCGAGGCAGTCGTCGCAGTGGTGACAGCGGGCATCGGGCTCCCTCCCAGCGATCCGACACAGGTAACCCCCGAAGCAACCATGCCCCGTGAGCACCTGCGTGGTGCGGAAGGTTAGGACGCCGTGACGCCTCGCTAACCACTGGCGGAAGACTGGACGAACAGCCTCGATCGTCCTCCGGCCGGCGGTTGGTGTTGCCAGCCGGGACTCCCACACCTCCAATGCGGCATCCCGCGCCTCCTCTTGTGAACCTAACCTTGCCGCGGTCCCGGACACAAGGCCCCGCCGCCGGCAATAGACCGACGCCAGAGCAGACGCGTCCAGGTCCCACGGCATGACTCCGGCCAGCACGCACGCCACCTCACCGGAGATGGTTCGATACCCCCGTATCGCCCGGATGGCCATCACCCTCTGCGCCCGTCGCAGCAGAGTGATGTTGTGCCGGTCCAGGGCGTCCGCCCATACGGGGGCACCGTAGAGGGCCATTGACCTGACCACTCCGGTGTACAGGCGACGGCTCGAGGCGCTCGGCCCATCCACATTGGGCAAAAGGCGCGCCAAGGCCGCCGCCGTCTTCAACAGTTTCGGGGCCAAAGATGAAAAGTGGCCCCGGAAACTCCACCGACCGTCCAGAACACGTCCGAGGTACTTCATGCTCCTTTTGACGTCTATCTTGACGCCACCGACGACGATATGGGCATCTGGTGGTGGGCCCTTTCGAGGAGCATGGAAGTATAATGCCTCGGACTTGTTCAGGGCAACCTCCAAACCAAGCCGCCTGATGCGGCCTACAACAACGGCCACCCCGGCCGTGGCGAGCACAGCCGCCTCGCGATAGGTCCTCTGCTGCGCCAAGACCAGCGTGTCATCGGCGTAACAGAGGACCTTTATTCCCCCCAAGTTGCTGCCCCGCAGCACCCAGTCGTATCCGATGTTCCAGAGGATGGGTCCCAGCACCGATCCTTGTGGAACACCGGACGACACTCCGTACTCCTCCCAACCTCCACCCGGAGCAGGAAACATCACGGACTTCCCGGACAGGTAAGCCCCAAAGACGCGGCACAGGTATGGAGGCACACGGTGGTATAAAAGTGCCTCCTTAATGCAAGGCCAGGGCAGGGAGTTAAAGGCGTTGGCGATGTCTAAAGACACCACCAAAATCCCGTCACCCCGGGCAACCGCATCCTGCGCATGGGACTCCACCTCGAGTATGGCATCCACCGTCGAACACCCACTGCGGAAGCCATACTGCAGGTCCGAGAGGTCCGGACCTGTCCCCTCCAAATGGCGTTGTAGCCTCCACGCTACAACTCGCTCGAAGAGCTTGGCGATCTCGCTCAAGAGCACGATAGGCCTATAGGCGGAGGCTGAATCCGCCGGACGACCCTCCTTCTTAATGAGGACTAACCTGCCTGTCTTCCACCGCTGTGGAATTATGGCTTGCGCCAGACAGGCAGTGAATAGCCCTCGCACTCTGGGCCCCATGGTGTTCAGGGCCAGAGTTAACGCCCGGCCGGGGATGCCATCCAGGCCAGGGGCGGTGCTCTTGTGCCGAGATCGGCGAACAGCTTCTTCGAGCTCCTCCTCCTCTACCGGTGGTGTGACACCGTCTTCCTCCTCTTGCGCTGCAGGGCGGGCCATAGAAGGTGGTGAAAAGTTGGCCCGCTGCGGGAATAGCGACGACAGCACCCCTCGGAGAATATCCGGTTGGAGCGTCTGCGTCAGTGGTGGAGCCCAAGCCCGTAGCCTACCGATCCCCATCCGGTAAGGCGTCCCGTACGGGTCTTGGTCTATCCCCGCAATCATTCGATCGTGCGACTCGCACTTCGCAAGTACGATTTCCTCCAGCAGCCGCGTCCTCGCCTCGACATAGACCTGCTACAGTCGGTCTTCCTCCTCCTGCACCTTCTGTACCCGTCTGCGATAGTGGCTGTACCGGCGTCTCGCGTCACCGCAGGTGTTTCGCAGTTGAGCGATCTCCCACGACCACCAGTACTCTTGTCGCCGCTGAGGGCGACGCCCGGAACGAGGCATTGACGCGTCACAGATACGCGTCAACGCCCCCTGCGCCCAGGTGGCGGCGTCTTCTGCAGACGCCAATCTCTGGGGCAGCCTGGCCTCCACTATCGCGGCCTCCTCCAGCAGTTGCCTGTCGAGACGACCCAATTGCCACCGCGGTCCGTACTCTCGCGAGGTTGGACTGGGGTCTGGCGGCTCCGCCGGATGTGTGGAGATCTCGTATTGGATGTAGAGGTGGTCCGAGAGAGTCTCCACATCATCCAGCACTCGCTAACCCCGAACACGACGCGCTAGGGCCGGGGTCGCAAACGTTACGTCCACGACGGACCCGCCCAGCCTTCGCACATACGTGTTCGTCGTCCCCCGTTTGAGAACAGCCAAACCGGTGGCAATAACCCACTCCGACAGTGTCACACCACGCACATCCGTCGTTGCGGAGCCCCATACGCTGGATTTGGCGTTGAGATCGCCCGCTACCAACACCTCCGCCGGGCGATGCCGTTCTACCATTTCCCCCAATCGAATGAGAAACTCTTCGAACTCTGCAAGAGTTCGATTGGGGGAAAAGTAAACACCAACGACAACTAGGTCGCCGACAAGTGCCGCGACGCATCCCGCACCCCTCTCGACTCGTGAGAAAGGCGGGGAACCCGCAGCTACCTGGGTGATAATAGTCACCACCCCGGTGTTGTCCGCGACCCAGTTATCCCGCGCAGGCACGCTGTATGGCTCCGCAACAACCGCCACTTTTATCGACCGCTGCGCCAGGCTTTGGACCAATAAGTCTTGGGCTCTGGCACAGTGGTTGATGTTCGCCTGCAGTATACGCACATCCATTATTGGATGAGCATAGGCTGCACCTCCGCGCCCTTCTTAGATTGGGCTTCTGGTGGGGCTTGGCTTATAGTAGCCGCCTTTCCTTTCCTGCGCTTCGACTGCGCACATATTTTTGCGCAGGCTGAGCTACCTGCCAAGTGACTGGCAGGCCTCTGAGCTTCCTCGCACGCTGGGCAGTGTGGCCGTTGCGAGCAAGTGGCGTGCTTGTGCCCGGGACTACCACATCTGAAGCAGTGAGAACTGCGGTCTACACCATTACAGTTTGCCGCCACGTGTCCTGTTTCGTGGCAGCGGAAGCAACGCAGGACCCTCTGCTGCAACAGCGTCACTTTCGCTGACACGAATCCCACCAAAAGGCGCCCTCCGCTCACTCTTTTGGCAGCAACCACCGGACAACGGACCCAGGCCGTGCCAAGGCCTGCACGGTCCCGCCGAACCTCTCCAACCTTAACTGCGCCAATATCGCACCTACCAGTTCTACAGATGGCTGCTGCCACCTCTGCGGACGTTACAGAGTCGTCGAGCCCACTTACACGTAACCTTGCACATTTAGTGGGCCTTGTCACCTGGACTTCACCCTCCTCCAGCACGCCACGTAATTTTTGTGCGAGCGCATCAGCCTTCTCGCCTGAGTTTATCCCCGGGATTTCCAGTAGCCTCGCGCCAGTCGAAGCAACCCTGAATCTCATGTCCGAGATATCGAACTCCGCGACTTCGGACATATCTTTCAGCTGGGTGAGCACTTGACTGTAAGTCACGTTGCTCTCCACGGCTCTGGGTTGGAGCTTCAGCGCAACTACAGCGGATCGTGGCTGCCTTAGTTTTGGCTTTTTCGGCGCCTTTGACTCCTTTTGCCCCGTCTTTCTCTTAGATTGCTGCTGGGCAGAAACAACAGCAGCCTTCTTTTTAGTGCCTTTTCTGGCTACTATATTCCACCCTTCGGACATATCTACTGGCGCAGGTGGTAGCGAACGTGGCGGTGGTATCTCCTTACCTTTGCCCTTGCCTTTTCCTTTGTTCGTAGGTATTTGGCTTCTTGTACTAGCAGGATTTGCGGGAGCCATCAGCGTGGTTTTCGTCGCCTCTGCCCTTGCCACTGTTGGTACGGTCGATTTTGTCGCCGCCAACGGGGGACGCATGCTCTTCTCCGGAAGAAGTCGGTTCTCTAGACCTTCTATCCGGGCGCTCACCATCGTTCCGACTTCTATCATAATAGAGCGCATCAGCTCATCGGAACACCCTGGTTGATTTCTGCCAGGCTCCACCACTTGACTCCTTTGTTTTTGAAGGTCAGCCCGTAAAAGACTGACCTCGTTCCGCAGCTCCGACATTTCGTAGCGCAGCTTATTATTATGAGCGCGCAACTGCGCTACCTCCTCCGTTGCTGTACGCTGAGCTAGCTCATCGACCGCCAGGCTTAGAGCTTTTGCTGCCTCTAGTAGGGCGCTGGTAAAGGTACCCTGGAGGTTACCAGATTTACTGGCTACCTTTCTTATCACCTCTAGACTATCGGTCACCTTATGATGAAGATCAGACGCGAGTCTGGTTTCGTCCTGTTCCGAGTTGGTCTGTAAGGACATGACCGATTGTCTAGAATTGGCCCTAGAGTGTAGAGCTGAGACGCTTTCTTCCAACTCACTTTCTATCCCAGCTCTCTCCTCCGCCTTCTTAAATGCCTTGTGGACTTTTTCAACCTCCACTGTGGACCTTCCTCTCCCTCGTTTCGTAGCCACAACTTTTAAGGCCGGTCTATCGGACTCACCATCGCCAGACGACTCTGCTTGGTCACTCGGCTTGCGAGGTCTTTTCCGCCTTTCCTTTAAATATTGTGATCGCGTCTTTGGTTGCTGCGATCCCACCGACATAAAGCTTTCAGAATCTGACTCCTTCGATTCTGATGCTGCCCGAAGCCGTCCATATGATGACCAAGTTCCCCGCCTCGACCTGACGCCAACCTTGGTAGATCCCGCTCCATCGTCCACCTTGGTTAAAACCACTCGTGGTTTCTTAACTCCGATTAGGCCTGCACTACCTGGCCTCCCTGCACTGATGCTCGTCACAGACAACCTTCGTTGTTCAATTGCCTGAGGCGCACCAAGATCTCCTTCACATACCTCATCACCTCCAACAACTTCACCCTCTCCGGGCACAACTAACTCCCCGCCTTCCGCAGGCCCTTCCTCGACTCCGCCCTTCTCGGGCCCCTCACCCGCAACACATCGGTAAACGTGGCCCCCCGCAGATTCGTGGGGCTTGCGTGCCGTAGCACGGAGGGACTCTCCAGACTGGCTGGTACCCTCCTGCGGTATGAATGAATTTTGCTTGCCGACATGTTGTTTTTGTTGCTGATCCACAGCTTCGGCTTTTCTGTCGGGGTGTGCTCCCCTAGGCCGTGTCCATAACGATGGACTAAAGGCACGCCCATGTCTCGCTGGTTTTGGTCCGCGCCGGGAAAAACTCCCGGTCCACTCGCCCGCGAGAGCGAGTGGTTTCCCCTATCCGCCACCTGGGGACGCGCCCAGTAGGAGGACCAGCAACTCCCTTGGGAACCTAACCTAACCTTTTTTTTTTTTTTTTTTTTATCGTGAGGAAACCCTTTTACGGGTACGCCACCCGAGTGGGGACTCGAGTGGGTTATGTGGGACTAATGGACCGGCAGATATAGGCCGTCCACACTACCCACTAAAACCTCACGGTGCTCCTCCTCGACCGTCACAGGCCGGGGCTATGGGTGCCATGGATTCGTCCAGAGCCTCGGCGACGGGAGCCTGCTAGGCACGTCTCGGAGTCGGGGGTGGTGGGCCACCCTCGACGGCCTGCTCTGAGTAGCGCGCGGGAGCAACCTGCGCGCGCCTACTCGGGCCAGGTTGGTAGGCGATCAGCTTCCCCAAGCTGACCGCCCTCTGGCCGATTAGGGCGGAAGGCGGCGATCGTGTGCCGCCCTCCGGCGACCCGGTCTTTTGCGGCGGACGGCGAGTTCGGAAGAAGCCTCCCTCGCCCGCTCCGCCGCCTCCTTCTCGAGCACCACTGCCTCGCAGAAGGAAGAGACCGCGTCCCACGACGTCTCGCTGCCGGCCATGGCCTTGACTACGGCCGGCAGGGAAAGGTCGTCCCCTATGACGCCGCGCAATGCGCGACGTTGAGACGCCCAGGCTGGGCACACCTCCAGCGTGTGCTGGGCCGTCTCTTCGAGGCAGTCGCAGTGGTGGCAGCGGGTGTCGGGCTCCCTCCCAGCGACCCGACACAGATATCTCCCAAAGCAACCGTGCCCTGAGAGTACCTGTGTGGTGCGGAAGGTTAGGACGCCATGACGCCTCGCTAACCACTGGCGGAAAACTGGACGAACCGCCTCGATCGTCCTCTGGCCGGCGGATGGTGTTGCCAGCCGGGACTCCCACTCTTCCATCGCGGCATCCCGCGCCTCCTCCTGTGGTGCTGACCTTGCCGAAGCCCCGGACGCAAGACCTCGACGCCGGCAATAGACCGACGCCAGAGCAATCGCGTCCAGGTCCCACGGCAGGACTCCTGCCAGCACACACGCCACCTCACCGGAGATGGTCCTGTACCCCCGTATCACCCTGATGGCCATCACCCTCTGCGCCCGCCGCAGCAGGGCGACGTTTTGCCGGTTCAGGGCGTCCGCCCATACGGGAGCACCGTACAGCGCCCTCGATCGGACCACTCCGGTGTACAGCCGACGGCTCGAGGCGCGCGGCCCACTTACGTTGGGCAAAAGGCGCGCCAAGGCCCCCGCTGTCTTCAACAGCCTCGGGACCAGTCGTATAAAATGGTCCCGAAAGCTCCACCTGTTGTCCAAGACAAGTCCGAGGTACTTCAAGCTCCTCTTCACCTCGATCGTCACACCGCCGACGACGATGTGGGCCTCTGGTGGAGCGGCCCTCCTCGGAGCGTTGAAGTAGATTGCCTCAGACTTGTCTAGTGCAACCTCCAGACCCAGCCGCCGAATCCGCCCGACGACGTGAGCCACGCCAGCTGTCGCGAGCACTGCTGCCTCGCGATAGGTTCTCTGCTGCGCTAAGACCAGCGTGTCATCAGCGTAGCAGAGGACCTTTACCCCCGGCAGGGTGCTACCCCGAAGCACCCAGTCGTAACCGATGTTCCAGAGGATCGGACCCAGCACCGATCCCTGTGGAACACCGCACGACACCTCCCAAACTCCCCAGCCGGAGCTTCCAGGAAAGGTCACAGACCTCTCGGAGAGGTAAGCCCCGATGATGCGGCGCAGGTATGGAGGCACCCGATGGTAAATGAGTGCCTCATTGATGCAGTGCCAGGGCATGGAGTTAAAAGCGTTGCCGATGTCTAAAGACCCCCCCAAGCCCCCTTCGCCCCGAGCCACTGCGTCCTGCGCGTGGGACTTCACCTGCAGTATGGCATCCACCGTGGAGCGTCCACTTCGGAAGCCATACTGGCTGTCCGAGAGGTTTGGACCTGTCCTCTCGAGGTGCTGCTGTAGCCTCCTCGCTACCACCCTCTCGAAGAGCTTGGCGATCTCGCTCAACAGCACTATCGGCCTATAAGCCGAGGCTGACTCCGCCGGGCGCCCCTCCTTCTTGATGAGGACTAGTCTGCCTGTCTTCCACCACTGTGGAATTATGGCTTGAGCCAGACAGGCAGTAAATAGCCCTCTAATGCTTGGCCCCAAGATAGAATGGGCCAAAGCAACTACGCGCCCGGGAATGCCGTCGAGCCCTGGGGCGGTGGTTTTGCCCCGAGATCGCCTCACAGTTTCCTCCAGCTCTTCCTCCAGCACCTCTGGTACGACGCTCTCGTCCTCCTCCTCTTGCGCTGCAGGGCGGGCCATTGATGGAGGTGTAAAATTGGCCCGCTGCGGGAACAGAGACGACAGCCCCCCTCGGAGAGTATCCGGCGGGAGTGTCTGCGTCAAAGGCGGGGCCCAAGTCCGGAGCTTGCCGCGCACCATCCGGTACGGCGTTCCGAACGGGTCCCGGTCTATCCCCGCGAGAGCTTCGTCGTGCGCCTCGCCTTTCGCACGACCGATCTCCTCCTGCAGCGCTTTCTTCGCCTCGACGTAGGCGCAGTACAGCCGGTCCTCCTCCTCCTGCTGCCGGCGTGCCCGCCTGCGATAGTGCGTGTAAAGGCGTCTCGCCTCAATGCAGATGTTGCGCAATTGAGCGATCTCACCCGACCACCAGTACACTTGCCGCCGTTGAGGGCGGCGCCCGGAGCGGGGCATTGACGCGTCGCAGATACGCATCATTGCCCTCTGCGCCCAGTTTGCGGCGTCTTCTGCAGACGCCAAGCTCTGGGGCAGCCAGGATTGCACTATCGCAGCTTCCTCCAGAAGTCCCTTGTCGAGGCACCCCAGTTGCCCCCGCGGTCCGTCCTCTCGCGAGGTGCGACCTACAGCTGACGGCACCGTCGGATGAGTGGAGATCTCGAATTGGATGTAGAGGTGGTCCGAGAGAGTCTCCACATCATCCAACACTCGCCAACCGTGAACACGGCGCGCTAGGGCCGGGCTCGCGAACGTTACGTCCACCACGGACCCGCCCAGCCTTCGCACGCAGGTGTTGGTCGTCCCCCGATTGAGGACAGACAAGTCAGAGGCAACTACCCACTCCGAGAGCGTCGTACCCCGCTCAGTCGTCGTTGCAGAGCCCCACCCGCTTGACTTCGCGTTGAGGTCCCCCGCGCCCAGCACCTCCGCCGGACGATGTCGGTCTATCATTTCCCCCAAGCGGATTAAGGAACTCTTCAAACTCCGCAAGAGTTCGATTGGGGGAAAAGTAGACACCGACGACAACTAGATCGCCGACAAGTGCCGCGACGCATCCCGCACCCCTCTCGACTCGTGAGAAAGGCGCGGAGCGCGCAGCTACCTGGGTGATAATAGCCACCACCCCGGTGTTGTCTGCGACCCAGTTATCACGTGCGGGGACACTGTAGGGCTCCGCAACAACCGCCACCTGAATAGACCACTGCGCCAGGCTTTGGACCAATAAGTCCTGGGCCCTGGCGCAGTGGTTTATGTTCGCCTGCAACACATGGAGAGCCATTATTGGGCTGTCCATGTGTTGCACCTCCTCTTGCCTGGCTGGGGCATTGGATTCGGCCACCGCTGGCCCCCTTCCTCCCTTCCTGCCGTCCCTCCTCTTCCTCGAGGTGCCGGCCCTGGCGCATGCAGCGCTTCCAACCTTATGGTCTGCGGGCTGTCCTGCCGCCTCGCAGACCGGGCAGTGAGGTGCCGCCGAGCACTGGTTTTGCTTGTGCCCGGCTTGGCCGCACCTGAAGCACTGCTGGCTCCTGTCCTGCGCACTGCTGCACTTCGCTGCCACATGGCCAACGTCGTGGCAGCGGAAACAACGCCGGACTACGCTGCTGCAGCAGTTGCACCCGCGCCGACACGAAGCCCACAAGGAGCCGCGACCTCACCAAACCTTTTTTCGCCGCCGCAATAGGGCAGCGGACCCCAGACTGTACCTAAGCCGTTGCGGTCCTGCCGGATCTCTCCCACCTTACAGATCCGACATCGCAGCCTCCGACTCGGCTCACTGCTGCCGCAACCTCCTCTGAAGTTGCAGAGTCATCTAGGCCACTGACCCTCAACTCTGCACACTTCATCGGTTCTCGCCACCAGGACCTCCGTTTCGTCGAACACCCCACGCAGCCGGTGGGCTAGGGCATACCGCCTTCTCGCCGCTATTGGTACCAGGTAACCTCCAGAACCCTGGCACCAGTAGACGCAACCCGAAGTCGCAACGTCCTTAATACCCAGTTCATCCAACTTCACCGCCTGCTTGAACTGGGTAAGGACATCGCGATACGAGATTTCCTTCTGTGTGGCGGCCGGCTGTAAGGTAAGTGTTACAGCGCCGATCGTGGGGGGCGCAGCTTTGGGCGGTTAGCAGATTTCGCCTTCTGCGTTTTCTGCTGAGCCTGGGCTGCCGTCGCCTTCAACTTCCCCTTCCTCACGACGACACTCCAACCCTCGGTCAATTGAGCCGGGGCAGGAGGCAGAGGACGTGGCTCTAGTGGCGTCGGTTGTGGGGCTTTCTTCGACGCCTTATTTTTCGTTTTCGGCGCCTGCTTTTGCTTCGGAGGCGGATTTGCGGGCGCCACCAGTGTAGTAATAGTAGGCTTCGTCACAACCGGTGAGACTGCCGCCTGGCGCTTCCTATCCGCCGCCAATGGAGGGCCTTCTGGTTGAGCCGGAAGAAGCCTATCCTCCAGCGCTGCCAGCCGCGTGTTCAGTAATGTGCTTACCTGCACCATCAACTGAACGAGCAACGTCCTCCTTCCTCTCAGGTTCCCGCCTCACGGCTCCAGAACGCTCTAGGTCGGCTCTCATAAGAGCCATTTCCTTTCGCAGCTCTGTGATCTCTTCAGTTAGGCGGGTGTTCGTCGCGCGTAACTGTGCCACCTCCTCGTTTGCTGTCTTGTTGGCTAATATTTCCACAGCCGTATTAATAGCGCCAGCGGCTTCCTTAAGGGCTTTAGTAAAAGTGCCCTTAAGATTGCCGGACCTGCTGGCAACTTATTAATGATGGACAGGCTATGCGCAACTTGGTGCTGCAGGTCTTGCACCAAAGGGCCATCAATTTTTCGTTCTTACTAAGCCTGGGGTGTCCGAGAGCCTGGAGTTTGCCCTCTGCACCGATTCTGCTATAGCGGCAACTTCCTCCTCTGCATGAAGCCGAAGCTCTTGACGCCTAACCGCTGTAGCTTTGACTTTTGGCCTGTCCCTCGTCTCCTCAGTCCCCGAAGAGCCAGAGTTGCTGTTTCTACTTCTGGGTCTCTTCCGATACTCCTTGCCTCCACATTCGACGTCTGCGATCTCATCGAGATGCAGCTCTCCGCCTCCGACTCTGAGGCCGCCCAGAAGCGACCCCGTGACGATGTTGACATCGAGCGGGACCCTTCCACTTATGATGGATCGGCATTCCGATAAGTCCAGCCGCTCGAGAACCACCTTGGCACTCTTTCAGTGCAGTTAAACTCCTCTTAGGCTCAGAACCGCCTCAGCATCACCTCCAATAGGCACGCTATCTTCACTACGAAAAAACCTACGCCCTTATCAAGGCACCACACCGTTGCAACCTCCTCGGCCAAACACACCACTCCACCATGCTCGGCCACCGGCAACAACTCCGCCACTCTCGGGCCCCCCCTCAACGCCGCCTCCCGCAGCCACCCACCCACTCTCCGCCCTTCTCAGGCACCTCTACCACCACACATGCGACAGTCTTTGCCCCCCGCAGATTCGTGGGGCTTGCGTGCCGTAGCACGGAGGGATTCTCCAGACTCGCTGGTACCCTCCTGCGGTATGAATAATTTTTAGGCTTACCGACATGTTGTTGTTTTGCTGATCCACAGCTTCGGCTTTTCTGTCGGGGTGTGCTCCCTAGGCCGTGTCCATAACGATGGACTAAAGGCACGCCCATGCCTCGCTGGTTTTGGTCCGCGCCGGGAATAACTCCCGGTCCACTCGCCCGCAAAAGCGAGTGGTTTCCCCTATCCGCCACCTGGGGACGCGCCCAGTAGGAGGACCAGCAACTCCCTTGGGAACCTAACCTAACCTAACCTTTTTTTTTTTTTTTTTTTTTTTTTTTTTTTTTTTTTTTATCGTGAGGTGAAACCCTTTTACGGGTACGCCACCCGAGTGGGGACTCGAGTGGGTTATGTGGGACTAATGGACCGGCAGATATAGGCCGTCCCCACTACCCACTAAAACCTCACGGTGCTCCTCCTCGACCGTCACAGGCCGGGGCTATGGGTGCCATGGATTCGTCCATATCCTCTGCGACGGGAGCCTGCTAGGCACGTCTCGGAGTCGGGGGTGGTGGGCCACCCTCGACGGCCTGCTCTGAGTAGCGCGCGGGAGCAACCTGCGCGCGCCTACTCGGGCCAGGTTGAGTAGGCGATCAGCTTCCCCAAGCTGACCGCCCTCTGGCCGATTAGGGCGGAAGGCGGCGATCGTGTGCCGCCCTCCGGCGACCCGGTCTTTTGCGGCGGACGGCGAGTTCGCAAGAAGCCTCCCTCGCCCGCTCCGCCGCCTCCTTCTCGAGCACCACTGCCTCGCAGAAGGAAGAGACCGCGTCCCATGTCGTCTCGCTGCCGGCCATGGCCTTGACTACGGCCGGCAGGGAAAGGTCGTCCCCTATGACGTCGCGCAATGCGCGACGTTGAGACGCCCACGCTGGGCACACCTCCAGCGTGTGCTGGGCCGTCTCTTCGAGGCAGTCGCAGTGGTGGCAGCGGGTGTCGGGCTCCCTCCCAGCGACCCGACACAGATATCTCCCAAAGCAACCGTGCCCTGAGAGTACCTGTGTGGTGCGGAAGGTTAGGACGCCATGAGGCCTCGCTGACCACTGGCGGAAAACTGGACGAACCGCCTCGATCGTCCTCCGGCCGGCGGTTGGTGTTGCCCGCCGGGACTCCCACTCTTTCATTGCGGCATCCCGCGCCTCCTCCTGTGGTGCTGACCTTGCCGAAGCCCCGGACGCAAGACCTCGACGCCGGCAATAGACCGACGCCAGAGCAGTCGCGTCCAGGTCCCACGGCAGGACTCCTGCCAGCACACACGCCACCTCACCGGAGATGGTCCTGTACCCCCGTACCACCCTGATGGCCATCACCCTCTGCGCCCGCCGCAGCAGGGCGACGTTTTGCCGGTTCAGGGCGTCCGCCCATACGGGAGCACCGTACAGCGCCATCGATCGGGCCACTCCGGTGAACAGCCGACGGCTCGAGGCGCTCGTCCCACTTACGTTGGGCAAAAGGCGCGCCAAGGCCCCCGCCGTCTTCAACAGCCTCGGGACCAGTCGTATAAAATGGTCCCGAAAGCTCCACCTGTTGTCCAAGACAAGTCCGAGGTATTTCAAGCTCCTCTTCACCTCGATCGTCACACCGCCGACGACGATGTGGGCCTCTGGTGGAGCGGCCCTCCTCGGAGCGTTGAAGGAGATTGCCTCAGACTTGTCTGGTGCGGCCTCCAGGCCGAGCCGCCCAATCCGCCCGACGACGTGAGCCACGCCAGCTGTCGCGAGCACTGCTGCCTCGCGATAGGTCCTCTGCTGCGCTAAGCCCAGCGTGTCATCAGCGTAGCAGAGGACCTTTACCCCCGGCAGGGTGCTGCCCCGAAGCACCCAGTCGTAACCGATGTTCCAGAGGATCGGACCCAGCACCGATCCCTGTGGAACACCGCACGACACCTCCCAAACTCCCCAGCCGGAGCTTGCAGGAAAGGTCACAGACCTCTCGGAGAGGTAAGCCCCGATGATGCGGCGCAGGTATGGAGGCACCCGATGGTAAATGAGTGCCTCATTGATGCAGGGCCAGGGCATGGAGTTGAAAGCGTTGGCGATGTCTAAAGACACCGCCAAGACTCCTTCGCCCCGAGCCACTGCGTCCTGCGCGTGGGACTTCACCTGCAGTATGGCATCCACCGTGGAGCGTCCACTTCGGAAGCCATACTGGCTGTCCGAGAGGTTTGGACCTGTCCTCTCGAGGTGCTGGTGTAGCCTCCTCGCTACCACCCTCTCGAAGAGCTTGGCGATCTCGCTCAACAGCACAATCGGCCTATAAGCCGAAGCTGACTCCGCCGGGCGCCCCTCCTTCTTGATGAGGACTAGTCTGCCTGTCTTCCACCACTGTGGAATTATGGCTTGAGCCAGACAGGCAGTAAATAGCCCTCGAATGCTTGGCCCCAAGATAGAATGGGCCAAAGCAACTACGCGCCCGGGAATGCCGTCGAGCCCTGGGGCGGTGATTTTGCCCCGAGATCGCCTCACAGCTTCCTCCAGCTCTACCTCCAGCACCTCTGGTACGACGCTCTCGTCCTCCTCCTCTTGCGCTGCAGGGCGGGCCATTGATGGAGGTGTAAAATTGGCCCGCTGCGGGAACAGAGACGACAGCACCCCTCGGAGAGTATCCGGCGGGAGTGTCTGCGTCAAAGGCGGGGCCCAAGTCCGGAGCTTGCCGCGCACCAACCGGTACGGCGTTCCGAACGGGTCCCGGTCTATCCCCGCGAGAGCTTCGTCGTGCGCCTCGCCTTTCGCACGACCGATCTCCTCCTGCAGCGCTTTCTTCGCCTCGACATAGGCGCAGTACAGCCGGTCCTCCTCCTCCTGCTGCCGGCGTGCCCGCCTGCGATAGTGCGTGTAAAGGCGTCTCGCCTCAATGCAGATGTTGCGCAATTGAGCGATCTCACCCGACCACCAGTACACTTGCCGCCGTTGAGGGCGGCGCCCGGAGCGGGGCATTGACGCGTCGCAGATACGCGTCATTGCCCTCTGCGCCCAGTTTGCGGCGACTTCTGCAGACGCCAAGCTCTGGGGCAGCCAGGCTTGCACTATCGCAGCTTCCTTCAGAAGTCCCTTATCGAGGCACATCAGTTGCCACCGCGGTCCGTCCTCCCGCGAGGTGCGACCTACAGCTGACGGCACCGTCGGATGAGTGGAGATCTCAAATTGGATGTAGAGATGGTCCGAGAGAGTCTCCACATCATCCAACACTCGCCAACCGTGAACACGGCGCGCTAGGGCCGGGCTCGCGAACGTTACGTCCACCACGGACCCGCCCAGCCTTCGCACGCAGGTGTTGGTCGTCCCCCGATTGAGGATAGACAAGTCAGAGGCAACTACCCACTCCGAGAGCGTCGTACCACGCTCAGTCGTCGTTGCGGAGCCCCACACGCTCGACTTAGCGTTGAGGTCCCCCGCGACCAGCACCTCCGCCGGACGATGTCGGTCTATCATTTCCCCCAAGCGGATTAAGAACTCTTCAAACTCCGCAAGAGTTCGATTGGGGGAAAAGTAGACACCGACGACAACTAGATCGCCGACAAGTGCCGCGACGCATCCCGCACCTTTCTCGACACGTGAGAAAGGCGGGGAGCCCGCAGCTACCTGGGTGATAATAGTCACCACCCCGGTGTTGTCTGCGACCCAGTTATCACGTGCGGGGACACTGTAGGGCTCCGCAACAACCGCCACCTGAATAGACCACTGCGCCAGGCTTTGGACCAATAAGTCCTGGGCCCTGGCGCAGTGGTTTATGTTCGCCTGCAACACATGGAGAGCCATTATTGGGCGTCCATGTGTTGCACCTCCTCTTGCCTGGCTGGGGCATTGGGTTCGGGCACCGCTGGCCCCCTCCCTCCCTTCCTGCCGTCCCTCCTCTTTCTCGAGGTGCCGGCCCTGGCGCATGCAGCGCTTCCCACCTTATGGTCTGCGGGCTGTCCTGCCGCCTCGCAGACCGGGCAGTGAGGTGCCGCCGAGCACTGGTGTTGCTTGTGCCCGGCTTGGCCGCACCTGAAGCACTGCTGGCTTCTGTCCTGCGCACTGCTGCACTTCGCTGCCACATGGCCAACGTCGTGGCAGCGGAAACAACGCCGGACACGCTGCTGCAGCAGTTGCACCCGCGCAGAGACAAAGCCCACAAGGAGCCGCGACCCACTCACTTTTTTCGCTGCAGTAATAGGGCAGCGGACCCACACTGTGCCCAAACCGTGGCGGTCCTGCCGGATCTCTCCTGCTTTGATCAACCCGACATCGCAACCGCCAACTCGGCTGACGGCTTGCGCCACCTCCTCCGAAGTAGCAGAGTCGTCTAGGCCACTGACCCTCAACTCTGCACACTTCATCGGTCTCGCAACCAGCACCTCATTGGCGTCGAGCACCCCACGCAGCCGTTGAGCTAGGGCATCCGCCTTCTCGCTGCTATCGGTGCCAGGTAACTCCAGAACCCTGGCACCAGTAGATGCGACCCTAAGTCGCACGTCCTTAATACCCAGATCTTCCAATTTCACCGCCTGCTTTATCTGGGTAAGGACGTCGCGATAGGACATTTCCTTCTGGGCGGCGGCCGGCTGTAACGTAAGAGTAACGGCCGCCGATCGTGGGGGACGCAACTTTGGGCGGCTAGCAGATTTTGCCTTCTGCATGTTCTGCTTGGCTTGAGTTGTTGCCGTCTTTGACTTGCCCTTTCGCACGACAACGCTCCAACCCTCAGTCAATTGAGCTGGGGCAGGAGGCAGAGAACGTGGCTCCACTGGTGTCGGTTGTGGGGCTTGCTTCAGCTTCTTACTGGGCTTTGCCTTCTTTTTAGTTGGCGCCTGCTTCTGCTTAGGAGCTGGGTTTGCTGGCGCCACCAGGGTCGCCACAGTAGGCTCTGCCACTACCCATGAGGCGACCTCCTGGCGCTTTCTATCCGCCGCCAGTGGAGGGCGTACTGGCTTAGCCGGAAGAAGCCTATCCTCCAGCGCCGCCAGTCGCGTGTTCAGCAATGTGCTTACCTGCACCATTACTGAACGAGCCACGTCCTCCTTCCTCCCTTCCCCTTCAGGATCCCGCCTCACGGACCTAGAGCGCTCCAGGTCGGCTCTCATACGTGCCATCTCTTTGCGCAACTCTGTAAGTTCTCCAGTTAAGCGGGTGTTCACCGCACGCAACTGAATAACTTCTTCGTTCGCCGACTTATTGGCCAATATCCCCATAGCCGTGTTAATAGCGCCAGCGGCCTCCTTAAGGGCTTTGGTGAAAGTGCCCTTAAGGTTGCCTGACCTTCTGGCGACTTTGTTTATTATGGCCAGGCTATTCTCCACTTGGTGCTGAAGGTCTTGCACCAATGGGCCATCAGGATTTGGCCTCACCAAGTCCGGGGAGTCTGAGAGCCTGGAGTTTGCCCTCTGCACCATTCCCGCTATAGCAGCGACTTCCTCCTCCGCATCAAGCCGGAGCTCTTGACGCCGGGCCGCAGTAATTTTAATCTTGGGATTCTCCCGTTTCTCCTCAGTTTCGGAAGAGCCAGAGTTGCTGATTTTACTTCTGGGTCTCTTTCGGTATTTTCTCGCCTCAGCCCCCACATTCGATCTTTGCGACTCCATCGAGATGCAGCTCTCCGCCTCTGACTCCGAAGCCACCCAAAAGCGACTCCGTGAAGATGTAGACATCAAGCGGGACCTTCCACTACTAACGGATGTGCATTCCGCCAGGTCCAGCCGCTCGAGAATCACTTTAGCACTCTTGAGCGCAATCCCTCCACTTTTAGGCACAGAAGCCTCAATTCCACCTATAATTGGCCCAATACCTCCTGCTCCACCCTTATCGGGCACCGCAACTGCCGCAACCTCCTTGGCCACTACAATTTCATCGCCCGTCTCGGCCACCATTTCTACACCGCCCTTCTCAGGCAACGCTCCGACGCTGACTTCTGCAGCCAGCACACAAACTCCGCCCATCTCAGGCCCTTTTCCCGCAACATATCGACAGTCTTTGCCCCCCGCAGATTCGTGGGGCTTGCGTGCCGTAGCACGGAGGGATTCTCCAGACTGGCTGGTACCCTCCTGCGGTATGATTGAATTTTTGTTTGCCGACATGTTGTTTGGTTGCTGATCCACAGCTTTGGCTTTTCTGTCGGGGTGTGCTCCCCTAGGCCGTGTCCATAACGATGGACTAAAGGCACGCCCATGCCTCGCTGGTTTTGGTCCGCGCCGGGAAAAACTCCCGGTCCACCCGCCCGCAAGAGCGAGTGGTTTCCCCTATCCGCCACCTGGGGACGCGCCCAGTAGGAGGACCAGCAACTCCCTTGGGAACTCCCTTGGGAACCTTTTTTTTTTTTTTTTTTTTTTGGTTACCCGGAGGAATCTGCTTACAGATACCTCCTCAAGCGGGGACTTGAGAAGGCTATGCGGGGTTGGGACAACTGTCCCTGAAGGAGACAGCCTAAAAGACACTACTTCAGAAGGAAGTAGCCCGACCCGCTAAACCATCCGGGGTGTTGCTCTACTCTGCAATGAGGACGAGGTCACGGGATATGAGAAGCGCTCCGCAACCCCGTCAGCAGCTATCCACAGACGGATTCTCTCCCGGGGAAGCAACTTGATGCATCCACCTCTCTCCGCTTAGTGTCGCCCAAGAACACAAAAGGCGCGCACCAGCACTGGCCTCTAAGTGGGCAGAAGAAATCCCCGTCCACCGCCCAGAGGTCCATTCATCGACGACGTTCTAGTAGTTATTATGGCGGCAGTGAGGCCACATACGCTCGACGTCGTCGACCCCCTCTTCCTCGGCGCATAGAGTGTGAGTTTACGTCGCACTCCCTCACTCTCTCCGCCGACTCTTTAGCCGCCATCACGGACTCTGCGAATATCGTGACGGCCTTCCACTCGTGCTCACCACTGACCATGGCCCGAACTAACATCGGCAACGAGAGGTCAGGCCCTATGACCGCGGTTAAAACGGCGCGGTGGTTTTCCCAAGCAGCACAGACTTGGCGAGTGTGCCGCGCCGAGTCTTCCGCTCCTTCTTCACAGTGATGACACGTCGCTGTTGGTTCTCTACGTACCACCCGACACAGATACCGTCCAAAGCATCCGTGCCCAGTCAGCAACTGTGTCAGGCGATATGTGAGAGGTCCAAACTTACGACCAACCCATTCCCTGAGTATGGGCCGGATCGCAGTCACTAGCTCATGACTAGCTCCTGGGTTACCACACCTCTCCATCCACACCTGTAGAACTTCCGCGCTCGCGTTTGCTCGCCACATCTCGATTACTCGCGGTGGCGGGTCATCTCCGTCCTCATTCCGCGCAAAAACACGGCGCCTATACACTGCCGCGAGAGCCTCGGCTTCGAGGTCCCAAGGCGGCATGCCAGCCAACACGCATGCCCCCTCAAAAGACACCGTCCGGTATGCCCGAGCCACTCGCTGTGCCATGGTCCGCTGCGGACGTCGCAGTAGAGCCGCAGTTTGGCGACTGAGAGTGCCTGCCCATATGGGCGCACCGTACAGTGCCATGGAACGTACCATATTCACGTACAAGCGCCGGCACGCACCGCCAGGCCCATCAACGTTGGGAAGAATTCTCCCCAGACTTCCGGCAGTAGCCATCAACCTCGGGCCCAAGCGCCGGAAGTGCTCATGAAAGGCCCATTTACTGTCGAGGACAAGACCAAGATACCTCATACTTGACCCGACAGTTATGGACGTGCCACCCACAACTATGTTGCTGTTTTGAGGAGGTCCTTTACGCGGTCCATGAAATGTCATGGCTTCCGACTTATGCAGCGCCACTTCTAAGCCCAGTGCCCTAATACGCTGCACTACTTGCGCCACGCTAACTGTAGCCAACAAAGCAGCCTCGCGGTAGTCAATGCCGGGGCCGGTAACCAGGGTGTCACCAGCATACCCCTTTCCGCGGCCCCCCCGGGTATTGCCTCCTCGTAGCACCCAGTCATAGCCGATGTTCCACAAGAGGGGCCCAAGAACAGACCCTTGCGGAACACCACATGACATTCTCCATCTGGGCCAATCGCCGTGCCTCGTAAGATAGGCGATTTCCCGATCTGCAAAGTAGTCTGCAACCAAGTTTCGAATATACAGTGGCACGTTGTGATACTGTAACGCCACCATGATCGTTTCCCAGGGCAGGGTGTTAAACGCATTAGAGATATCCAAAGAGACCGCCAGTAACACGCCGCCTCGAGAAACCGCCTTCTCTGCTAACTTTTTTACCCGCTCAATCGCTTCGATAGTTGATCGACCCTGGCGAAACCCAAACTGCGTTTTGTGCAGTCCTGGTGACATGGACTGCACGAGGCGAGCAGCAAGCACTCGCTCAAAGAGCTTGCTCACGTCATTCAGCAATATAATTGGGCGATACGCCGAGGGCATATCCGCCGGCCTACCTTCTTTCTTGAGAAGCACAAGCTTTCCCGTCTTCCACGACCTGGGAAATGTCCCACGGGTAAGGCATAAACTGAAGAGCTCTCTCGCCCACTCTCCAATCTCTCTGAGTACTATTGCCAATAAACGCCCTGGCACACCGTCTAGACCTGGGGCTGTCTTTTTTGCTCGAAGCTTTCGCGCTGCTACCTGCATTTCCGCCTCAGTCACCGGTGGAATCTCAGCCGGGTCGCTCCGATCAGTGGCCAAAACCATTTGTGGTGGGTGCCACACATCCCTTCGGGGAAATAACTCTTCGACCACCTCCTGTAAGAACTGAGGCTGCAGGGTTGTAGTTACTGGCGGATTCCATGCCCTAAGCTTCGCTTTTACAGCTTTGTAGGGTCTACCCCACGGATCCCTGTTAAGCGAATCAAGCCATTCAACCCACGACGCTTCTTTTGCTTCACTTATGCCCACTTGAAGGGCCTGGCGTGCGGATTGGTAGCGTTCGTAAAGCACGTCCTCTACTTCTCTGTTTCTAATCCTTCTTCTTCGAGAACGAGAGAAGAGCCTACGTGCGCGAAGACATGCGTGACGTAATTCGCTCAGCTCCGCTCGCCACCAGTACACCCAACGGCTCGGCGCATATGGCTTAGCTCTTGGCATAGAGGCGTCACAGACCCGCGTAAGTGTCTCTTCAAACTTCGTGGCCTCGACATTTGCGTCTACTGGGGTTCGTGAACCCCGCACCCAGGCCTCTACTATGGCGGCCTCTTTGGCGACCTCTATATTCAGCCGACCTAACACCCACCTTCGACTACCGCCTACAACTATCCTACCCGATGCGGGTTGCGACGTGGCCACCTCGAATCGTATGTATCGATGGTCTGATAGGGTTTCTGTATCAACGACTCTCCACTCTGAGACTCGGCGCGCTAGTGGAACAGAAGCAAAAGCAACATCGACAATCGATCCACCTTCTCTACGCACACATGTATTTTCTGTCCCTCTGTTAAGGACTGCCAAACCCAGGCCTACCGCCCACTCTTCCAGAGCCTCACCCCGGGCATCAGTCCTTGGTGACCCCCATACAGTAGATTTGGCATTGAAGTCGCCAGTGACCAGCACCGGTAAAGGGTACATTCTCCCAACTAAAGCCCCGACATCCACCAATAGCTGTTCAAAAAACGCAAGACTAGCATTAGGAGAACAGTACACCCCTATGATTGCGGTACCGCCCACGACAGCCATAACATATCCGCGACCCCTAAATTTGGACTCGAGAGTCAACGGTACATTGACTCTTGGGGCGACAATAGCCACCAAGTCTTCACTGTCCCCGATCCAATAATCTCGTGGAGGCACAACATAAGGTTCTGCGACCACCGCAACCTGAATCTGCCACTCTACCAGAGTCTGGGCAAGAAGATCTTGGGCCCGGGCGGAGTGGTTGATATTAGCCTGCAAAATTTGAATTGCCATTTATTGGATGACGTCCATAGCACCTCTATCTCGTAGCGACTGCGCGGCTCGGCCTCGCTCACCGCCTCGCTTCCACTGATCTACTCTAACTGGTTTGTTGGCAGTGCATCCCTTATGACCCACTAGATGGTTTGCGGGCTTGTTTTCTGCGGCACAAACTAAACAGTTAGGCTCGTTTCGGCAGGTTTGAGCTTTGTGACCTGATAACCCACATTTAAAGCATAGGCCTACGTAATTCTCTATGGCCTCACATCTTCCTGCCAAGTGACCAGTCCTTAGGCACCGGAAACAACGCTGTGTTTTCGACGGAACTGCCACTACTCGGGCTGAAATCCACCCCACCACAATTCGGCCAACTTCTACAACCTTTTTGGCAGCAGTTATTGGAGTTCCCACTAATATAGCACCCATCGCACTGACATTGCCTACCCTCATCTCTTCCACATTACACCCACCAGCCTTCGCGATTGCAGTAGCAACTTCCTCCTTTGTGACTGAATCGTCAAGGCCTGTGACGCGGAGGTCAGCACGCATCACAGGACGGTGCACCTTAACCACATCAGGGCTCAACACCTCCTTGAGCTTTGCCACGAGGGCGTCAGCCCTAGAGGCCCCATCCACCCCGCCAATCTCTAACAACCGGGCACCAGTTGCCGCTCTTTTAAATCTTAGCGAGTCGATACCCAAAGCCGCAAGGTCAATTTTCTTCTTAGCCTCGCTCAATACAGACTCGTATGTATTGTTTTCCGCTGCCTCCGGCTGCAGCGTCAGCGTAACTGCTGCTGTCTTGGGTGGCTTCACCTTTATCTTTCTTTTGTTTGCCACTGGTGAGGCCGCATTTTTCCCGCTCTCTTTCTGGACTCCTCTTCTAACTACCGCGCTCCATGAAGGCGCTGAAGTAGTTATACTGTCGGAAGGAGGCTGTGATTTCTGCACCGAGGATGTGGATGTAGCTGCCTCTTTCGCCGCCATTGATGTCCCCTTTTTCTTTTTACTCTTCTTACTTCTTCCGTTTTCCTGTGGAGCGAGTGCAATGTCCGCAGGATAAGCCAATGTACTTGAATGGGAAGAAGTTTGAGGAATAGAATTCTTCGCCGTTGTTCCTGCGTCCGGGCTTTTTGCCACTACTGTAGCCGCCTTTTTCTTGTCCGCAGCTAACGGCGGCCTCAAGCGTGGTGCTGGCAACAGACGATCTTCAATGCCAGCTAGCCGAGCATTCATCATACCACCGATCGCATCAATAGTTTTGCGTGTCACCTCTTCTATTAGGTTCGTGTTGTCTTGAGTGGGTATGACGATCGGCCTCTGACGCAATTCCGCGATCTCACGCTTCATTTCCTCGATCTGCTTTTCGAGGGATGCATTCGCTGCCCTGAGCAAGACCACTTCTTCGGGAATTGTCCGATTTTGTAGCTCTGTGAACGCCTCTTTTATAATAGCAGTTGCCATTTTCAGGTTCTTAACCATCGTGCCCTTCAGATTCTTGGACTTTTGGGCCACGTCTCCAATAACCGTTAGTGAACCAACTACCATTTTTTCCAGCGCATCCATTGGTTGCACTGACAAGTCACAGTCCTTGTTAGAACGGAACACATCTCGCACTTTCACCACTTCTTTCGTCATCCTGTCAATGTCTTCCTCGACAGTCAGTTGAACTTCTGGTATGTTGACCAAAAATGATTCTTTGTCGGACACTACTTGCTTACTAGTCGCTGGCTGTCCACGGACTCTCTTGGACTTGTGTGCTGCGCCTTTAACTAGTGTCGTCACTTCCAAACAATCTGAATCTGAATCCAGAGAGCCAACATTACTCCTACTTCTCTTCCTGAGGGATCTTGAGTCGGGCTTATGCGCGTCTACACTCTTACTTCTTTTATCTCCCTTATCTTCTAAACTAACTCTACTTTTACTCCTACTCCTACTCTTTCTACCACCTCTGCTGCTACTTCTGGTCGCACTACTACTACTCCCCCCTCTACTCGTACTACCCCCCCCTAATTTACTGCCTCTCCGGCTCGTACCTCTACCCTTACCCCTACCCCTGTTTCTGCTCCTAGACTCACTTACGTTACCTTGGCATACGTTGCCCCCCACAGAATTCGAAATGGGGCGACTGAAACCCGTAGCCTCTGCGATAGACACGGGGGCTACTGGTTTCACGGAGGACTCTCCGACTGCGGTGCAGCCGGTACCTCCCTGTGGTATATAATTCATTTCGTTTGCCATTCATATTTCCCTCCTATTTTAAAGGTGGAGGAACCTTATCCCACCCCCCCAAGCGCTAGAGACCGAATACCCTCCGGCCATGCATCCCTTCAGCACGCTAGACCTTGGGATTCAGGGTAATTTTTGATGAGGTTTTCTTCCTCACCACTACTGATAGTAAATCTACCCTTCGGCATTAGGTCACTCGCACAGTCCACTCTGCTTATCAGAGAAGTACCAGGAGTGACCTAAATGCTGGAACCACATACCATGATTTTATTTCCAACTTCCTTAGCTTTGTTCCACATCTTTTGTCAGTCGTTCGCCGTGGTCGGTGAACATCTCCTATTTTAAGAGTTATTCAGCGACCACGTTGCCCAGGGTGCACCACGCGGAGGTGACTGACATGCACCCCCTCCCTTGGGAACCTAACCCAACCCAACCCAACCCAACCCAACCCAACCCAACCCAACCTACACACCTAACAATCCAATCCAGTCCAGTCCAGTCCAGTCCAGTCCAGTCCAGTCCAGTCCAGTCCAGTCCAGTCCAGTCCAGTCCAGTCCAGTCCAGTCCAGTCCAGTCCAGTCCAGTCCAGTCCAGTCCAGTCCAGTCCAGTCCAGTCCAATCCAATCCAACTTTGACCTGTCGGTGCAGTTATCTCGCTTTTTGTGCCAGCTTCGCTCAAAACTGACCCGAAATTCCATAAGGATTCAAAATGGACTTGCCCAGAGTGTTTGTCAGTGCAACCTAACCATATGAAAAAAAAAAGATAATAGACCGCAGGTAATGTGACAACAGATGTGCGCAGGCAATGTGACAACGATAGCTTCAACGGAACCGTTCCGTACCGGGAATAAGAATTCGAGAATAATGGCCTCATCGTCATCGCTTGTGTCCCTAAGTATGGATAAGTCTACAAATCATCGACAAGAAATTTCCGGATCAAAAAAAGATTTAAAGTGTAGTTTTCAAACTTTTATAAATTCAGAACTTAATATCATTAAAGAGGAAGTTCAAGCAATTAAAACTTCTATTGATTTTATTATAGTATGGATATGTCTACAAATCACCGACAAGAAATTTCCGGATTAAAAAAAGATTTAAAGTGTAGTTTTGAAACTTTTATAAATTCAGAACTTAATATCATCAAAGAGGAAGTTCAAGCAATTAAAACTTCTATTGATTTTATTAATAAAAAGTATGTTGAGATAAAAGAATGATTTCATTTGTATGACAAAATCTTCAGCAGGTTGTGGAATTTTCGAGGAGAAAAATGAGAATCTTTTAAACGTTATAGAGGATATAACACGCATCAAACACCAAACACTCTAAAAGACCCAAACCAATTATAATTCGCAAAGCGAGGCAAAGGAGAAACTTTAAAACATGTGACATTGGTTTTACCCCAGTAAATCTAGTATATTTTTCATACAATAAAAGTCGATCTACTATATTTTTCATCGATCATTTGACCACTTTGAATAAATCTTTATTGCACCATACCAAAATTAAAGCTAAAAATTACGATATTAAGTTCGTTAAGGGTTAAGAATTTTAGTATTATGGTTAGAAAAACTGAATCTAGTCTTGTTTTACGTATAAATAACAATTCAAATTTATTCGTAGTTCGTTATGGGTTAAGAATTTTAGTATTATGGTTAGAAAAACTGAATCTAGTCCTGTTTTACGTATAAATAACAATTCAAATTTATTCAATGTAAAATAGGAACTATTACTTTTTATGTCATTTTTAATTATTGTTTGATTTTTATTAGTTTATTTTATTTTCTTTTTAATATTTGTCCTGCACTATTTAAATAATTTTATTAATAATGTTATTTTTTTAGTGCACCTATCCTCGACACTCTTTAGTAAATTTCTTGGAGTACAAAATTTAATTATGTTAATCGCACCACTTTTTCTGTTTTTATATAATACAACACTGCTAGGTATGTTTTGCTATTATGTCATAACTTTGGTATCAAACAATTCGATTCGGATTTAAAAATTTATTACCAAAATATTCGTGTAACTAAGACAATATAGTTTTCAATAAATAAATAAAACAATCAATGAAGATTTTTCTCGAGTAGACTAGGAAGCTAACTTGAATGGTGATAATATTGATGCGTCTGTGGCAATTTTTTATAAGGTCTTTAATTCTATTATAGATATGCGTGTTCCGACTTAAGAAACTAATTTTAATACTAAATACCCCGTTTGGTATAATCGTGTATCGATAAAACTTATAAAAGAAGAAAATATATAAACAAGATAAATATTATAGATCTTATTCTATACTTAGAGACAGAGAAAAAATGTAGAGATTATGATTGATATAATAAATTATGAACATAGAATATAAAATTGGCATTAATAATAAATATTTTTAGTCGTTAACGTAAATGTAATGATCTCCCGGATATCATGTTTCTATATATTCGAATGAAATCGTCCAATTGGAGAATTAGAATTAGGGTTGTAAGGGGTTGTAAAGTGAATATTAATATCATGTAAAGCACATATTTCCTTTATGAGGCCGTCGTCAAATTTAACATTCTGAGTGAGTTGTTATTTACAGGGGGAATCCTTAGACTAAAAATATTTGTAAGACTGCTTCTGCTATATGTACACTACTATTTGCGTTTAATGGGATTGCTTGAGCGAACTTAGAAACAATTATTAATTATAATTTAAAAAAACTAGCTCCTCCTGTAGAATAAAGGTTCATGAACAAGTGCTGCATTGCCTTAGTAAGGATTTCAGTGATTGCAAGAGTTGCGACGCGTTCCGTTGTTCCAACAAAGCTTTCTTTGTTATTTTTCAGGGATTTATTTGTTATGAAACCCACCCCATAATTACCCGGCGTAGAAGGTACATATATGTGACTCAAAATAAAAGTATGTAAAAGCTTTGTATTTTTTATTTATTCGATGTGATATAACTACATTTATTATTAAATGTAAGTGCCACAACGTCACTTTTGATGGGATTGGTAAGTTAAATCTAATCCGTTAGTATCATTTTTCAGACCTATATGGCTTTTTTTTATTTCAAAAGTAAGTTAAGGGTCTTTTTTATAATATAAGCTTTTCATCTAGTTTTAATCTTGAAAGGTCATGATTTATGAGGATGTCAAAGTTTTAAATGCTTCTCCTGAAAAAGTGCATTTTTGCATAAGTGACAGTGTTGCACCGGGGGTGCGATATGTTCTTTTAAAAAGGGATTTTGCATATTTACCAATCCGCCTGATGTAATTATTGCATGATCTACTATTTATTTATATTTTACATGAATAAAATAATGTATTGATAAAAATATAATACAATATAAATTTCTTGCATAAATTATTTTTCGATTATCATCATTTTACACGATCGGTTTTATAATTTCGCATCGTTTGGTATACGAAAAACCTTTATTGTGTGTATTTCTATTAGTGTTTATGTGTGTATTTCTGTTAGTGTAGGTTTATTTCAATACAATATTTTCCAAAAATTATAACGTAAACGTATACGTGTGGAAGCACTAAAACGCTTACAGAATACTTGAGGACTTTGAGGCCATTCACTAGCGCCACCCGCAAGTGGTGGTCAAACTTTATTAATATTTTAAATTTCAATTTACAAATAATTTATATGCTTATATTGGGCGATGGGTGACTCCTTGAAATTGACCGTTTTTTTAAATAATACTTTAATTTATAGCTTTTCAATAACAATGTATATATTTGTAACTTACAAGAATTTAAGGATATGAGAAACATAACATAAGAATGCATTTTTTTGAAGCTGATACACAGGCTAATTAGTTATAAATCTAGTATATCACTGGAAAACCTGGAATCAAGGTAAATTTAGTTTTAGGCCGACACGGTGGACATACGGTGGGAGCGCGACGAGCAGTTGGCTCCTGTTGGGGCTTTGGGGCACAGGGATCTGCTGTTATTTTTTCTATTTTTTGTTGTGAATCAGGTTTAGGGTCAATATTATCTTTATCACACGTTGGTAACGTTTTTTGATTTTTTTTCAATTCGTCTGTCACGTTCACAGCTTTAATATCGGAGTGAGTTTTCATTTCATACAAACTTGGTGATTTAAAATCGAGTAAAACGCGAACACGGACTGTTTCTGCTGAAGGTGGAACTTGCAGGTCAAGTGCACCCCCGCCGAGTTCTTTTTTATTACTATGTCTTGTGGGAGTGGTTGCGAGGCGCCCGAGAGCCGCTTCTTTGAGTTGAGACCTTTCGCTTAACATTAACGACAGTTTATCTACATTTATATTTTCTTTGGACGTGGCAGTCGGCGCTCCGCCGCATGTACTGTACATATTTGCTTGCAACAATTCGTAATTGCTGTGACGGTTGAAATATCGATGCCGAAAGATGGCTGTGGCCGAGAACTCTTTAAATGTAATTAAAGTAGATTATCTTTCACTGTTCTTGTAACGTTTGGTGCATTCTGTTGTGTTTCGTTTATAGACAATTTATTCTGAAACAAAATTATATTATTATAATAGAAGCTGTTCATGACAGTAAATGATGTAAGCAATAATTATTTTACAAAACATTATTTTTGTATAAATAATTTGAACAACGCATTAAATATATTATGTAAAATGATTATTAGGCATTGAAAAGAAATGAACTCACTCACTCAGCTTCACGCTGTATACCACACGAAGCAGGGTAGGCAGAGGGTACCCAGGAACCTAGTGTTAAGACACTCCGTTCCACTTCCGTTACCCACTTTCCGCCGAATTTGAAGCATTGCGTGTTGAGTGTCGGAACTCAACGCCGCGCTTTGCCTTATTACCAGAGCGAAGGAATGAAAACATTTATTTAATGCTCAAATTGAAAATATTAAATATTTAATTTCCTCGACTGGGGACGAACGGGAAATGAACTGTGTTCTATAATAATGGAAATATCTTTGAACTATTTTTTTATGGAAAAGATGGCAAACGAGCCTACGGGTCACCTGGTGGTAAGTGATCACCGTCGTCCAGGGCCCCGAATATAACGTTGCCGTCCTTTAATGTGGAAGGGCACCGGGGCCCGGCATTACCTAATGCGAAACGCAGTAGCCAAAGCCACTACTTAACGCCGGTCTTAAATGCCGGGGGTGGTAATAATCCGGTCGATCTGCCCATGCGTGTTGCCATTACTGGCAACGTGACTCTACCACACGCACTTTAGTCGCCTATTACGACACCATCAGTACCAGGGTGATCCTATTCAAAGCCGGTATCCGATTATGGCCGGACTCTGATTATGTATATAGTCGATTGATGAAGTCGGAGGCCTATTGGAAAGGTTGGTCTATTAAGAAAATAAAATCGAGAAAATAAAATGTTAGGTGTGACTTACTCGTTGTAATGTATGTATGTATCGGGAACAGACTCGGAGAGATGCCATTGCCGTGTGAGTCAGCGCGTGTCGGCCTAGGTGTAGGTAACAGTTTTATTACTGTCCATAAACATAGTTGAAGTGTAAATATAGTTGTGAATCTAGCGGGCTGCGGCTCTCTATGTGGTCATGAAGCAAGTTAATAAATATTCGTTTATATTTATTTACGTTATATTACGTTTAAGTTAAGTATTATGTAATAATTGTATTTAAGAATTTTATTAAAATCTCTTCGTAGCTTACCTTTGTTAACTAGTGCTTTGGAACGAGGCTGCATAAGCTAGTATACTGGTGTCTGCCAGACCTTGAAAATGTATTTTTTTTAAATATTGTAATCGATAACTTATTCATTCGATGAGCATCTTTAGGTGGAAATTGAGGTATTGCGTTTAGTGGCGGAACTCTACGTTGCTTTTTGCCTCGTTACCAGAGTGAAGAAACTAAAATAATAAAAAAATAATCCTCGAGTTTGGATTGAACTCATGACCTGTCGAGTCTACAGTCGCACACTCGTGCCCCTGCGCTACAGGTCATTTAAATAGTTACATATATATTATCCGCAGTCAGCACGAGTAGGCGTCTCCGGCGCGCGCGGCGCGGCAGCAGGAAGGCGGCGAGCGCGGGCGCGCCGTGCCGCAGCCGCGCGCCGCCGCGCCCGCTGCGCGCCGCCCACAGCCGCGCCGTGCCCGCGCCGCCGCCCGCCGGACTGCGACAAATATACTGTATATCTACTTGTCTCAAGCACTCATGCTATGGACTTTTTGTAAAGATGGAACGAACGTGCTATTGGGTAGTTGATATAAAGTCGTGTGGGAAATGTCTATATTATTTTTGGCGAACTTTTATAGTGAATGCGAACAAGTATTATCAAGTATTTAGGTATCACTTACGTAACAAAGTAGTCGTCGTCGACAGCTGGTAGCACATAGTGCGGCGACAGCAGCGGCTCGCAGCGGTCGCCCGCCAGCCGCAGCAGCGGTATCAGCTGCGGTAGCGATACGCACGCCGCGCCTGTCGTTGTCGTGGCCCACACGCATCCACCTCTTGTAAAATATATTATATGAGTTTATTTGCAGTTTCCTACGGGAAAATAAAGTAGCGCACTAATTACATCACGATGTCTAATTCTAATAACATATACGTAAATTATGCAATGAAAAATTAGTAAGTGACAAAATGTTACACCTGGGATGCAGAACAACGCCAAGAATCTGTTCTGACAAATTGCAGGAGGATGTAGGTGGTGTGCAGAGCGCGCGCACGAGTTCCACGTCAGGCTCCGGCTCGGGCTGGTCGTCAGGGCCAGGCTCGAGACGCAGGCGGTGTCGCTGCACGCGCTGCGCGAGGTGATCCTCCACCCACAGCACGGGCACCTGCAGATCTGGCAGCGGCCACGCCAGCAGCGCCTGCGCTTGCCCTCGCATGCCTCCAGCTACGCCGCCCGCTGCCACGAGGACCCGCTGAGTCTCACCCTTACGATAGGGATACTGCGTCGTGCACGAAACACACATTCATAGTATTAAAAAGAAGTTTTTCACAAATTAATACTAAACGAGAAATGGAAAAAGACATTTAATACCCCTTGTAAACTGTTGTAATAAGACGCGTTGGGTGCACAAGAAACATCATCTATAGACGTTCCAGCAGCGTTGTCGTTCGAGATTTCATGTTTGGGGACGTCTGCTACGAGGATGTGTCTGAATAACATATATCTATTAAATATTTATTCATACGTGCTAATATATTATTTATTCTCAATAAATTCTAAATATTCATATTATATAACTATACATACGATATATGCGTGGAAGATTCATTGTAAATGCGCAGAAGTGGCGCAGTCACGCCCGCGAACTCCGAATACGTTTCCTAGAAGATTTTAATTAATATTTTTTTAAATATTGTTATAATATTTTTAACATCAGTTATTGCTGCATGTCTATGTATAACTGAACATCTTTTTATACATGTATAATACATATTTTAAAAACTATCAATTTATTAAAAAATATCAATTTATAAAAATATATGATATCAAAATAATAACGATCATCATGACTATTATTTAGAAATACATACCTGTGAGGCGGCATTAAGCCAGACCGTGGTGCAGGCGTGCCCCGGCGCTAGGAGCTGCAGTCGCATCGACAGAAAGTTGCAGTCATCTACCCAGCAGCCCGCGCCGCCGGGCCCGCTGCCACTGCGACAGACTACCTTGCTTTGCCACTCATCTGAAATTATAAAGTATGTGTTATTAATATAGTACTTAGCACAATGCTTAGTACTCTGATAATGAACAAAATAACCGTCAAAGTTAATGCAGAGCAACTCGAAGCGATCTACGAGAGCCAGGCGACCACCTAGCAGTAAGCTGGTGTCGCGCGGCGCCCACTGCGCGAACGATATGCTTCGCCATTCCGTCTTCACGACGTCGCTCCACTGCACTGTCCATTCTGATTCGTTCTCTTGGTTGTTCGCTTTTAAACGTATATGTTCATAAATCTAAATAAAGTAAATAACAGACATTAAATCATAATGTGCGACATTTGTTATTGTGACTCTTATATTACGTAAGCCTACCGTGAGACGTGCGTCGTCATCGACTACCGCTAGGTAAGTGCCACTGCTATGCAAAGCGGCGCACAGCAGCGCCGCCGGGTTCGCGCCGGGCGCCAACAACTTCTCGCAGATGTCCCACCGCGCGTTCACTAGAGCGTATTCTTTACGCCAAGACCAGTCTGACCTGCCGTCTATAAGAACATAAAAGGTTAAAACATACGAATATTTTATAGTCTCGCATGTTGTGATTTCCATGAATGGTCAGATTGTGCGTCACCGGCGTCGGTGTGGTCCAGCAGCGCGTCCAGCGCGCGCAGGGCGGGCGGCGCGGCGCGCGGCAGCAGGCGGCGGCGCCACAGCGCGGGCGCGGCGGCGGCGCGGCGCCAGGCGCGGCACACGCGCGCGCACGCCCACAGCTCGCGCGCGCCCAGCGCCGCGAACACGCAGCCCAGCACCGCGCCCGCCGCGCCCGCGTCCTCCGCGCCCTGCCACGGCCCGAGCGCGTCGTGCTCGTGCGTCATGACTCTGCGCGCGCTCATTCACTAATATACGCCGGGAGCGGTGCCACGTCGCAGCGAAACGCGTGTATTGGCATGCGTTTATTTTTAGCCAAAAATCCAAATAGATTCGTTTTAGAGAACTTGTCACGTGTTATCACCGTGGCTCTCATTTTGTATATAACAATTCGTCTTGATATAAGTAAATTACTACACCAAATATTTTTGTTCTACGATAGGAGAACTATTTTATTTAGAAATATTTTAAATAGTTTAATGTTTTAAAATAGATAGAGTACAATACGATTTTGTTTCAATCTCAAACATTGTTGGTTTGTGTGACACCGACTATGATCTTAGAGTTTCATATACATACATACATTGTATTGAATTGTAAGCTGTGACTGTTACCATGTCTGTGTCTGTGGTCAATGCAAAGCCATAATAAAGTGATCTTCATTTGCAGGTGGATGTTTGCTTTAAGGCGTAAGGTGAATTAGAAACAGTAAAAGGTCCATTACATCATTATATAATTATATTGATTTTATTTTGAAATAACATGATTATTCTAATAACAACAATAAAATAAAATCTAATCGTAATAAGAGAAATAGAATGATATATGTATGCTACCGTGATTACTCATAGGTATTCGTAATAAGATGACAAACTGCATTTTCAACAAATAAAAAATGGTACAAGTATTAATGTATAGATTAATGATAGTTATATATGATTTAAAATACTAATATATACTCGAAAATGTTACATACAACAATACATGATTTAAAATACTAATATATACTCGAAAATGTTACAGTCGACAGACTTAAATAAATAAGATATAAAAATATATCAATTGAGTCTCGGATGGTCTTCCCGCGCGGGTTACATGGCAGCGAGCTCTTTCTTGACGAGGTGCATGTACTCGGTGGCGGCGTCGGCGAGGTCGCGGTCGCCGGTGACCTCGGTGTCGGACGCGACGGGGCTGCCCTCTCCTGCCGTCCGCAGCTTCAGCCGGAACTCCCGCATGCGCGCCTCCAGTATACGCTCGCGTTTGCTCTCACGTTCAAATATCTAAGGGCATGTAAGCAATATCTTTGTAAATGTAAGGCAGACAAAAACAGTTAAAAAATGTAAACATTTTATATTTTAAACAGGTGATTACAAAAAGTCCTAAATGTGTTTTTTTAAAATACACTAACCGCAGTAAGAAGACCCTTATCATTTTTATCGGATCGTGTCATATTTTGCGATAGCTCGATCATATAGATATTACCCTTCCGACTTCCGCACGCAGCAAATTGGCCCTGTTGCATAGAAAAATTTAGAATTATAATATTTTTTAGAAAATAGAATATTATAAATAGTATTAGTAGAACAATTACCCCGTCGTGTATGCGCGCGCGCAACAGCGGCTCTTCACATACTTGCATGGTAAGAATGGGCTCGTTTTGGCGTCGCAGCAGGTCCCACGTGGCGAGCACACCGTTCCATTGCATAACTAGCATAAGTGATAAACTGCACAAGAATATATTTAATTATAATAAGTATATGACATTTTCGTAGTTTATAAAGAGTGCACTATGTTATTATCGTACCGCGTCGGGCTCCAGGTAGCAGCGGTTATTTTATAGCGATGTGATGGAGACCAAACCACTGCGGACTCTCGACAATCTTCACTCCAAACGCGCACTGTCCAATCCCCCACGGTAAGAAAGTTTTTCAAAAAGCCAGGATTACGTTCCAAAGACCACACTGCACCTAGATGTGCTTCATACTGAAAGTTGCAAAATGTTACTTTTAATATATTATAAAACCATAAAACAAATGTACAGATTATAGAATAGAATTAAATAGAACAAATTAATTTCCAACACATATATATACCTTTGCTGGCAACTTTTCCATGGGAGTTTTTCCCTTACGATTTCCTCCAATCACAAGACCGTTTTCAGTACCTGTCATAAACCGGGTGGGTATGGTAGGTTCATACTCGAGAACGCTAATTCCATTCGACGTCGCCATGCTTTGGACGTCAAAAGATGATTTTACAACGTCCATAATCATTTCATCTGTTGGCTCACTCATGTTGCGGATATCCCACCACTTACAAGCGCCGTCGGGACCTCCCGAAAAAAATTCTTGCCCTGATTTGGAATTATATATAATACGTTTCGAACCAGTTCTCTGTGCGCTACGTGCGGAGCGCAGGTGACGGTGGGCGACCCTCCGCGCCGCCGGTCCCACACGCCCACTTGTCCGTTCATCAGTCCACCTATAAGTGTGTTATGATCTCGAGGATTAAACTGTAGGTCCAATAAAGCAGCCGGCGGAGTTAAAACGATTATAGGATAATTGGCATTTTCTAAATCCCATATGTAAGAATCAATCGGTGCGCGAGGATTGCGATTAAAATCAACGTCAACATAAGTCACCGCGAAGCTGTGGCCACCCTCGGGCTCCCAGCATATGGAGCTTATGGGGCGTCCGCCGCCGCCGGCTGTATCTCGGTAGACGTTTACGGTGCGACAGCTGCTCTTCTCGACGGGTGGGAGAGAAGACATTTCTGCATAGTAGGTTCGGTACATATCGGTTGCATTATTTTGCTGAACATAGTGCTCCATCTCCTGATTTAAAAAGAACACATTGCTATTACTTTTGTTTACAAAATAAATACACAGTCCCTGCGCCTTACTTACCGGAGCGAGAGACATGACGCAGTGGATGTAGTTGTCATCTTTTTCAATCTTCCTGCGGTAGCGCTGCGTCGCTTCGGGGTCTACGACGTTCACATCTTTAGGCCATCCACCCTCGGCGTGATTAGCGCCAGTGGTTGTATATTCAGCTCTACATTGCCGTTCATGTACAATTAATAACAAGGGGAGAATTGTAAGTAATTGATAGGTAATTAAATCTTACCGAATAGTATTAACTTTGTGCTTAGAGAAGCACGGCGTATTCTGTGTGGGCTGGTGCACGGGGTTGCGCAATATGTACTGCTTGTGCTCGGCGGGGTTGCAAGCGATGCTGTCGCATAGCTCAGGGCCCTGCTCGCAGAACAACGGCTGTCGACCAAAGTCACAACGTCTCTTTGTATACGTATAAGCTATTTCCATATTTTTATATAAATAATAAATTTGTACGATATATCACAAATATAACTTAACTTGATTGATTAAAATAATATTGATTAATTGTATTAAAAAAGAAAAAAACATAGCAGTTGAGAAAAAAGTTTGTCTTATGACATAATATTATAATACGGCATTCTATAACGTTTTAGAAGATTAGAAACTTAATTTTGATAGAAGAAATAATAACCATCATTGTATAAACTATGTTTGTTTGTCTAAAAATTCTAGTTTTGTAAAAACCTGTAAAATACAAATACTGGTGATTGGGATATGTTTGTATACCCAAGTACGTTGCGTCACAATATATTAATACTTGTTTGCATTACATATAGTAATATCATTACGATATGTTAACATGAATAAAATAAAATCATATGAATGTTCTCTAAGAATGAACGTTCCACAAGGAAAGGTGGGCTTGGTCCTCTTTTATTAAATTTTATGCCATTTTATGTGATGTTGTACTGTTCGTAGACGAAATCTCTTAATATTTAAGGTTGACAAAAGCAAAGTAAACTACGACGAAGAAAATTCATTGATTTGATGTTGATAATTTTATATTTTTAGGTTTACGCTGTACCCGGTATTTCGTAAAGTAGGCAGAACTACAAAACTTGAGAACTTAATGTTACAAGGCTTCGTTCCGTTCTTCACTTTTCCCAGATTTTAAGGCATTACTTGTTGAGAAGCGGAACTTAACGCTGCACTTACCAGTGAGAAGAAATAAAAATAATGAATATTTCGTTTTCTCAAGTGGGAATCAAACCCACAACCTCTCGCGTGTGGGGTACACGCTACATTACGGTGAGACTTAATATTTTTTTGCTAAACGTCATTAAATTTACACACTGAATTTGACGGAATAAGCATTTTTTTTCGATATAAACATTGATCCTAAATTATACTGGAACTTTCATCTTGAAACACTTGAAGATATATGCACTCAGTTCTCAGTACTTCGCAATTAAAAAAGTAAATCAGATGACGGATTCAACGCCCGACTAATTAACTTTAGCTATATTCATAACATTTTATGGGATGTTGCTGTGGGACAGTGCTGCAGATATAAATTTAATATACATTCTTCATAAGACAGCCGTGAGATCTATTTATAACCTTAGAACAAGGGATACTCAAAAATATTATATTATAACGTAGTAAAGACTTTTTATTATTTTTGACATAACAATGGCAACAAATGTAGGTAAATATGTTGACAAAACCGGGCGTTGTGTCCTTTTCTTATTCCATATAAGTCCTAAATTATAAATCCCTACATAGTACTGCTAGAAGGTTAATCTCATGAACAAAGTGACATTAGAATCGTTATGAACCAGTTCCCGATGTTCCGGCTTGCGACGTTGCTCGCGCGACAGCTCAGCTCACCGCTTGCGACGCGGATTAAAGTCAATTTTCTATTTTAAATTTAATTTACTAAAGAAGTATATAGCATTTAGTAATCCGTTGGTTATATCACGTTGTATGCCGACACAGAATCTCACTGAACTTGAAAGTAGAGGTTTATTTTATGTTTAATATTGTTTGTGACTTTATCATGATAAATATTAGACAGGGCTTATTTCATGTAAATTTTTGTGTGACTAGAGCTTCGCTATATCCAACCCTCGCGTGGGGGCGACGGTGTGCGTGAAGATCGCGGAGACGTTCAGCGCGTGCGAGTGGCGCGCGCGCGTGCTGTCGCTGCGGCTGGCGGGCGTGCGCCTGCCGGAGCGCGCGGGCCCGCCGCCGCTGCCCGCGCACGTCGCCATCGAGCTCGGGGGCAACTTGCTGGGTCAGTACAGCGACAGGTCGTTACTCTCTGTCTATCGCCGACTACACACCACCGGTAACATTGAAAACTTAATAGAAAAAAATCTGATCGCTCGCATCGATTTTCTTTGTTCTTGTGACTAGTTATAATTTAATTAAGACAAATTAACATAATAATGATATTTATTTCTGTTTTATCTAGGCGAAGCAATCATTTTTGCTCTAGGATCGCTTATAATCATTTTTGAAGTAAATCGACAAGCGGCAAATAAAGATTTAAAGGTAAACCTTTAAGTTATTTAGCTTTAATTTGTAAAAAAATACTATAGCTTGATGATGGAGCTTAGCATGTATTTTATAGGTGGAAATGACCATTTGATGTATATAAGTTATTTCGTCGTTCGGCCAATCTTAGTAATATTATAAATGTGAAAGTTTGTACGGATGTGTGTATGTTTGTTGCTCTTTCACGCAAAAACTACTGAACAGATTTTCATGAAACTTTGCAGTAATATAGCTTTGACAGAATAACATAATAAGTGAAAATTCATAGGGATTTTTAACCGACATAAAAAAGGAGGTTCTTTATCTATGTAGGGAACATACTTACTTACTACTTGAAGATTAGTGGACCGATTTTCAAAATTATTTTTTTGTTCGAGAGGGTATATTTCACAATTGGTCCCATGGTAAAAAGACCAGGATCTGATGATGGAATCCTGGAGAAATCTAGGGCAAACCTTAAATTTGAAAGGCACAGATGCGGTTTTTTTCGCAAAGTAACGCAATTGGGAGATCTATATCTGACTATCATCTCGTTTTATTAACCGACTGCAAAAAAGGAGGAGATTCTTAATACATACTTTGTTTTCCTCAGATTACTCGGAGAAGGGAAAATTAAAAAAAAAAACTTTTTTATCGTTAGATTTACACAAAGATAATTACTGTAGAATTATTTATCTATACATATAATAAAATTATAACAACCTCATGTCTGTACATTATAGATATTAAAGAAAAACTAAGATGGGGGAAGATCTTAATACAACCAATAGAAGATATGATTCTATATTGAAAAAAAAAAAAAAAAATGTCTGTCTGTTTGTTTCCCGCTTTTCGCGCAAAAACTACTACGAAGGATTTTGATGTAACTTATTTTGTTATAGAGATATTAGTCCTCGCTAAAATAAAGGCTAATATATATATTTTTTTGGAAATTCGCTCTTTAAGGGGGTAAAAGGGGTGGGGGTAAGTTTGTATGAAAATCCGTCAGTTTTGAAGCTAATTCGTTTAAAATTAATATTTGGCTATTTGGCTAGAAATTAAGAATAACGCAATTAGGATTTTTGGAAATTCTGCCTTAACAGGGGTGAAAAAGGGGAGTAAGTTTCTATGAAACTCCGTCAATATGCGATGTATTTTGACGTTTAGTTTGGTGGAAGTAAAAAGTGTCCTGAACAACATCTATGAGAAGTGATTATTTTAAAGCTCTGAATTCCGTCTGCCTACCTAACAGGCATACAACACCAAGAGCCCGGCACTTTTAAAAACATACGGAAATGACTCTATTATAACAGTTTTTTTCTTCTGTTGGCGCATAAACATCTCTTGGCCAGACGAAGTTCGCGGGCACCAGCTAATTTAATATATGGGTATGTCTTAATAAGATGTAATTATATTTTTTACAAAGGAGCTGGACGAGAAGTCGCAGTGGCTGGCGATATCGCTTTCACTAGAGGAGCTGCAGCGCGAGGTGCGCCTGCAGCAGCTTGACTTGGAGCGTCTGCAGGCGGCGCTGGTGGCCTACCAGTTGCACCGCGAGGAGGGTCGCCAGGACGACACTACATACAAGTTACCAAATACTTTGAAATAATCCATACAATGTACGTGTTTTGTGTAGTTTTGAAATGATTGCGCTACTATACTGTTTATTTAATAAAGTCGTTTTTAAAAATAAGGTAATAATTTATAATTATATTACATTATAATACGAGTATATTTGGTTTTTCTTAAATTAAAATAAAAATACAGAAATTTATAAATTAAATGATTTTCGGCGGCGTTGAGTTCTACCGCAATGCCTCAAATTCGGCGGAAAGTGGGGAACGGAAGTGGAACGGAGTGTCTCAACACTAAGCTCCAAGTTCCCTCTGCCCACCCTGCCATAAGCGGGAAACAGCGTGAAGCTGAGTAAATGATTTTCGTTCTGTTATTTTGAGTCAGATTGTATACACTTTGTGTGCATGAGGATTTTTTTAAGTCACATAACGTACGCTAAAGTAACGTAACGAACTGTTGCAAGAGCTATGTAAGCAACGAACAGTTCGGTGGGTGGATAATAACAATGTTGACACAAGCTGTCAGGCCTACCTGTCCAGTGGACTGGCTGGATACGTTAATGACTAAGTAGCTTACTAGCCTCTGCCACTGATGTAGCACTCAGCTTTTGTTCACTTGTGGCGGTTCTTCTTATTGACTAAACCAAATATCGTGTAAATTGATTTTAATGAAAACAAACAAATTACTATTCATACTAATATAATGAATGTGAAACTAACTGTCTGTCTGTTTGTGACGTGATCTCGGTGAAACTGTGAAACCGATTGATAAAATGTCATTTAGAGCACTTGTGGAATGAACATAGGTCACTCTTTTGTCCCATTTTTTATTTCTTTCTATTTCAATCAAATTTCATTATTTTATGAAGAGGTCGACATGATAGGGACTGAACAGGCATTCCTGAACGCTTACGCGGTGTGCACTGTTTCAACTTTAGAAGATACAAAATAACAATGCTCTACAAAAAAGTCCTTTAAAAATTCTATAAAATTAGTCCACAATGCTATATGTTTGAATTTTAAAGATTGAGCCACAGTGTAAGAACATAATTTTACAAAATGGCATACCATGTCACATTTTATTTAGATGCATCGATCGCGTTGTTTTCGTCGTCTCTTAACTCACTCTGTGACAACAATTACTACATTATTATTGTAATACTAAAAGTGCATAAAATCATTAGTTATAATGAAAAAGTATATTTATTGTATTTCAACTAATTAGGCCGCAACTAACGATTTAGATACGCTTTACTAATATATGTGGTTATAATTTTAATAGGCATTACTAGTGACGGACGTATACCTACTGTATTAATTGGCTCGAGGCGGACTGAGAACAGGACGGAACATGACTACGTACATGTTGCGACTTTACGTGATGTTGTCAGCTATATCAATGTCGCAATTACAAAATAACTTCCCGTTCAAGACCGTAGTCGAAAAAGGTGAGTTCCGGTGAGTCACGTTCAGGTCCACGTATAAGTTTAATGTCAACCAAATAAGACGCGGCTTTGAAGTAATTGACTATTAACTCTTTAAAAAAATCTGAGAAATGCGGGTAAAACTGGTCCACCAAAGGTTGCATATCGGTTCTCTCTTCTGGTCAAAGTCCTTAATTATTGGTCTACGAGAAATAACCTATAGATTTGTCGTAAGCTCCGTATTCAGTTTTGTGCCGTATTGACTTATTTTGTATGAAGTGAACTAAGAATATCAAGTTACAACTTTATATTCTTGATGACATTTTGAGCCACGGTTCTTCAGTGTTGAATAGAATGAATTCTGTAATGTTTTATATATTGTTTCAAGTAAAGCTGTCGACGACAACAAGCCGACTGAAGAGTTGAGTTTCACAATTCCTAGCAACCAGTGTTCAGGCCTCATAGACCAGGTAGTATGTGAGGTGCGGTGTTAGGTTACGTTACGTACGTTCGGTAGTCAGTACATCGTGTGTTCACATCACAGTCGCTGCTGTGCGGCGCGGGCGGCGTGGCGGGCGCGGTGCGCGTAGAGGTGCGCGAGCGCGTGGCCTTCGCGGCGGTGGACGTGGACCGCTACCTGCGCAACGTGAGCGTGCTGCGCGCCGCGGACCCGCGCGGGCGCTGTGCGGGGCCCGCGCGGGTCGCGCTGCGCGTGGGCTGCCTGGTCGGGCCCGCGTCGGCCGCTCCCGCGCGGCGCCGACGAGACGCACTGCAGCCAGTGCCAAGTTCATTGGGGTAGTTTAACATAAAGCGAAACAATTTAAGTATTATGTGCCTCATATTTTACTTTTATATATATATATATATATATACATATATATATATATATATATATATATATATATATATATATATATATATATATATATATATATATATATATATATATATATATATATATATATATATATATATATATATATATATATATATATATTTATTTATGTTTGGGAAACATACAATTAAAATAGAACGTATACAATAAAATTACAAAAATTTAACATAAATCAAAAAAGTTTCCACTTAAAATTAAAACAGATAATTGAAAATATAAAAAACAAAAACATAAAGCTAAACTATGAAACAGTTAAAATATTAAAGTATTAGCCTAGGACAATTTACATAAAATTTTCTTATAATTACTAATTTTCATGTTGAATATATCTAAATCATTACAATTTTTATTATAAATCTTACATGCACGTAACAAAAACATATTTTTGGCATAATCATTTCTACAACGATGAACAAAAAATAATGACTCGTTTCTTGAGCTAAGACGTGGACAGTCAAATAAAATTTTACCAAAGAGGCTTTTTGAATCAACAAGATTATTGACAATTTTGTAAAGGAATAATTGATCCCTTAAGCCTCTGCGCATACTTAATGGGGCAACACTAGAAATAACCTTACAGTTTGAATTGTCGGAACAGGCACATCTAAATCTCAAATGTTTTAAAAATGTCGATTGAATTTTTTCAATTTTATTAATATATTTTTTATAAAAAACGTTACGTACGTTATATATTTGTGTCGGCAAAATGGCTTTACTCGTACGTAGAGTTAGGAAATTTTTAGTTTACAACGAGATTGAATATATTTATAGTTTTTTTAGTTTAAAAACTCGTTGTGTGTGTAACTTAAATGCCCTTGACATTTTGTTAACAGGATTGTGATAAGTACGAAGTGTAAAATATAACCAATTACAATTATTTTGGAAATAATATACAAAATTATATGTTTTTCTTAGAATCAATGATATCAATCTACTTGCTAAGTACAGCTATTGTTAAAGGTAAAATTACAAGTGAGTGAGTAAAACAATAAAATAAAATATTAGCACTTGGGAAATATTGTTAACCCACTGGCTTGATTTTTTATTTCGCATGCAATGAAGTGTATAAACTTACTATATAAAAGTAAATTTAGACGACGTTTGATTACCAAAAATCAATTATACAAAACCAAAATATATTTTTAACACATTCAACTATCATGGACTTCTTACGACAATATAATATTAAGAAATTAAAAAGTAAAACTATCGTTTACTGTATCATCGAATGCGTGCAAACGAACAGATAGGTCTGAGTAGTTAAGACTGACGGCAATGAGCAATGAAAAACTTTCACTTGTTGTGATTTGTAAAGTGCATTATTATATTAAAGTGTCTCTAGTCGGTGCCGGGGTCGGTCTGGGGCCGGGACTGGGGCCGGGACCGGCACCGGGGCCAGTGCTTGAATTTGTTATTAAATTAAAACTTCATCGAGCCTTCCCCGGCTGGCGGGCGACCGCCACCTGTACACTAAATCAGTTCCTTTTATCAATAAGAGTGACATATTTATATTGGGTTGTCGTGAATCAAACTTACAATCACACACATGGCGCTTGTGAATTTGATTCCTGCGTGAATAATTATTAAATATTTTTATTCCATCGCTCTGATAACTTGATAAAGCGTGGCGCCAGTTCTGACACTCGGCACTCGGCACTCAATGGCTTTAAAATAGGGCGGTGCGTAGGGAACGTAGTGTCTTAACACTATGTTCCATTTGCATGCATTTTTCATACGAAGTATACTCCAGTGGGTCGACCTCGCGGAACACGCTTGGCAACATTGGCTCTCTAACTCTTGTCTTATGCCTTTCCACGACAAAATGAGATCATAATTGAGAATATTAATAATATTTTCTTAAAATTCACACTTTAAATAATACGAACATCTTGTGATTTAGTTGTTATTTTATTTCAAAAATTTGTGAATCTTCCGTTTAGCCACAGCCTAACGTCCCCTGAATTCAATAGTTATATTTTCAAAGTAAATTATATAAAATTACAAACGCGTGTATTCGGTTAATAGGTCGAGCGCTACAGAGGCTGTTCTCAACAAGACGTAGGTAATTTATGTACGGAACAGATTTCATTTTCTCTATTAAGTTGCCGCCTCCCGCATGATCCTCACTGCGCTACTACGAAGGTACATATACCATGTGAATGAAACTGGAATGTGAATTGATTGTTACAAAAATAGATTAATGAAGACGTGTCGTGGCGGCTGTACACTCGACAGGTTGTTGTTTTGATTCCCCCTCGAGGAGATTAAATATTTAATAGTGAGTGTCTTAACACTCTGTTTTCAGTTCCCTACTATGTGTACTACACATAGCGTGAATCTAAAAAAAACTGAAAGCTTTAATGTGTGATATTAAACAATCAGGTATAACCTATAAAAATAATAAATTTAATGGTAGTACTACTTGTGTCAGAGGATACGTACTGTGTGATATTCGTATAACAACGTTTGTAATGTTGTTAATAATATATACATATATAGTAGAATTTTGCACCGCAAGGTACACTTTCATTCACCTAGTGGCACTTAATTTAAAGAGTGACGAAAAAGAATAAGCTCAGGTGAAACTGGACTGACGGGACTAGGGAAAATAAAATTAATTGATTTTTAAAGTAGATTAATTGCAATCTGCAATGTAATGAATGTTGCTTTTATAATGGTTTAGGCGTTGCCATTTACACTTATATTTAAGGAAACACAAGGTCTTTTTATGTTACTATCACTATTATTATTGTTATTTTACGACTGTATGTTTTCTGAATAAACAAAAGTAAAATAAACTTTACAACTATAAAAATTTTTACACAATAAAGCTGGTGTTAACAAACTGACTGACTTTGCGCTAGGGGCTGACTGACGTGACAGGAGCAGTGGTTCATATTGACATGTAGCGAGATGTGGAGTATGGAGTGCACGGCGGCCGCGTCAGCTTTCAGCGGTCATCAAGTGCGGCAGAAATCGATATTTAATAAATCCTGATGATGATGAAGTCGACGTCACTATAGTTAATTCATTAGTAGGTTCTGTTATATTGTATACATGTACCATTGGGTGCGAGTTTGTATGTTTTTATAAAAGATTTATTTTTAGCGTATGTGGTATAAAGCAATGTAATTTATGAATTTTCTTTTTCTTTAGTTTTGTAAACTATGAAAAATTTGGCCCTTTATATTAAATTTAATCAATATCTAATTTTAAAAAGAAGTGATAAATTATTTTACGGTTTGTCGAAACCAAATAAAAGATTTTATATGTATATTATTATTATTAATATTATATTTTAAAAATAAGTAAATACATATTTACTCAGTACAATAAATAATAGAAATATTGAAATATATCAAATAAATTTAAAAAGCTTGGTTAAAGTATATCGAGTTTCAGGCATTTGTTTTTTATTGTGGATCGATAACTTCTTGGGAGCGAAGGTGCTTCTGAAGTACGCCACCCGCATCTGCACCAGCGTGGCAATGTGGAGGATGTCGTACTCCCCGTGGTACTCCTCTATGACTTTACATAGCTCTTGGATCAAAAATGAGCCCTCACTATCTCTGTAGGCCACGTATTCTGAAAATTATAATTTAGTGGTTATATAATGTATAGATTTGGTAAAATCATTCACTTTATTTTATGTAGATCTTAAATTACTTATACTACAGTACAGTATTTTTAAATAAAAGCATTAAGGATAACAATACAAAAAATAATATCTTACACACATACCTTCCACAGTAGAGTAAAGTACTAAGAAATCAGCTTGTGTGGGGATTGTAACAGATACTTCTCCGCCATCGATCTGTACCCTACGTCCGTCGTCGATCTCTCCCCCTCGACATGCCTATACAAACACAGACGATTTTATTATCACATTTGTTGTCATATTAATTATACTCAACTCCACTCAGCTTTACACAGGGTAGACAGAGGGAACATGGGAACCTAGTGTTAAGACAATACGTTCCGTTCAACTCTCTGTTCATCACTTTTCCCCGAATTTGGAGCATTGCGTGTTGAGTTGTGGAAGTCAATGTCACGGATGTAATTTTAATTAAAAATATTATTTGATAACAAGTTTACTGGAATATTTTTAGGCTTAGGATAAAACGGAACCCTCGGAAGGTCACATTGTTGTCCGTCTGGCCGTCTGTCAAGATTTTTTATCTCAAGATTGCGTGGAGGAGCAAATCAAGATTATAAATCAACACAATCAAAAGATACAAGCATTAATGTATTGATTTTGCTGTATTTTTTACGAAATTCGCCTCGTAATAAAAACCTATAGAAAACATCCAGTAGACCTACGGTTAAAAAAATGGCACGAAAGGAGAATTTATAATGTGTCCCGTACATACTTAAGCAAGTAAGGCCGAGGGAACCTGGGAACCTAGTGGTAAAACTTTTCGATCCCATTAAGACACTTCCGTTTTCCACTTTCCGCTGAAATTGAGGCGCGGCGAGTGCCGAATACAATACAAATAAAGGAAAAATATGGAAAGATTAAAATTTTTAGTTGTCTCATGAACAAAAAAACAAACAATACAACTATTTGTAGATGTTTGCATGCAAAATATCGTGTAATCTAAACCTGTACGATATTTCGCGAATCATGAACTTTGGTGATAAGTGAGAATATGCAATAAAAAAAATAAAAAATGGAAAATTGTGTTTCTTTTAATTTGTACTTCTTGTTGGCCTACAATTTACAAACCGGTGCGGAACCCAAGGGGGACGTGCCAGAGTCGCACTGAACCGGTTATTTTACAAAAACCACAGTACACAGTACCTACAATACCCACAGTGCAACTACGATCCTTTTAATATTTAATATCCATATTATGTGGGTTATACAAAAATTACAATCTGGTATATTGTTGCTATAATTTTTTTAATTAACAATAATATTGATTACTGTAAATTCATTGTCATCACAGAATCTGAAGTCGCAATCCAAATTTCATTTTATCAAGACTAGGAAGTAAGTAAAGTTGGGCTTGCAAGGTGTTATACACACTAGCACACTAACACGAGTCAAATAAAAGCTTGTAAAAATACGTAAACACCGTAAGAGTTACATAGTCATTCTTAAAACAATCAATATGATCTTGACATACAGAAGCATGTTTATTATCATATAAACAAATCTAAATACCTGAAGAAAGAATATTTTAGGTTTGCCGACGAGCCCCGCGTCGCCGTGCTCCACCAGCGTCGTCACGTCCGAGAACGAGTACGGCCTGTCAGCCGCGTACAGCTCTCCGCCTCTGTCGCCGTGGGTCAGGAACGCAAAGCATAAGCAGGCGGTCGTCTTGTGGTCCTCGCGACTTACTACAATTTACCAAATAATGCTAATATTCCTATAAATATATATAATATTGTTAACTTTTTATTTATAACAACATGTTTCTTTAATACGTCGCCGCACTTGTTAATTATTTTATAAAAGGCGGTATTCGTTTCCTTTGCTATGGTAGGCCGACCCCTAAAATCTACACTTGCCGTTGCAAGCCCCACTATATTTATTAGAATTTATAATAATATGTAAAAAATAACTAAATTTGCAATTTCTTCCTTTAAAAATATATAAATTGGTATTCTACAATACATATTTTATTTGATTCATATCAAGCAATCAAATGAGATTTTCATTTCTCAGAATAAACATAAGAAAAAAATTCTAACGTTTCAGTAACATACAAAAACGACGTGTTAATGAACAGAAAAGGTAATAACGAGATGCTGCTTGTACTAAATAAAAAACAAAGAAAAACTTAAACTGACTCTTTTTAACGGTATCTAGTATTTTGCTATGTTCCAAGTCTTCATGAGTTTTCACTTCATAGTTCATGTTCGTAAATATTTTACTGAGACTTATAACATCCTCTTTGGTGCCTGTTCTTTCTGAAGGACGTTTGTATCTAAAAATATGATAAATGCATAAGATCTTAGACAATATTTCATTTAAAACATGTTAAATTTATTTTTAGTAAATGTTCGTTTTATATAATTTTGTATATAAAATAAATTATAATTCGTACGTTGCACTGATAGTTTCATGCTGTATCCCGCACAAGACTGAGTAAACAGAGGAACTTAAAACCTAGTGTTAAGATACTCAGTCCCCATTTATACATTTCCGTTTCTGAGGCGTTGCGTTTGAGAGGTGGAATTCAACTCCACACTGCCTCGTTGCCTAGAGCAAGTAAATGAAAATATTAAATGCACTGATTGTGTAGAGATTATAAGTAATAATTTTTTAATTGAATCGATTTGATGGCTCTTATTTGCTATATAAGATATTCAAAAGTTATCAGAATGCACTCATTACTAGTAAAGCTTAGTACTTCAATATATAATTCTCGCTTACCGGTAATATATTGTACTTTGGTATTTGTAGTGATTAAAAATATGTAAATATTTTTCGCCGGTCATGTCGTAATATGATAATTCCGGAGCTGCCGCCGAATCTGATAGCGCAGCGGCGTCCTCTATGCTTAAAAAAACAGTGTCAATAATCGCTCAGTCAGAAATAACATAGCTCTTCACAAACCCCCGCCTTGGCACAACCAGTTTATAAAGTAACATAATCGTAATAAAACATTTACAATTTGTAAACACTTACGAAGAATTTAAGGCGGTAACACCAAACGGAGCGTCCGCCTCGTTCTCCATGTTTATTATGAATTATTTTTATTAATCGAGGCTATTGAATGAGCACTGCTCTGCGTCCCGTCCCGTAGTGTTACTGTTAACACTTTGTTAGCAGCAGAGGTCGCTGTATCGATATCTGCATCCACTTCACATTACTCATCCACATCTATATATAAAATCGTTGATTATCAGGGCTGTCACAAACATACTATTAAATATTTAAGTACATATTAAGAAAAAAGTCTACGCTTGATTACTTTAATTATTCACATACCACATATATTGCTTAACCCTTTGTATTTAAATTTGTATTTAATGATTAAGCATGTTGTAAACTCTGAGGAGTTTTAAACAAATTACATATTTTGCAAAACGATAATAAGGAATAACTCGACCAATTCACGGTAAACAAAGCTAGATAGAGTTTCTAATCACTAGATAAAAATTATCAGTTCGTTATCGAGCCGTATTCGACCTATTGATATATTTAGTTTGTTGTGAACACAATTTAAATCTTTAATGTTTTCATTTCTTCGCTCTGGTTAAATTCAAAACGCGGCGTTGAGTTCCACCACTCAACACGCAATGTTTCAAATTCGGCAGAAAGTGAGGAACGGAAATGAAACGGAGTGTCTTAACACTAAGTTTCCAAGTTTCCTCTGCCTATCCTGCCACGTGCGGGATACAACGTGAAGCTGAATTACTTAAGTATGTTTCAAATAAAGCTTCTGGTGCATGTTTTTTTAAGCATCTCGTATATATCTCCCGTAATTCCTCTGACAGAGGAAACTTAATGTTGAGACACTTAGTTGCCATTAGAACACCTCAGTTCCGCACATTCCGACAAACCATTTGTTACATCTTTAGTCATTGCGTGTTGAGAGATAAATATCAGGAACCTCTTTATTACTTAAGAGAAAAGAAATGAAAATATTAAATATATTATTTCCTCGATTGAGATTAGAACTCACAACCAACAACTCACTCCGTCACGTTTACTGATCCACGCAGGTGGTCTTGTGCCATGACGACTCCTAATACATTCTAGTACATAGTTCTATTTATTAAATTTATTTTATAAGAATATGAGGACGAGGCCTAGTTTACAATCAGTTTTGATTTTGTTGTGACAACCGGAGCTCGATTAGGGAAATATATTGCCGTTCTGGAAACAATGTAAAGATATTAAACACGTAAAAACAGCGTTACTTAGAGACCAAAGTGTTGTAACATTTACCTTATCCCTGTCTAGACTGATTAGAGTGGGATAAGGCAACATATAGAGCGGATACTCGTGTGGACCTACACATTTAAAATAATTCGCTTAACTTGTAAAAGTAAGCAACTAATGTCAATACAAGCCGCCGCGTAGAATAAATACTAAATAATACAATATAATTTAAAAGCAATCCACTTTGTCTGAAACAACAATTTCTGTACAAAAAATAACAGTTTGTACTTGAGAGACCTCGTTACTAAGATGAATAAACAGACGCTCAAATATTTCTTTTGTTGTGAGAACTCAGAGTAGTTAATTCAACTCATTTCCACGATGAATATGTAGTTTCAGTCAACTCTAAGAGTCAACGCAGACAATGTGCGGATTTTGTTTGTCGCAGATGTAGTTTGTAAACTATCATGATATAAATATAATATTACACTTGAAGTGTCTGTTAATAAATATATTAATCTATCGAGATCTCTAGTATAGTCCAATTTTTTCCAGCATCACCCTTTATTCCGCACAGAGCAGGGTGCTGTAACTTGACAGCGTAGTATGAGGACTCCTCCTTGGGGAAACTTTCTGCCCAGTTTAGGGCATTGTGTTGACACGCACTCATACATATAAAAGTTGCGGAACTTAACTCCATATTTCGCTTCGGTACCAAAACGACAAAATTTAATTATAATTCATTTTCTCGAATATAAATCGAACGCCCTACCACCACCTGTCGCGTTTACAGTTGTACATTAACGCCCTCGTAGAATAAATATCATACGAGAAGGTACATAAGGAGTAAGAAGTAAGAAAAAATTAATCGACATATAAGAAAGTGCATACACTTACTTACTTATCAATGCATGATAAATAAGTAAGTGTATGTCAGTCACGGCTGCAGCATGCTAGTCGTTTATAAAAGTAATAGCGCTCCGTTGCTCGTCTCTTCACATACGGAAAAGGAAACTAATTCACATTTCGGACGCAATGCATCAGTGCGGAGCAAACACTCGCCCGGCGCGCGGCGCTCGTCGACTTCATGGAGCGCGCAGCAAACGCCATTCGTTATGTTTGGTGGAAAGCGCAATACGTATTACTACGTGCATATAGTACGTGCCACTGAATACACACCAGTTTGGATTCTCTTTTAATTTTATAAATTCTTTATATAATAGGCCAGTCGTGACGCAGTAAGCGCGACAGGTTGAGGGTTCGATGCCCACTCGAGGAAAGTTAGTTTTTCTTTTAAATAATTTTTAATTTAATATCTAATATTTTTATTTTTTCGCTCTGGCAACTAATAAGGCAAAGCGCCACTTTTAGTTCCGCCAATTGACATGCGTACTTTAAATCAAAGTATTTTGGCACTAATTTCCAAGTTTCCTTTGCCTTTCGGCCCACCGCCTGCCATGTGCGTTATACAGCGTGAAGCTGAAAAAAAACAAATGTTAAACAGGGTAATCATATTTTACACTATTACTTTTATTATCGATAATTATTTATTTAGGGTTCCGCTGGTTCTTCTCAGGTCTGGGAAAAAACGAAGCTTGTAATTTCTTGTGAAAAAACGAAGTTGGTAATTTCTTATTTTGAATAAAAATATTTGAATTAGAATTTATAAAATTTCATCGTAAGGTGGCGACATCTGAAGTGGTGAATAACCATCCGAAGTGGTGAAAACCACGTGTCTTCCGTATTTCACATATTAGATCTCTCTTGTTGAAACCAAAATAACGAAAGGCGCGCATGTAGTTATATACTTCTAAACAGAATCACAAGGGCTTTAAATTAGATTAATTAATAATATTTTATTATATATATTTCCTATAATTTACATTCGTTGAAAACACGCTTGTTTGTTTTTTTATTTAAATTTACCAACAAACATAATAAATAAAACCATTCCTTATATCGTAATTATAATGTATATATCTTTAGCGTTATTTATTTATAACTTTAATGTTTTATAACTTTACAAAACGGTACATATTCATTCCTCCACCCCCCCCCCCCCTCCCTCTACCGGATAGAGGAGGGGGTACCCGGTGCTCGCTGCACTCGAGTTCACTCGTCACTCTCTAACTGAATCCTTCGGCGCGAGCGATTAATTTCCCTCAGTGTCACTGGAGCTTTCTATTTTATAACCGAGCACCTTTAAACGATGAAGCTTAAGAATAGTTTCTTTGGTAAATCGTTCAATTTTATAAAGAAAAGGACCAAAACTTGAAAGTGCGCAGTGCTGATTAATTACTTCATGAAATTTTCCTTTCAATAGTTTTCATAAAGAAATTATATGAAAAAAAAAATATATATTTGTATTTTACTTCCTTTATGAAAATCAAGTTTCCAAACTAATTATATCTGATCGGATATATAACGAATCGTAATTTTCCCCCGATTCGATATTTAGTGAAGCGAGTCAATTCAGTGGACGTCGCGGCGCAATCATGTTCCAGAGATAGGTTTTCGGAAGTCATTTTCGCGCACACGCTGTCCTCTCCCGTCCCCCGTCGACCTCCCGCGGACTGAGGACACTGTCACCTCTGATTGATTGCAAAGTGGTCTCCATTGTATTTGTTTATTATCATCAACGCCACACCCGCACACTCTGTGTCGCGTGAATTAGAACACGGCAGGCCTGTCGCGTCCCCGCTATATCAATCTGAAAATTAATTAAAAACAAAAAGAAGTTATTAATTGTTACGCGATATTGCGGAAAAATTAACTTCAACATATAATCAAAATTTATGATCTTACTTTATTACACAAAAAGAAACGAAGGAAATGTTAATTTAGTTTTTAGTTAATTGATTGTGTCTTGGCGCAGAGTGTATACACGACAGGTTGTGAAAACAAAAGATGTATTATCATAGTAGAATTGACATTACTTTCTTCATTCTCCGAGTGATCAGCAAGAGCAGGTTGGTATCTGAGATAGTGACTGTTTTTAGTTTTATAAGTGTATCAGTACTGCGGTGCAAATTGACCGACTCATAAATGCCGACTCCATCAATTACGATCAAGTACTCAGCTCGTCCGTATAGCCCGCACGCTATATTTTTATAATAATAATTCGATACAAAAATATTAATAAAAAAAATAAAAAATGTCCAATGTTATTTATATATAATATATTCTTACCGTGTGATTCCGGCTTAGAATAGGATTTTTTTTTCGATTGGGCAGTATGCTGTTGGCCCTGCGGCCTTTACAGCGTCACCGGGTTTTGTGGGAGGCCGAACTTGAAGAGTTCTGACCTTGGCCTTGTCACCAGATTGAGTGACTCAAAGAGATACCACGAAGTCGCAAGAAGGGCGCCTCCTGCGAGACTCGAACCTCGGCTTGCGAACTTCGTTTGTAGTGTGGGGTTTTGCTTCGCTCGGCCCGAGCTAGGCATACTGGGTAGGGCTATGGATACCCTTTTGGAATTTAACTTAGCGCCCTCCCGCGCCTAGGCGCGCTTGGGCTGCAGTAAAGCTGGGACCTCGTCTCCACCGGCGGGGACGGTATGTGTAACGTGTGCGTGTACGTCTGTGTGTAGTCCTACCTACTTGTTTAATTTTGTTCGCGACCGTAATGGGGTCAGCTTTATCGAAAAGAACACTACGTGGTCTACGGTAGACCTTACGTAATATTCTCTTAGCAATGGGGGGCGAATAATCGCAGGCTTTTACCACCAGGGGGTTCGGATGGGCCGCGGCCTTTTCAAAATAGCTACTGGACAGTTTCCTGCAGTGCTCTTGAATGGAGTCGAGATTGAAATCTCGATGGAGATCTATATTGCGCATGAACCAGGGAGCTCCCGTGGGGATGCGCAAGAATTTATTTTGAATGATTTGAAGGCGATGGAGGCTAGTGTGTGCGAACACTACACTGGCGTATGTGAAAATTGGCCTGACACAGGTGGTGTACAGTCGGATTTTGTTTTTGAGGGACATTTTTGACTTGGCGCAGACCAGCGGGTACAGGCGAGAGAGTACTTACGTCGCTTTCTGGCGTACGTGTCCTACGTGCTCTGAGAAGCTGAGCTTTTTGTCTAGCATTACTCCTAGGTATTTGGCACTTTGTGCCTGAGGTATGATTTTGCCTTGCAGACTGACATGAGGCATGTCGTCTGTTCGGCGAATGAGGAAGAATACCGACGTACTCTTTTTAGGGTTAACTTCGATACGATTAGAATAGGATCACCCTGGTACTGATGGTGTCGTAAGAGGCGACTAAAGTGCGTGTGGTAGAGTCACGTTGCCAGTAATAGCAACACGCATGGGCAGACTCGACCGGATTATTACCACCCCCGGCATTTAAGACCGGCGTTAAGTAGTGGCTTTGGCCACTGCGTTTCGCATTAGGTAATGCCGGGCCCCGGTGCCCTTCCACCTTAAAGGACGGCAACGCTCCTGTAGCTCCTCTGGAGTTACTCGGGGCCGTGGGCGACGGTGATCACTTACCACCAGGTGACCCGTACGCTCATTTACCGTCTTTTCCATAAAATAAAAAAATACAATTATGTGGCCTGTCTTGGCGCAGCGGCACAAGAGTGTGACTGTAACCGACAGGTTCTGGGTTAGATCCCCAGTCGAGGAAATGAAATATTTAATATTTTCAATTTAAATATTTAATGTTTCATTTCTTTGCTCTGGTAATAAAGCTAAGCGCGGCGTTGAGTTCCGCCACTCAACATGCAATGCCTCAAATTTGGCGGAAAGTGGGGAACAGAAGTGGAACGGAGTGTCTTTACACAAGGTTCCCGGGTTCCCTCTGCCTACCCTGCCTCGTGCGTGATACAGCGTGAAGCTGAGTAGAGTAGAGTATATACAATTATGAGCGCCGGAATTGTGGAAATTAAATATTTAATTTTTTCATTTCTTCGCTCTGGCTCCTCCGCTCACCACAATGCCTCAAATTTGGCGGAAAGTGGAACGGACCGTAGTATTTTGGCAATAACTTTTCATATTCTCTCTGACTATCCTGCCATGTGCACGACACAGCGTGGAGTTGAAAACAAAACAGTAAAACAAACAAGGAACAACAATCGATAAATCAAATATTAATTTGAGGCCTGTTGTGGCGCAGTGACACAAGACTGTGACTGTAACCGACAGGTTCTGGGTTCGATCCCCAGTCGAGGAAATGAAATATTTAATATTTTCAATTTAAATATTTAATGTTTCATTTCTTCGCTCTGGTAATAAGGCAAAGCGCGGCGTTGAGTTCCGCCACTCAACACGCAATGCCTCAAATTCGGCGGAAAGTGGGGAACGGAAGTGGAACGGAGTGTCATAACACTAGGTTTCACTTCCGTTCCCTCTGCCTACCCTGCCAAGTGCGGGATACAGCGTGAAGCTGGAAAAAAAAATAATTAAGAAATCTCAAACAAAAAAAAACCCTACAAATATTGTAAGAAAGTCAACCTCATAATATGTAACAATAAATATGACAGTAGAAGTAGCAGTCACAGTACAATAAGCAAGATTACTTTTTCTGAACAAATGAAAAGACATTTACGTAGAACTCGCTTCGTCGGCGGAGAATGCAATAAATTGTAAATAAAATATAGCGGCGAATCGCGGACGCTACGACGATGTACGCCGATGGACATACGAGTATACCGACGTTAAGACATACGAGTACTAAGTACTTTTGTTTCTTATAATTTAGTTTTTGTTTTATTTTTTAAATTCTGATCGTGATTTTTGGCCTTTAAAAAGTTACATATTATATACGTACGACACGTGCAAGTGTCGAGTTTAACCGAGCGACAGCAACTCTATCAAAATATAACGTGTTGAATTATTATATAATTAAAGCACACGTCGAGTGATAAAATTATTATTGATATAATGATCGTAATGTTAGAGAATCTATTTCGTGCATGTGATATAATATAAGAATTGCATTCATAATATAAGAAGAGATAGATCGATATTCAAACTCCAGCTACGATTATCATGTATAATTGACTACTTTTGGTATCGTGTAACAAAGAAATAAATATATTTTATATGATTGTTTTAAAATCACAGTCAGATTTAGATTTTTATCTTTATGTTTATGAAATGTAGAAATATTTTTTTCAAGGTGTCTCAAAAGAAATTTTATGTTTAGTGGATCGATTACAAAAAAAGTAAACCCTTCTTAAAATAGTTTATTAATTATTAACATACACTTATTGGGAATTTGTTTCTTAATAATAATATCGTCTAAATGTAGACCCCCGCGTTCTTGGTACTCATTTAATCTAACATTAAAATTACTTGAGATGGCTCAGGTGGACTCAGGTGTGGCGGTTATTTCGTGTTGGATATGCACACCAAATGCACCAGAGAAGTCGGTTTATTGACGTAAACTTTAGATTTAGGATAGCAACGTCCATAGAGGTTAAATCTGGACTGCGTAGAGGCCAATTATGTCACTCCTCCGAAAGATCTATTTGTTTGAGAAAATTTCACGAACACGTGGTAGAGACATATTAGACGTGTGCCCTGTCTTGTTGGATCCCTATTCTTCGGTTATAACCAGTTTTGCAGTTCAGGTACCAAGAAAATGTCTAAGAACTCCACATAACGCTTTGAGTTCACCGTAACTGCACACTTCCTTTTGTCTTAAAAAAAGTAAAGGCCGATAAATCATCGCGCAGACATCGCAGCCCATACGGTTATTTTAGGCGAATGTAGAGGTTTCTAATGTTTGCGTTTCATTCGTCGGCACTCCGTTCCCCTCGCCCGTTTCTGGGATTTACAACCGTCATGCAATATAGATATAAATATACTCTAAATATAAGGTAAGCTCAGTTCTAGCTTATTTATATAGGGTGAACCAAAAGTCCGTTAACATTTGAATCGGTTACTGCGTCTTGCAGCGGCAATGGAGGGGGTTGGAGAGGTTACGCATTGCAAGTGCGGCCAATGGGAATTTAGTACCATAGCGTTGTTCAGTGGTAGTCAACGTGCGTTTTGTGTACGCGAGTACTATCGAAACAACAATTTTGCGACCTTAGCTCAACGAAAGTTTTACGATCATTACAATATACTACACAAAAATCAAGCCTCATCAGGTGTGTTAATTAAAAAATGGGTGCTCAAGTTTGAAAAAACAGGTTCAACAATGGATTTACCTAGATCTGGCCGGCCTAGAACGTCGAGGGACCCCGAAAACGTGGAGCGAGTAAAATCGTCTGTTCGTGACCAACCTGGACTTTCAACTCGAAAGCGATCTGCTGTCCTTAACGTGCCAAGAACATTATTAAACCGCATTCTCAAGAAAGATTTACGTCTACATCCCTGTAAAATTCAAATGGTGCACGAATTAAGACCTTAGGACCATGCCACTAGGTTACAGTTTGCAAACAAAATGGTAGAGCGGTTCACCAGCTTTACACTCATTTTTTTTCTCAGACGAGGCCCACCAGGACGAGGAAGGATTGCAAATTCACTGGGTTTTATAGAAGAAGTAATTTCCCTTCCTTCCTGACGGTTCGTTGCGGAGTCTAATGTGAGATAGTTCTCCGGTTGCAGGTGGAAATCTACGGCGAGTGCTGCATTACATTACCTATGCAGGCAGCAGGATGGGCGTGTGCCGGCTTGTTACTCGTTCTCTACTCCACGACCTTGCTGCACCACGCAGCGCCGTGTGCGCGTTTATTAAAATTAAATTAATTATATTTTTAAATTTCATATTCTCGTAAACTAGAATATTTTCATTCAAGTAAATTAAAGTACAATAGTAATCACCGTCAACCATCATCGCTCTTCTCTTTGAGAATATTTATAACTGATTCTTATTTATAATAGATTGCAAAACTTAATGTTAGTAGCGAATTTCGACTTGTATAATTAGAGGCATTTATCAATAAAAATCAATATATATGAAAAATCTCACGCAAAAGTATTGTAGAAACAACTTTCGTAAAGCAGATAGGCATCAGGCGGCGCGGGTGAAGGTGGGTGGAGGTTGGGCTGGTGCGGAGGTGATGTGGACGAGTGTACATTAATATCTCTCCAAATCTGTTTGTGTTTCCTCCAATTTGCATTTATATCGAAACTGGAGCTGCGCATTTTTGGCGCAGGCGGTGCCTACTTATGTTTAAGTCCTAACATTAACAAAATTATACATAATAATAATATTAGTTGTATTCCTATAAGGAACAGTACGTATAGATTTAATACATATAAGAGAAGTACGTACAAATATTTTATCTTTACATTTATAACGTACATCAATCGAGACCTATGATTAGATAAGATGCAATAGAACAAATGTAAGGAACGCCTCAGTCAGCGACGGCTCAATGAGCACGAGGCAGGTCCGCCTCGAGAGAGGCTTCCGTCGCGCCGCGTCGAGGCTTGAATCCACTGATAACGTTGAGCTATAAATTACAGTGTATTTTAGTTAATTTTACTCCTAGGAGGGTAACCAAAGATAACAAAGCTCCACACGCTAGAGTATAGTGCATTCGAGAAAATCATTCCACGTCCAGGTTCCAACAATCTCAGAAAAATGTCTAATAAGAAATGACAATTGACGTCATCGTGACGCAGTAAGGTCACACTGTAAACACTCCAACATCTTGTGGATGGAATCTTAATTTATGAAGTGTCTCCACACTACTGTTCTCTTCTCTCTGCCTACCATGTCATGACGGATAACATTTTTGACTTTCTATTCATTTAAACTAATGCTGAGTGCATAAATTATTATTTGTATACGCCTGACTCGTCTGTGAGCAGTCTGACATTCAGTCGGTCCAGTATTTTCCGAGTATTAATGTTAGAGTTGAGAGCAATATTCAATTTGACACTGATATACTCTTAATATAATATAAATAAATCTATGATCGACATCACTGGCTGTTGCGAAATATTTGGAATATTGTTTTCAGAGATATATGCATTGAAAAACATTTTTATGTCAAAATATTTAATTACTATATTTTTTTAATATCATCTAAAACATCCAGCATCCATTATTATTAAATATTAGTGAATTAATATGGTAAATACTCGTATATCTATTTCATGTGAAAAATGTATGTTTTACTCAGATTGTTTACACTAAAGAACGTACGCTGTACTCATTGGATGAAATATGAAAGGATATAATTTTGCTTATGCTTCTTTAGCTAAAAAGTCTATAACTATAGTAACAACATTATAAAACTATCTAAATCCGAGAGAATAGCAACGACTTGCATGCAAGTACTCGTGGATTGTTTAAGACAGAAAATAAAATAAAAAGCAGTGTTCTTTGATTTTCTTTGATTATAGTCGTCATTGTTTTAACCTTGTTTTGACTTCAACTCCTGTTGATTTTCACCTTTTTATATATAAATTGCAGTGCATGATTTACATTATTTGTATGGGAATTTGCAGAAAACTTATATATTAGTGCTACAAGTTGGCTGTCTGTTAAATAATTTCAGTTTCATTTGGCTATGACATTGGTTTTTAAATATATTGATGTAAACATCTCTATAGAGAAATTGAGCTACTCCCAGAACCACAGCTCGCCCAAAACCGTCGTTTATGTCTCTTTACGTTTAATTTACGTTTTTTTAAAGATTAACGTCAGGCTTGGGCACAGGACGCATGCTCCTCGTCCTTATGACGGTTCACAACATAAATTGTTATATTAAAATGAAACCTTTTAAATTTTGTTCTTATCCCACATAATCCTGGATAAACATTTTTCATGAATTTGAAAGGGTCTCTTGCTAATATCAGATCCATAAAATTACTTAGTCATATTTATGACATGTGTGGTTTTACTGAATGTATATGAAATATGTCACTTTTATATAAGTGTTTTAACTGATAAGAATTTAACGTTATAATAACATTTGCACAACATACTTTTTAAATTTAAGTTTAGTATTTTCTGTCCTAAGTGTGGAATAACACTTTAAAACATAGTAAAAATATTAAAAATAAATAGTATTCTCTCTTGCCAAACGATAATTCTTACGAGGTGTCTTTGGGTAGCGGAAATTTGTAAAAATCTCCCTACAGAGATGCTAACAACATAAATAAGTTGTAACAAGCGTATAAGAATTTCGACGGAGCTCGGTGAGAACGAATGACTTAGTTGGCCAGAGCGCTGGAACGGTATTCCAGAGGCGCGGGTTCAAATCCTGCTTCGTTCAAAATTTTTATACGCTTTTTAAATTTAAGTTTAGTATACTCATATATGTTCAAGAACAACATTGCTAGTAGCAATGTGTTTTCATTTACGATTATTAATCAGATGTAAGTCTCATAAATTGTAGTTATTTAGAAAACGTATAGAATTTGAACGAAACGGGAAATTTTCGTAAATTATTATACATTTTCTAAATAAACATTTTTCTTTCCTAAGTGTGGATTAACATTTTAAAAATAGTAAAAATAGCCTCATAAATTATAAATTCTCGACCATTTCATATTTTACTTTGAAACAGTTCAGGTCTCAGATTGCCACACTAACATTAACTATTCCTAAATATGTTTCTCCTAATTCCATATCGATATATGAATATTTTGATGCGTCACCAATGAATACATAAGTGTTAAAAATACAAGTTTGAACGCTTCCTTCTCCTTTTTACGCTTAATTTTCTAGATATTACGAGTATAGTAGCGGAACTAAAGGCTACCAGGGCATGTACAGTCTACTAGCGCGGACAATGAATATAAATAAAGTGGTATAATCATTGCTTAATGGGCCAAGACGGCCTTACTTTTATTATAGTTTAAAAATAGAACATATTGTATTTGCATATGTTGCATACATATTGTAATCTGTCTTTGAAAACGTTTCCTCACGTTACGATGGACATTTTAAACGAATGACTATTTTAATGACAGTAACCATCTTGTTGAAAACTAGTAATTTTACATTATTAGGCTCTGAGTTATAATTGTACACGACCGCCCGCCCCTCCCCCCCGGCCCCCGCGCCGACCTCCGCGCGCGCTGACATACAGACACACGTTGTGATGAGAGTACAATACAGAGTATTTATTCCATTTTATACTCTAAAAATACGATTACTACTATCATAATATATATTTAAAAAAATATAAATCAATAAGGAGCCTTTTTTTGTGTTTTTTTCTGTCTACTTTGCTACATTTTTATCACATACGGATTTCAGCAAGAATCTGAAAAGAATGTTAAAACCTGAAAAAAAAAAATTCAAAAGAACTTCTAATAAAATACACCAATACCTCGCTTTGCGTCGGGGTTACGTTCCAAAAAAACACGAGGCAAATTGAAACGACGCAAAGTGAAAATAGATTTTCTATAGCAAACCATTTAATGATCGAAGATAGGTTCCAGGCTTACGAAAATACTACATTTAAAAATAAAATTAAACAAAGTAAAATTTTTCAAAAAAAAAACTTATTCAATTAAAGAATATAATTCACATATTAATTTAATTTATGAAAGTTTAAATTAAAATTAATCACTGTCTGATGAGTCCATAGTGGTCGAGGGTCAGCTGGCTTTCTGTCACAAAAAAATAGTCCAATATTTATGGACAAGACACGGCAAACGAGCGTACGGGTCATCTGATGGTAAGTGATCACCGTCGCCCACGGGCGCCGGGGCCCGGGAGCATCCAATGCGAAATGCAGTGGCTGAAGCCACTACTTAACGCCGGTTTTAAATGCCGGGGGTGGTAATAACCCGGTCAAGTCTGCCCATGCATGTTGTCATTGCTGATAACGTGACTCTCCCACACGTACTTTAGTCGCCTTTTACGACACCATCAGTACCAGGGTGATCCTATTCTAAGCCGGAATAACACGGCTGTTCGTTGAACAGCTTTTTTTTCAACTTAAGATAACTTTCCTTGTAGCAATTGATATTCGTAGCTACCGCCTGGTACATTACCTTACACTACGCAATTAAACTGAACTCTAAAATAAGTAAAATAAAGTGAAAATAAAATTGAAGAAGAAAGGGAATCGCCAAAACATTTAAAAAACTAAGGTGTTGCAACATTTTAATGAAAAAAATAGAGAGTCGAATCTAAAACAACGCAACTTCGAAACGACGCAAAGTGAAAATTAGTAAAAATTAAGCAGCGACGCAACTTCAACAAAGACGCAAAACGAAACAACGCAAAGCGAGGTACGGGTGTAAATGCTTACAAATTTTGTACACATTCATTGTGATGTCTAGTTTTAAGTAACATATAAATAATATAAATACAAAATACAAACAAAAAGAGTAAGATGTCCGATTTAGTGTGTACTGACAGGAGTTCACGCTGTAGACGTGTGTGTCACACGAATATCATTAAACCTGAATAAGATTTAACAACAGTTCGCCTCACGAGTGTGCTGGCGACACGATGAGATTAAATAAAACTAAGATCTACGTCCGCTGACTCCACTCATATTAGCATAATATTGCATACAATGTATGCTCTCCAGTGGAGCATGCGGTCGCCGACGTCCCAGTGACATTTCATGTCTAGTAATAGGTATTAACGTTTACATGAATATGCGCCGCGACGCGCCCGCCGCGTGTTAACCTGGCGTAAATGTGATGAGAAACTGTAACACTTATACTAAACAAAACGCTCGGTTTACACTATGCTGTCTTGTTTTCATTAATTGTTGGATCAATTTGAATACAATTTTCTTACAAATGACTAATATGTTGGTTTTCTTATAAAACCTCTTTATTACATAATTGAGCAAATTAAATGTATCTAAATGTGTTTTCATGTTTTATGCACATTATACATTATTTCCAGGTTTGATTCCCAATGAAGGAGAATAATGAATATGAATTTATGCGATGCTCAATGTGACGAAGATAGTATGTGCATATCAATCTTTAAAATATGTGTATAGTTTACAATATTTCTTTGCTGCCGCTTCTAAATACGTCTTAAGCCGACAGACAGCTAGTATTTACTATTTTTTACCAGAATATTTATAAAAATAACTAAAAATGTATATAAAACGTATATGTTAATAGTATATAACGTCTGTAACAAGCGTAGCGGTAGATGTTTTGAAATATCTCCACACTATTGGAGATATTTCGAAACATCTACCTCTCAAAACTAGTTCTAAACTTATACCACTAGTATTTCTTACTATGATTTACGTTCAATACGAACACGCAAGACAGCGAGCTCTTTGTGTTTTAAAACTACAATACCATATTTCTTGATGCAAGCGTCAAGAGTAAGTTTATTCTTCTTTATATAAAAATGTTTAGACAAAATGAAATACTAAGTTTCTTAATTAAGATCTGTATGCAACATTCAGCACATCAATTGCAAGATAAATAAATAGAACTTAGTGTTCAGACACTGCGTGACCGCACGCTCAGCTCATTTTATGACTTTGCATTTTGAGTGGAAACTAAAATTTTACATTTCCCCAAATGGAAGTTGAAACAAAATATGTTCTGCGTTTACATTCAGACGCTATGCTCCTGCGTCACTGTGGCCTAAACGTACCTACTGTTTGTTATATATCATTATAAACTGATGATTCACTTACTTTTATAATATAATAATAAAAGATAGTTTAGATATCTATTATAAATAGAAATCAGTGATCACTACAGTTTCAATTTGGTTGCCTTCGTTTGTTTAGTCTACTATCGGATTTAATTCCTGTTTTAGATAAAAAAAACAATATTTAAAATTTCGTTGTATCTAATTGAATGATTTAAAAAGAATAAATCAATTCATTAGACATTTACTACGCTGTAGTAGTAGCGCAGGTAACCACTTTATAGGCCCGATATTTATCAATCTCTCGTCGGGCACGGATGTGATCGCGTTAGTGCACAAAAAATTGCTTCAAAACCAACGTCATCTGCCTTTAACAATTAAGTTCAGTTTTGTTGGTTCATTTCATGAGCGAGATTCAATTTTACTCCAAACTGATACTGGACTTTATAAAATATGAATAAAACAATATAACGTTTTTGTTATTCAACCTTCTTTATAACAAATTTTGCTAGTGAATAACTTAAAATATATATTATACACATATTATAAGATATCGTGGCGCCTTGATAATTACTTTGCCGGTGGGTACGACGTTGAGTCTGGGTCTCAACAGAGCCTTTTAACTAGATAATAATAAATAATATGGCATGAGTAAAATACATCTTTTGTACCAAGCGTCTTCCTCACGTCAGAATTTAGTAATATGTCTCAGAATCTCCACCTAACCATGTCGCCTCGCAATGGTTAAGTCCGAATTAATTACTGGCATAACTTGGATTTAAGTTAAAATATTAGTATAGTTAAAGTTAACAGAGCGCGCTGCTAACTACAGTTAGAAACTTAAGTATACTGGAAGTATTAGCAGCGAGCTTACATTAGACGATATGCTAACAGATGGAAGTGGTTACAAGTTCTATCTATGTATATTTGTTAGGTAAAAATGGAACCCTTATACGATTCTGTTTATACTATAACTCAAATCAATCAAAAGCTAAAAGTATTTATGTATATTTTTTGCTTCATTTTGTATCTAATTTGTATCTAATTCTCGTCGACCACTTTAATTCAAGTCAAAGATAAAGCCTAAAAGTTAACATTACTAGGTTAACAGCAACAACGATGTGTTGTTAATTTCATAAAAAAAGCAGGTATTCCCGTAAACTTAAGTTTGTGAAATTTATTCATCCCGTACCTTCCGTAATTATTAATTATTATATACTTAATAATTGTAGATTATTATTAACTACCATTAATTCACAATTTTACTTGATTTCATGCATAGTAAATGTATAATGCCCGGCAAAAATAAATTTCAGTAAACATATAGTGTATAAGTCCAACAACATATGACGTTTGATAGAGCCCACATCCTCGCTAGGGAAAACACATATATCCCTAGAATGACCCGCGAGGCTATTGAAATATAAAAACATCCTTATTTCAATAGAGAAGATGGATGGATGAACTTTTTACCACCTGGGATCTACTCTTAAAAAAATGTCAATCCCTCTACACTAAAGATCAAGAAAATCAATCGTTGGCGGTAGTTGGATATAATAATTATGTAAACTCACCTCAGTTTATTCGTGACAACGACTATTGTAGTGGTCCGTGGTCAAAGGTAGAAGTAGAAATGTCAGTTTTTATTGATCATTCTTCCCGTTGACTTACAGTCTTGACATCCGCAGTGAGCGAGCCCGACTCGCACTTGACCGGTTTTTTAAATATAATTATTCGTAAGCAAAAATTACACTATATAGATACAATTTTATAATTTTAAGTTTTATTAAAGTATATCATATACAACAAATAAAGTGTAACAAAGTGCAATAAATCACGTCAATTATAGGACAAATGGAGGCTACCCGCAGGAAAAAACCTCGTCGCAACATGGAGCGATCCTTCTCGCGAGATGGATGAACGGAGCATGATCGATGTCCACACATTACTCAATACCTATTCACCAATAAAGCCGCTAGCATACTGGCTCACTATTCGCTTAGCGCTCTCTTAACAATGCACATACTCGGTGACACGTTATACGCCAATCGTTAACACTTAAGTATATACATTTTCTTTGCTTTTATGTACAACCTAGGATCTATACTCTACTTATTTTTCCAGCTCCCACTTATGTCGCTATATTGCCTTTTAAATTGAAGAACTGAATATTCTAGGTAAATAGTAAATATTCTGATAAACTAGAATATAAGCCAAAAACAACAACCTCCGTGGTCATAACGCTAGAAGCAATACAGAATAAGTTAATTATTGTGTTTCACACCGCAATGATTGATTACTATAACCAGGATATTTAACTTTTCAACTGTATTATGGTGTCATTGTCTGTGTAAAGGGGAAAATCCGTTAAAGTGTGTCTTGTTCTAGTCTGACTTGTACACCGAGATTTCCGTACCAATTTCAGAATTGTATGTCAAAGGGAGGAATAACCGATAAAAAGTTGAACTGATTGAAAATAAGTAATATTTTTATATGTACTGTAATTTCCCACGTCTAGCCAAATTTTATAATTTTGAAATAAAATTTGGCTAGAAGGGGTGCTGAATTGGGAACGGACCATTATCTAGTCGTAGCTAGGACAAGGGGTCTGTTCGCAGATTGGCGCAGCCGCACCGGTTGTCCAAGCTTGGCACCGAATCATCGCATAAGAAGCTGGAAGCTTCAAGATCCACCGGTAAGAGAGGAATATCAAGAAAGAGTTTTCAAAAAGTTAGACAGCTGCGAATCTGGAGATGAAAATATCGAAGTATGCTGGCAGAACCTAAGGAATTGTATGATGGAAATAGCGGCAGAGGTATGTGGTAAAGGGAAAAGAGGCTTTAACAAAAAACGAGATGAATGGTGGGATGATGAAGTGAAAGATGCAGTAGGAAAAAAGAGGAAAGCATGGCAGGACTATAAAGCCTCGGGTAAGGATAAAAGCATGAGAGCGATAAGAAAGAAAAAGTATAAGCTGCAAAAACACCAAACGAAAGTACTGATAAAGATGAAGCGTGAAAACTCTGAGAAAGAAAGAAATGAAAGGTTAACGAACAACTTTCGGGAAAACACAAAGCTTTTCTGGCGAGAAGTGAGTGGTTCCCGGAGTTGCTCGCTAACCTGTAGAATGAAAGGGGTGCTTTCGAAAGACGGTGAACTTTTAACTGAACAACCATAGGTTTTGCAGCGATGGGCGGAATTTTACAAGGAGATGTATGAATGTGATGACACCTCTACCTCAAGTAACAGCGAAACGCTGAGTCTTGATATAGCGGATGGCGAAACCAGTATAAAAGAAGTTGAGGGTGCCATACGAAGTTTGAAATGTGGTAAGGCAGCGGGAGCAGATGGAGTTACTGCCGAGATGATCAAATATGGTAGGCCACGCGTTTTGGACCTGTTCTGGTTTTTGTGCAATTTATGCTGGAAATCCGGGGAAGTCCCAGACGATTGGCGAGGTGCAGTCATCGTGCCTTTGTATTAAGGCAAAGGTTCACAGATAGATTGTGCAAGCTATAGGGCTATCAGTTTGATTAGCTTAGGTAGTAAAGTGTATGATAAAATATTAGCGAGAAGAATGCAAGATAGATCTGAAAGGCTGTTGTGGGAGGCCCAGGGAGGCTTTAGACCTGGAAGAGGTTGTATGGATCAGATCTTTTCCCTCCGCATGATTATGGAAAAATTTTTGGCAGTAAACCAAAAAGTTTTCTGTGCTTTTGTGGACTTGGAAAAGACGTTTGACAGGGTTGTAAGAAAGAGATTATGGGAGATACTGCCCCGGTACAATGTGAGCGGACCCTTGCTGCAGGCTGTAAAGTCTCTTTACAGAGATCACTCAGCCTGCGTGCAAGTAGGAGCTGGCATGTCGCCTTGGTTTGACATCCAATCGGGTGTTAAACAAGGTTGCGCCATGTCAGCTTGGTTGTTCAATTTGTATTTGGACAGCTGTCTTCATTGAGTGAGACAAAGTGACATGGGAGTGAAAGTAGGTACCTCGAATATAAATTGCCTGCTTTACGCAGATGATGCAGTGCTTATTGCATCATCAGAAAGCGAGTTGCAGGCATTGGTTACCACTCTGAAAGAAGGATGCGCGAATAATGGTCTAAGCCTGAATGCGAATAAGACGAAGGTTCTGGTATTTGAAAGAAATGAAGAAAAACCAGTTTGCAAGGTCAGTGTAAATGATAAGATATTAGAACAAGTGAATGAGGTAGTATATCTGGGAAGTATGTTTAGCAGAGACGGTAGATACGAAATGGATGTGGAAAGGCGTATTGCTGCCGGTAACAGAGTTAACGGTGCCTTAGCTGCATTTTGTTTGTCCGTACACAATGCAGTGTTGGTATCGACACTGTTATACGGCAGCGAAACGTGGGTATTACAGAAGAAGAATGTAAGAAAGATGATTGCTGTAGAGATGCGATCTCTTCGTCGGATATGCGGAGTCAGTTTATCTGATCGCATATCCAATGAAGAAATACACAGAATGGCAGGTACTAGCGTGGATATCACAGTGAGAATGAACAAGAACGTGCTCAGGTGGTTTGGGCACGTCGAGCGAATGAGTGAAGAAAAAATGGTAAAAAAGATTTATGAAGGAAAAGTGAGTGGTAAGAGAGGGAGGGGGAGACCTCGGTTGACCTTCAAAAACACAGTGTAGACGATACTGGAGGAAGGTCACGTAAAAAGCATGAGGACCCCCCGGAGGGCATGTATGAAGAGGTTGATGACAGTGGACGAGGCGAAAGAGGTATGCCGAGATCGTAGCGTTTGGCGCTCCGTTCTCTCTGCCTACCCCGCTAGGGATATAGCGTGAAGCTAAGTTAAGTTAAGTTAGAAGACATAAGGATAGCTGGCATATGTAAAGAAGATTACGGATAAAATAATAATTATTTGTATTTGAACAACTTTAGATCTCATAACTGAATGAATATTGAACAAATAATAATTATAGGGATCGCTTAAATTCCGGCAAACAAGTGACGCGCCGCGCCGCGTTCAGAGAGCGTTTGATGGAACATTTATGACACGTAACGACAAAATCAAATATCATGTCCTCGTAAAATATATCGTAAAAAGTAAATAAACGGCCGATGTCGATGAATAAAGGAAATATTAATAAGTATTTTCCTTTTACCACTCAGCGTTCGTTTTACACAAGCGTTAAATATTTGACACTTGAACAAAAAATTAGAATGCAAAAAATATCATGTAAGTTATATTTACTTATACAAATTTATATTTATATATTCTTTGTCGACATATCATAATAGTGGGATAGTAAAATATGCCTAGATGATAACTAAGTGTAGTTGTTCATTCATTTTAATTTAGTTTCACCGCGTAAGTCACTTTAATTAAACGTCTGAAATCACAAACACGAATCATACTTTATGACAGGAAAGACTATAATAAAATGATGTCACGGTCATTGCCAATACCCGTACTCATACTTGAAAAACGTACATTTTATGGCGCACCCTGTGGGAGCCACATCCGCCATCGACGCGCCCATTCTCCTCGCGTACGTCAGGACTTAATGATGGTCATAAAAAGTAATCATATCGTAAAACATTAAACAGAACACCGGCAGGGGGAGGATGTAGGAGGCAAGGGGAGACACGGTCCTCGATAAAACACACGCGTTAAATCCTTAAATGAACAAAAGTCGGGAAATGAGTGGTCTCGCGAGCCAGCCTTACAAAATGTTTACTTATCAGTCACTTATCAGACAAGTCGCAGTTAAAGCTAAATGAACTGATTCAATAGACCCTTTTAAGATCCTTAATAATTATGGAAAATGTATCTATATAGTCACGTAAGTCTTGTTTTAAGTAATATTAATAAAACAATATGAAAAAAAAAACTCTCAGTCCGTAGTGTTATACATAAACTTTACAAAAACAGCTATATGAACCTAAGTAGAAAGATAAAAATTGTACTATATTAAAAACTAAAAGAATAAAATGTCATCTATATTTTAGCGTTTTCTCATCTATTATCCCATTATAAAGTATACACAGGAATTAATAATAATAATAATAATAACTTTATTGATCTAACAAAAATATCAACTTAAACATAAATACACACATTTAACAGTAACATAGGCTAAAAAGAAGTATAAAGATTTGTGTTGAAAGATTTCATCTGTATCCGGACTAGTTCCTATTATTTATGAAATATTTAGAACTTTACGAACTGTATTTAAAAATATTATTTCTAACTTCTTTTAATCTTATATTTTTCGGCCGTTTAAGTTGTGAGGTGATGATCGACCCGCCCTGACGAGGTAAGCGACCAGGTAACCTGTGATGCTGCCGCTGGTCGACAAGCTCTTAAAACTGCCGTTTCCGGCGTAAGTAAAGCTCATTTTCCAATGAGCACGTGTCTTACTCTAAACTACCAATGTTACGAGTTTCGTTGTGCCAATTATAAAGGGACTCAGAATAAACGTATAATTTAGTATAACAGTGACTTTATTGGACTGTTCTCTTTCACGTCTCTGAACGGAGTGCTGGCAAAATAAAAAATAATCAATAAGAAACATAAAAATATATAGGAGGGTAGATAATAATAATATGAAAACAGAATCTACAAGTATTGGCCGGAAGTATACAAAGACAATGCTTATACACTTATAAATTATATAAACTCTAACACATTATACATAAATAAATGTAGCAGTAGTTATGTCACTTTTAGATATCGACGCGGTTTCATAGACCAAATGTCGGTATAAGCATATTTTGCTAAGACTACGAACTTAAGAAGTATTCTTGTTGTTGTTCAATGATGTAAGTTCAAAATAGGTAAATTCAGTCAAAAGTAAATTTATTCTCAATAATTATAAGATTCTAAAAATCTGAGTCAACAAAAAATTCACAAAGTAATGTTTACAAACAAAATAAGATCAAATTCTTTTAACGGGCCAACTACTTCAGACATAAATTTACGATTTAAATACTGTTTCATTAGATAATATAAACACCGAGATGCCAGAATAGTTTACTAACGTACAATATGACAAGATAGATATGCTTGGTCGAAAACGGACAAAACTGAACTATTGAATTACAACACCTGCGAGACCGACGTCTAACAGTTTTAAGGAGCTTCATATACAAACGTCTGAAATATCAAAATCAAAACCATAAGGACCTCCGACCTCCACCGTGGTTTATCGACGGAGTTAGCAACTTCTAGCCTTTACTGAAAATGTTAGAAGAAGTCTTTAAAGAAAAATTTGAAATTAAAGTGTTGCGTGATGTATGGGTGAAAAATCAATTTATATCAGCGTAAGCATATTCCAGTATATATCCAGAATTTATGGATAATGGAGTATGCTTCCGCCAATATATTTTTATTATATATACATTATCCTAAAATAAAAAAAAGTTATACACTTGCCAATTAAATAAAGGCCGAAGTTTCAAAGTGGTGTTCAAGCATCTACAACGATCAACTGACAAGGAAGAAATAAAAATAGGCCTTGATGAATTGGCCACAAAATTAAAAATACCTTGAATCAACCTTTACCTTGAGTCAACTAAAAAAATTTCGCGATGTATTAAGTGTCAAAAGTATGATCATACTCAAAAATTCTGCCACAGACAACTCAAATGTGCCAAATGTGCTGAATACGACCATACCTCAGATTTTTTTTGAAAAAAATGATCAGACCAGGTGAAATGCGTTCAATGCGATGGAAACTATCTTGTTAACTATAGAGGCTATATTGTATACAAGAACTTTAGAAGGTGAAATTCAGAATTTCTTTTTCAAAATTGATAGTTGATCCATATATATAGTTGATACATATATCGATGTAATAATTATCGATTTATCATCCAATAAATTGAACGTTACGATTCGTCGATCTTTTCATATTTAACTATACTAAATTAACAATGACCACATTTGTATCGTACGAAAATAAATAACACTTAATTTATGCTTCGTGTAACAAAGCTGAATATAATATTAGAGAGGTAGAGAATTTGTTCGGTTGAACGCGCGAATCTCGGAAACTACTGGTCTCGAAATTACAAGTAAATTCAAAGTGTTCTTCATTTTATTAGACCGTTACTAACAATTAGTAATTGTAAAGTTACAAAGAAATATCTGTAGTGTCAGCTCTACAGAAAGCTACTACCGGCTCGGGGTCAACACAAGCACAAGAAGACAAGGAGTATTATAAATTTATTTTTAATCAATATGTAATGTCTACTTGACGAGAAGGGTTATATTTTGGCTATATTTCTACAAGTTGATAGTTTTTTTTTGTGTTCCCGGTTTCCCTCTGCTTACACTGCCTCGTGCGGGATACAGCGTGAAGCTAAAAAAATTATTTTAGCAACCTATCGGTTTCGGGCGATCATAAATAATGCTAAAAATGTTTTAATAAAATGCAAACCGCAAATATACATTAAATAGATTAATGCAGATAAGACCATCCTTTCAACTACTCGTGCGGTGAGACGTAGAAATATTTTTTTTTAATAATAATGTTCCAATGTATATCTATGTAGTTTATTACAATATAATCCGGTTTTTACTTTTGTTTCGTAAACACGACAGAATAAAAAGTTTTTGTAAAATATTTCTAATTATCGATATATCTTATATTATATAGTAAATGTGCACGCGTGTAATAACAACTACACTACGTCAAAGTAAAGTAAAATATTAAAAAAAAAGACAGATGACAGACATAAATTTTAAAATTGCTTATATTTAGTGATAACAACTAAAGATCTATATGTTTTTTTGTTATTGCAGACATATACTATTTACATGTAAGTAGTATAGATGTACGAGTACATTGTATATAATGATATTGTCCACTATACTGAAATAAAATCTATTGCTAAAGCGACATGTCATCAAGACTAACAATGTAGCTGGGCTGTATAACTTATAATGTAGTTCGGTTTCAGAGGAATTTTCTCCCTCGGACCATCTGATTGTGGAATGAATTTTCTGCCGAGGTTTTCACTGTGAGCTGCAATACGGAGTTCTTCAAAACGAGAATAAATAGGTTCCTAAAGGGTCAGCGAGGCGCATGTGTTGCCACTGGTGTTGCAAGCGTCCATAGGCCACGGTAACCACTTACTATTAGGTGGACCGTGTGCTTTTCGCCACTATAGTGGTAGTTCTTCATCATATATTCATCATAAAACTCTAATTTTTAACTCATATATCTCAATAAAAATAGCAAAAGCATTTAATTATTTCTTAAAATTTAACTAGACTATTATAAATTATGATTGAGCAGCAGCCGTTCCGGATGTTCTATTTTTCATATGTAAATTGTATGTGTTCATCACGCAGACGAACAGACAAACTGGCATACATACATTTTAAGAATCACAGGTTCATATGCTACTAGTTTTTTTAAGCTGCTCTATATTGTCTTTTGCTAATATGTTCAATGTACATTTGCTATTTTAACTGATTTAATTATACAAAATATATATTTAGATTAAACCGAAACGAAACACTTTTAACCGGATTAATCGCGTATATTGGGAACCCGACGTTTCGAACATTTTAGTCCGTGGTCACAGGGTGGGTAGACTCTAAACCGAAACGTCCTATCTGTAAATAAGAAACTGAAAAGCAAAATAAAAACATCTATATATTTAAAATTATACTAAACAAAACATAAAGTGAATGCGTACAAAAAACGAAAGCGTACTTGTTATACAAACGCGGCGCGTTGGAGCAGAGGAACAGCAGGTAGGTACGAATTATATTAAATTCCGGTAGACAAGAAAATAGAAAAGTAAATCCGGTGGCGGTCGGCGGTTGGCGGTCTACGGACGGCGTAGAGCCGCCGCGAGCGAGGAAGAGGGGTATTGCATTAAAAGGTCCGGATCTAGTGCGGAGTGCGGATGAGTAATATTTTAATAACATCTCTCGATGTTTCAGGCTTCGTTGATTCACGTCTCTACGGCGATGCCGACCGTTTCATATGTTCCACATCGCGGTCCTCACTATACCACAATACGTTAATTAATGCGTGTTATATGGCAATATTTTATATAATAAAATTGCTACACCTAACAGGCAGAGGGAACCTCGGGATCTTCCATTAAGATGCTTTCCGCTGTTTTGAAGGATTTCGTGTTAAGTGGCGAATCTTAATTTGCTTCTTTATTAGAGAGAGAAAATGAAAATATATGATATGACATTTCCTCAAGTAGAGATCGAACCCATAACCTTTTGCTTTTGCAGAGGCACGATAACGTCTAAGCGCATCGAGAGGCCTCAATAAAGTATAAATATTACCGTTACATTATAATCCTAAAAGTGACATGTCTTAAAGGGCGGAGCGCTAATGATGGTATTACCGTGGCGCTACAGTCAATGAACAACGTCGGCTCCACCGCAATTATTATATTGTTAACTGTATTGAAGTCATTGTGATGGTTTATGAATGAAAGTGTAACAGCTTTCAAATCAATGTGAATTTGTGGAAATATATACATACAAGTTATCCTAATCTCCCCGGTTTTATATAATGATAACAAAATATAACATAAATCGAAAAAATAAAATAAAATTATTACAAAAAAATCAAGATGTATATCTTAAAATTATTGAAACTTGGTATAATTTGTGCTTATAAAATATCTCTATGCTCGTATATAGAAAGACACTCTGGTGACTCGCTGCAACTACAACATTTTCAATTAAAATAAGACAAATACTAAATTTAAGGGGAGGTTTGACAACAACATAATAATTAAAACTGTATTTTAATTGGTTAAACCATTTCTGACATTTCTGACATTAGCGTGCACAAACGCACTGACAAACAGATAATAATGTTAGTAATCATTGTTTTAAATGATAATTGCCCCAAATAATAGTTTCACTCATATACTCGTACATTTCATGTCCAGATCACGATGAGTTACAATTTCATTATATTTATAGACATCTCTAGCGGAGGACCCCACGACAGGTGAAGGGGCTGGGTAGGGAGGGAAGGGGGGGGGGAGGTAAGAGGATGTCGTATTAAAAGCTCTAGCCGGGTTTAAACGTGGAAGAGTATAATTTTAATTTCATCTCTCAATTCATACCTCTAAGTGCCCGCGGACACGGGCGGGCGCCAACGCGCTCTGAATGGCCGCGTCCGACCACTAGCGTTCATTGCTTTCTATTTAGAAACGACTCAAAAAATCTGCACTGAATATTATCTCTTTTATAGCGCCATTTCAATTTAATAAATGTCTAGAAAGTTTTAATAAAAATATAGTGTCGTAGCGTGTATATTGCACAGTCGGCAGATGCATGTTGGCTGGGACATGGGAAAAGATTTTATATTTGTATTTGTAAGTTTGTTTTGGTTTCGTTACCTGTTGTTCGTTGTTTTAATAACAGTGGTATGGAGCAGAGTTCTGGAATTTCAATTTATTCTGGAACGGTTCTAAAGGTTTCAATATCGAATTTACCCATTATTAGTACAGGAAACAAATGTACGTATATGCAAATTTTTTAGTATATCTCGACAGTATTGTGAAAATCAATAAGAGTTTTCCTCTAGTTACTATAAAAATTTTAAACATAACATTAAAATATAAATAAAGCGCGTCAAGTCGCGTGGTTTTTGTTGCTTTACAAAACTTCTTGTATGTTAAGAATAATATACATTAAAGAGTTTATCATAGTGTTATTATTAAGGTTATTATTCAGAATATGAATATAATATAATATAAGTCACAGGATCGATTGAAGCATGAAATTTTTCATAAATGAACTAATTTAAAACTTGATATGAAAACCAAGAAGTTTAGATATTTAAATCGTTCAAAATAGTAAATAAAATAACATATAGAGTAACACGTAAAGTTTCCAAAGACAAGAGCGCGTAGGCACAATAACACAATTGTAGTATTTGCAGCATTATAATTACGTGCCCCTGAGATATAAATTAGTTGTATGAAATTTAAGACATTTGTACCTACAGCATTATTTTCTTTATATTTAAATTATTCTCACAATTTAAATGTAAGTTATGAACTATTAAAATGAGCATAAGTTTGTTTTCGTTGAACAAATTTCTCGCCTTTTGATTTCATTACAAAGGAAGGAAAGAAATGTCCGAGCGGCCCTCATTAGCATTACAAACTACGCGACAATCACATATACTCTTACGTACATATACGTATACAAGCATTATTACACATAGTTTTATATTATAAGTTTGCTTTGAAATATGTATATTTTCTACTCATTTATCTTTTTTTGCAATATGACTGTGAAACGGCCTTAATATTCAATTATATTTTATAAAATAACTTATGCATATATTATGCATATATGCTTATGCATAACTTATAATTTAGTTTCGAGGTGTTCGAGGCGAGTTGCGTCGTGTCGCAGGGACACGGTGTCTGGCTGTCAACGTGACGTTTGTGGGTTCGATTACCACTCGGGGGATTTAAATATTTTATTATGTCTGCATTTGTAACAAGATAAACTTGTAAAGTTCTGCTACTTAATATTAATATTATTCGACATCATGAACACTGTATGGTGCGAGGGGAACACTTAAAATTAGAGGACAACTTTTCCTCAGCAGAAGTATGCATGCGGACTTAAGTATTAATTGATTTTACATATATGTGTGTAGGATAGAGTTAAGCTGAAAAAGTTGATCACAATAAATAAAATTACAAAATTCGTTTGGTTTCTATAGCTATGTAAGTATAACGTACATGCATTCCCTCGAGGTAGACGCTGCTGATATTGGCAATCATGAGATCTCTTTCCTTCGCAGGCAATTAGCTCTTCTTTCCAATATAAGGCAAGTATCTAATTATCTTTGTGTTAGTGAACGATAATTGAGTTAAGTTCTCTCTGTTACAAGTAACAAATAATTCGGGCGGAAGTGGACGACGCCCCGAATACTTTCGGGATGAAATGTAATACGTTCAGGTTAATGGGCATTCACGTATCGCTTTATTGTTACAATAATTGGGAACGAGAGATAGTTTCGAAGTAAATAATAATACTCACAAATTTTAGTTGCAATTTATGTTTTTATTTTTCCTCTTGTAATCTGTGCTGCGAATCTGTGAGTCACACACCACCGATCACGGTGCCAGCACTAGTTTCGACCTTGCTGTGGCGAATGAAATGTCCCAGGATTCGTGTAAGCGACTCCTTATTACTTCCTTATTGGACGTTCTGCCTACTTGACATCCGGAAGAGTACCAGATTGTCGTTGATGCCTTTTTAGGGTCCTCAAATCACTGCCTAGTACGGAGTGTTGCGCCCATTAAACGCGGCAGTCGCAGAAAAAAGCGACTCGTCACGTCTGGCACTACACGTCAGCAGATTTTGATGGGTTGCGTATATTTTACGCATTTTATCCCTGGGGTCCGGTTTGCTCCTCTTCTGATTATCCTAGCGCTGTCGCCGACATGGTTCTGTAGGATATGAAACTTGACATTCCTTGCTCTGTAGTAATTTGATACGTCCTGCAAACTTACATCTTTTGATAAGCGCGAGGCATACCAAATCTGGGCTGAGGCACTGGTCACTAAGGATCATAAAGTGAAAACCTTACAAAAGAGAGTTCAACCGTGCCACTAGGTACTTTAATTGGTAAATTACCAGAGCAAGGTCCGAGTATATTGCTAAAATCATCGAGAAGCCAAGTCCAAAAATAGCGAGCTCCGAACGGATAGCTCTCAAAGCTATCCGTTCGGAGCTCGTTATTTTTGGACTCTGGCTGAACTTGGTAATTTATAAAAGCTATCTCCTAAGCGCTCTCTTTCGGCGTAGTCCCAGACTTGTGGGACATTTTACCCACTCGATCCCGAAAAAAGTCATTTTATCCACCCGATGGCTCTGATCTAACTAACTACAAGCTTATTGCTATCATCTCTCTTAACAGTTATGGAGACTGTAATAAATAGCCAGCTCTTAGTTTGTCAAAAGGATCACCAATTGATTAACAACCGTCAATATGGCTATCGCCAGGGTCGCTCAAACGGTGATCTGGTTTACCGAACCCACCTACCTCAATAGTAAGGCAGAGGGCTTGGCAGTTAGTCTGGACATGGGGAAGGCCGTCGATCGAACGTGGCACGGGGCGCCCCTTGCGAAACTTACATCTTACGGGCTTCCCGAGAATGTCATACACTGCCGAAATTAACTTCTATATTTTCTTGAGGCATCCTTTGAGAATGTCTCCATATTGGATGAAAATAACCTGGTTCAATTCAACCCCTAGAAGACACCAGTCTAAGCAATAACCACTAAAAAAGTCCCATTGATCGTGTCACCAGTTTTCGAGAACACTCTTAAAGCTGCGCCCAGCATCAGTATATTGGCTTCAGCTTTTCGAGCGACTGCCAGTATCGTGATCATCTGAAAAGCAAGGCCAAGTTGACCCCAAGGAAAGTGACGGTTATATAACCACCGTTTGACCCTGAATAGGGCCTCGGTTCGGAATCATATGGAGTACTGTTCTCACCCCATCATTCTCATCATTTGGACACGTGGCATTCAAATACTGTGCGGTGTCGTAGAAATTTCTATTTCTGTAGAACGGACCACCCGCGGCAGTATATCCAGTTCGATACGACATGGATACCTTCAAAAGCTTCCATCTTAACCCAGATAAGCCTACTGTCCTATATTTAGGACAGTAGAAATAAAAAAAAATATCAGAATACCCTCTTTATCTAAGATTATTTAGTCTTATGATTTGCAGTAAGAAACGTGTCAGCTTTATTAGAAAAAATAAAAAGACAGTTATTTTAACAGTTTTTACCTTATATTTTACCTTATAAGTGTGTAATAAAAGTGCGTTGTAGACATGGCAAATAACAGGTATGTATAAAAAGTTATATTTTACTCGTGAGTTATTTTTTTCTGTGTTAATATCTCGTTGATAACCTTAACTTTTGTACTAAAAAAATATTCTAGCAAAATAATATAAATAAATTACGTATAACTTGTTACAAATACTAGCGTACTATATATAGGACAGTAGGATAATATACATGATTTTAGTACAATAATACAACTTTTTCTTTACAGACCGTTAGCTGCGCATGAAATTTTAGATGCTTTAGAAAATGTTTCTGATAATGAAGAAGATTATAGAGAACGACAGATATGTATTCTACCTCCTCCTGTTGATCCTGACTGTCTCACTGACGAAGATTCGGGTGAAGAAGATAATGTAACTTTGAATAATTTGCCACGAAACATTCTGCTTCAACCGGCTGAAGTAATGATTCAAGGGCAGATTATGGTGAGTGATACAGAAGAAGAACCTTCTGATTCTACAGGTCGAACTAAACGTAGGCGTACCTACGCATGGAGAAAACGGGACTTGGCAAAAAATCCCGTGAATTGGCCAGATGTTCAAGGTGCTTGCCAAGATAAGCGCCCAATTGAGTGGTTTGAAAACTTCTTAGATGAAGATGTTATTTCGTTGTTGGTGTCAGAGAGCAATAAATATGCTGTCAAAAAGAATTTGCCTGGAGACATAACCACTGAAGATATGAAATGTTTCATCGGCATATTGTTGGTTAGTGGTTATTCATGGCTCCCCCGTAGAAGAATGTATTGGGAAAACTCCCCTGATACAAAGAATGAATTGATCAGCTCGGCTATGACTAGGGATAGATTTGACTTTATTTTTCGCCACCTTCATGTCAATGATAATCTGGATTTGCAAGACAAATACACAAAAGTACGCCCCCTAGTTACACTTCTAAATAAAAAGTTCTTAGAGTTTTCTCCTCTTGAAGAGCATTACAGTGTAGATGAGGCCATGATCCCCTACTATGGTAGACATGGCTGCAAACAGCACATAAAAGGTAAACCTATTAGGTACGGGTTCAAAGCTTGGGTTGGTGCTACACGGTTAGGGTATGTTTTATGGATGGAACCATACCAAGGTGCTACAACTATGTGCAATCCAATATATAAAGAATTGGGGCTGGGTGCAAGCGTTGTTCTCACTTTTTGCGATGTGCTGATTTCACGTGGCTTCGACCTTCCTTACCACGTAGTTTTTGATATTTTTTTTACTGGGACGCCCTTGCTGGAAGAGATAACAAAGAAAGGCCTTCGTTGCACTGGGACAGTTCGAGAAAACAGGACATCTAGTTGTCCTCTGATTACATCGAAGTTACTCAAAAAAAAGGAACGTGGTGCTGTCGATTACAGAACGACAAATGACAACACGTTCATTATTGCTAAATGGCATGACAATAATATATTCAGTATTGCTTCTAATGCTGTAGGAATAAATCCTAAACAATCTGCTAAACGCTTCTCACAAAGTGAAAAGAGAAACATTGTCATAGAAGAACCACATATGGTGTCCATCTATAACAAATATATGGGAGGAGTGGATCGGTCTGATGAAAATATTTCACATTACCGAATTGGTATACGAGGTAAGAAATGGTACATGCCGTTGCTCACACACATGATTGATCTTGCCGAACATAATGCATGGCAGTTATATAAAATATATCATGGAAAACTGGATCATCTTGGCTTTCGCAGAAGGGTAGTAATTGCTTTGATTCAATCAAACAGAAAAAATGCCAAAAGAGGGCCTAGCCGACCCTCCCATCATGAACATGCTGATAGTCGTAAAGACCAAATGAATCATCTGGTCATTCCTCAATCGAAGCAAACACACTGTCGTCAATGTCACAAAAAATGTTTAACACGTTGCAAGAAATGTGATGTTGGTGTTTGTGTCAAGTGTTTTGAAACATATCATTCATAAATAGTGTTAATCTAGTAAATTACATATAACAATGGGTAATATAATCAATAGTTATCTAATAAACTACACTTTTTGATTACATTCTGTTTTGTCATAAATGGTCTTTTATTTCCTCTTATTATCCTACTGTCCTACATATAGGACGGCTGTTTCCCTGAAAGCCTTACACTTATTTTTTTTTTTCATAATTTTTTTTATGTTGCATAAGATCTAATAAACTAAATAATGTAACTTTTTTCAAAATTTTCAGACAATTTTAGTTTCAGGCTTATCTGGGTTAAAGGCCAACAACGCACCAGTAGTTCCCCTGTTGTAACACGGGGCCGTAGGCGGCGGAGATCAGTCAACATCAGGTAGTCGTACGCTCGTTTACCTGTTTACCTTTGCTTTTCCAAAAAAAAAATGTTTTTATTCTATTTTTTTATTCCGCTGAATCTCGCAGTGGTAAGCGGACGGAACTCGGGAACCAACAGTTAATACTGTCTTTTCCTATTAACACACTTCCGTTGCACATTTTCCGCCAATTTGGGGGATTGCGTGATTAGTTGCAGAACTCAACGTCGCGTTTTGCCTTATTTATTTTATTTACCAGAGTGAATAAACTAAATAAAATTTTAAATATTTTATTTCCTCTAGTGGTTTGTTTCACGTTCACGTATTGTCATTTTGTTTTTTTTTCTATTATTTCGCATAAAAGTATAAATTTTAGCAATATTATACATAATTATTTATTGTTAAAAAAAGGATACTCACAATTGTTTTAATTAGCGTGAAGATAATGATCGGTCTCTCTTCAAACTTTTATATGATTCTGCTCAATGAGCAAAAAGTTTTTGCGAATTCGGCGTCAAATAACGATCCTTTTCCCGTGTGATTTTGTCCCTACTCACCTAAGTAATTAAGAAAATATTTAAACTAATATTACTTAAAAATATATATATATATTAACTCAAAAAAATATTAACTCCAAAAAAATATACATCTCGTAAAAAATATGAACTAAATATCAGACTTGAAACTTTTAGCACATGAAATGTAATCTATTGTTTTGAAAATTGTATGTACAAAATAAATTTTCAAGATCAATATAAGACATTAATTTGAAAGTAGAAAGAGAAATACGACAAACCGAGGAGGCCTGCGTCGTTCACCTGCAATAGTTTACCTTTGAAATTGGACCGGATAATTATACTGATGAGATGCATTTTAGGCATCTTCACTTTTTTTGCGCTAAAAGAATATTTGTTTTTTCCTGTTGGCCGACTATGTGTTTGCTATAAAGCTGTCTTTGCTCTCATTATTTCGGTACTTTTTTGAATTTTAATTGTAGGTATTGGTGCCTGGGTGACGTAATAGCGATGCGTAACGGATAAGAATCCGAATTATACGTTAAAACGAGCGTCGTAGGCTTGATCCCCAATTGGGGAATTTTTGCTGTCGTAAACAAAGACCGTCGTTGATTAACATCATATAATGTCTTGGAAAGTGGGTAAAAAATATTAGCTTTTAAGTTTTTTTTAAGCTACAGTGAGCTATTTTGATTATACTCAATTACGTTTTTAAAGTATTTATTATTGATAAGACATATTAGTATAAATTTACAATTAATTTATTTCTAAAATGTATCTCGTATATGTATGTTATTTTTTTATTTAATTTTTACTTAATAAAGATTGTGTAGGAATATATAATAATGATCATGTGTCAGTGTCGGTTGGGACATGTTAATATTGGTCATAATGTGTGCGGTATTTTAATGAAATATTTGCAATTATGCGGCTGTAAAGTTAATTTGTTTAATCGCATTAACAGTGACGGGAATCAAATTTATTTTTCACGCGCGCCTCGCTCGTTGTTCGATAGCGCGTGAGTTATTACGTGGGGTTAATACGAGCTCTTATTTGTGCCGCTGGAATATTTCTATTGAAAGTAACCAATGATCTATTGTAGTATGTTTTAAGTAAACCTATTAACAAAGTGCTTGTTCATGTAAGTAATCAAAAACAACATTATTTTTTTCATTTTCTACTATTTCTTGATAATTATGGATCATGGGTAATTTATTAAGTCTATTTATTTATTTATTTATTTATTTATAACTTTATTTGTACCTTACATATATAATAAACTGACAGAGATTCACAACTTATAACAGACAATGTACAAAAAGCGATCTTATGGCTGGCGAAAAAATACCGATATTAAAATTAACAGGTAGGTGGTAGAAGTAAAGAATGCATTTAGTAATTGTTCTTTAATTCTTTCATTTATCTTATACAACGCTATTTAAATAAATTAACTATTTTACGTACTTAAAGTACGTAGTTAAGAAATATTAAAAGCGTTAAGAAAAAGATAATTGGTAACTTTCTTTAACAATATATGTTTTACTAAAAAGGATTACTCCTTTATTTGTCTAGATACGATTTAATCATAAAAAAAATATCTGTTAAAACACTCCAAAAGTGGATAAGTTTTGGAAATCCTGCTACTTTCAAAATTTATGTACGTTTTTTAAATTTAAATTTAGCATTTTTAATTTAATATCACTTTAAAAAATAGTAAAATTATTATCCATTTTATTTTCAGCTAACGCTGAATACCGCCCATATCAAGGTAGATAGAGGGAACTTGAACACCTAATGTTAATTCGTTTCGTTCGTCACTTTCTGCGACAAATCGAGACGTTGTTGAGTGGCGGAATCCAACGCCACACTTTGCTTTGCTTTTACCAGACTGAAAAAAATATATATTTGATTGTCTCAAGTCCCCTCTCGAATCGAACTCATAACCTGTCACAATTACAGTCACACGCTTGTGCCGATTGTGCCGATGGGTCATGATAAACCTCGATATCAGTTTTTCTTTGTTTAAAAAGCCGTGTCACCGGGCGTGGTTTCTTAAAAAATCGTATTATTTTCTTTTTTATTTTCAAAAATATTTATATTCTCTAAAACGAAGAACCAATTAGTATATATATTCATCTGAAGGTGTCAGTTGAGCTTCGTTATGGAGATATTATTTTGATAACAAAGTTCCAAGACAAAACAACATAGTACTGTCATGTGTCAGAAATAGCTTCATAACACCGTATATTTCACAACAACAAAACGAAAAATATACATTACAACCTGTCAAATAATTCCCATAATTAATGCTACAAACGGAAATACAAAATCCATTTTAAGCACAATATATTGTGTGGCAATTATCAGTGTAGATAAGAGTAACGTGCAGTAACGACGCCCTCGCTGCCAAATGTGGCACTCGACAGGCTAACGATGATGACAACGGCCCGTCGAGGACGCGCGGAGCCTAACGCTGCTTGTTCAAAAAATTAGTTTGTCCGAAGCCGTAAGAGCTTTCAGTTTTGTGCATTCAAATAACTAAGCTAACTCATTTATGTAGTGCTTTAGAAAATAACTTTATATTGATAACGTCATATTTTTATTTTCAGTAACAATTAATACTTACAAATTTATTATTTCACTATTTCTATCAAAATGGCTTTGATCTTCTTTTCCACTTGCATGGTCGAATCAAAGTAATTCTGTACTTCAAAACTGTAATATCTTCTAAATATATATATATATTTTTATTAAGCCGTAAAAGGCAATGTCTATTTATAATATAATCTAATTTAATTGTTCAAGAAATTACACTGTTTTGTTTAAAATATTTTTTTAAATATACATAATACATATATAATTAATTTTTTTGTAATTTATAAACATAAACGTGATTTCTGAGGATCATTATTCGGAGAGGATATATTTTAATTACGAACGAAGTGGTTTTGAATTATTTTGAGTAACTCTACTAAGTATACATTTTGTATTTTTACTACATTTCTATATGTATTATTGTGATGTAATGCTACCTTTTGACGCTCACTCCTGAACATAGGTCTCTTCCAAGGATCTCTACAAATATGCAGCCCGATGGGCGGCGGTCCACCTGGTGGAGGACTTGCCCAACAAGCGACATTTGGAGGGCCTTTCCACCTGAAGAGCATTACATTTCAATATTTGATATCAATATCCAATTGATACGTCTACGCGATCATTAAATAAATGGTCTTGTCCGAAGGACTTACGGACACAAAAGTAACGTTTCCGTTTTTTCGCTTTAAGTTGTTCCACACTCTAAAAACCGTTTTTTTCTACTTAATCTTATGATTTCAACATCTCCATTCTTACTTTATATTTTTACCAACATACATAACACTGTTGTATAGTAATGTACACAGTCGCGGCGTTTGAATGTTAATACTTCTAATTAAAATTACGATATACATTCGTTATAACACTTGTCCTATCTCTATGACAGACGCAAGCTCTATATTAAAATATAACAGGGGATGGTAAAATTCTAGTTATATATAATATCTTCATATAATTATAGATAGAAAATATATAGTAAAAATTAAATATTTGGAGAATATGATGTGTTAGTTTTTTTGCGTATCGCTGTACCAAACACGTGGTACGCAGAGGGAAATTAGGAACTTAGTGTTAGGACACTCCATTCCTATCAAGCCACTTCTGTTGCATAGAGTCTGTCCATTTTTGTAGGCATTGCGTGTTGAAAGCCGGAAATCCACGTCACGCTCTAACTCGTTACCTGATTGTGGAAATTGAAGTATTAAATATTTTATTACATCGACTCATTTAATTTTTATTGTGTCAGTTATTAAGATGTCCATAAGCTTTCCTTTAAAATCTAAATTTTCGTCGAGCCCAATCTGTATACATACAGAAACCTTTTGAGTTACAAAGTAGATGAAAGACCACGTACAGATGAAACTAATGGATTTAGGAAGCTGAAATATGTCTTGTAATACGGTTGAGTAGTCTTGGGTAGCTATAATAGAGGATAATACGAAATTCCTACGGTCACGTTGCGAGCGATGATTTATATAAAATAATCTCAAATATGTTAATTTTAAAAGGAGGGCCAATAAAAAGACAACAAAGGTCTCTAATAAGTTAAAGTTACGTATTAAAATGCAAAACAAAAATCGCCTGCAACATAACGTCGCAAACAGCAATAAGCCATCCTTTTATTAACCTTTAATTAACAGGGCCGTATCATAAACCTCCCATTATGAAATTTGCTCAAGTACAGTATCAACTCCACTTATTTAGGGACATTAAAGGCTCAGATAAGAAAAATTCATCTGTTGGCATTGTTCTAGAAATATTTCAGTGTAAATTTGTGAGCTTATTTATTTGTTTAGGAGCGAAGAGCGCGTCTAATGAACCTTTTTGTGTTCCACAAATATTTAATCATATCGCGGCGGCGCGCTCTAAATACACAGAGTGACCCGCTGCTCTGACGGAACACATTATTTATAACGACTGTAAGTTATATTGCTAGGGACGACCTTAATGGTACTAATAATTTACGAAGCTGATAACTGACTGAAACTATTAATTACTTTATTTTTGGTAAATTATGAATGTTCGTAGTTAAGCTTATTATTTTCGTAATGGAAATGAGCAACGATGTGAACAGTACTTTTTTAAAAATGTATAAAATAAATTATTGTAGCGGGATTTGAACCCGTGGTCTGGGTAACCGTCCAAGCGATCTGACCATTGTAATCTGTTTTGTAAAAAAGTATTTTTCTTTCCTAAACGTGGATTCACACTTTAAAAATTAGTAAAAAAGGTTTCAATACGTTTAAACGAATTTCAAAAAATGTCGTTCTTGTCGACTTCTACACAAATATCTAATAATTTAAATATCTAATTTCAATTCTTAAAATATATTTATTAAGATGAAATATACGAATCTAATTTCTCCATTTTTCAAGTTAAACGTATCTTTACATCTCTTAAATATACTATTTTTTTTTTTTAAAACCTAATTTTTCTAGCCGTTACTTCCAGCGCATATGTAGCTCGAGTCTAGTTGTGGCTTTGATTTTCAGTAAATATTCAGCGCTCCAGAGCTCGGAGTCCGAACCTGTTGCAAGCACAGCATTATTTATTTAACTGTGAATGTGGACGCTCACGGACGAGCTCAGTTGCGAGTTTATTTGCAATGCAATATTCTATATATATATATATATATATATATATATATATATATATATATATATATATATATATATATATATATGTATATGTATATGTATATGTATATGTATATGTATATGTATATATTTTTACTATGTTTTAAAGTGTTATTCCACACTTAGGACAGAAAATACTAAACTTAAATTTAAAAAGCGTATAAAAATTTTGAACGAAGCAGGATTTGAACCCGCGCCTCTGGAATACCGTTCCAGCGCTCTGACGAATGGCTTAGTTGGTCAGAGCGCTGGAACGGTATTCCAGAGGCGCAGTATCAAATCCTGCTTCGTTCAAAATTTTATACGCTTTTTAAATTTAAGTTTAGTATATGTATATATATATATATATATATATATATATATATATATATATATATATATATATATATATATATATATATATATATATATATATATATATATATATATATATATATATATATATATATATATATATATATATATATATATTTAATTTCTATATTGAATTGATATACTAAACACATCTAATCATATTGAATTCATTTTACTATTTTAATGTACAAATTCTCTGGTTGATTACTATTTTAAGTTCATATTTACCTCAAGAGAAAGAACAGCCGTCAGGCGTCGTACTATAGCGACATCTATAGCGACGTCTATAGCGACGTCTATAGCGACGTCTAATAGAGCAATAAGTGGAAATTAGACCGCGCAAGATGACTGTAGTTTACTACACATTTATTAAAACGCCTCTCGCATACGGCTGTTATTGTGAAAAAAAGTAAACAAAGAAAATGATCACGCGGAGAGGCGCGCTATGATTGCTCGCAGTTGCGATACCTGTAATAAGTGCGTGCCACTACTGTGCACTATGCAGCATGCACTATGCAGTACGGCACACGGTACGCGGTGCACTGTGTCACGTGTCAATTACTCCGCTAGAGTCCGGCCTTGCGGCGGGCGACACTCACAGGTCGCCTGTGCTTACTTTGTGTTTTATATTGAATATAAGACCGACGTGAGATATTTATTGTTTGAGTCACGTATATAAAAAATCCATATAAAATTCTTGATATTGTATGAGACGTGAACACCAATAGAATTTTAATTTCGCAAAAAATACCTAAAGTAAATAACAATTAAGATATGTGTAATCGCTATAGTCATTCATAAAAATAATTTCAAGAGAACGCAATTTATAAATTGTCATATTTGTCATAGTTTGATTGTGACCGCTCGTCGCGTAGTTCGTGGCCCGCGTGTTAACTTACCTTTTGTGTCGGCATCAATAGGGACAATGCGTGAGCTTTACCTTGCGCCTTTTGTTCCCTCCCCGCTGCACTGTCGCAAGTGTCGCGTCATATAGACATTTCTTTGTTTATGGACAAGACTCGGCAAACGAGCGTACGTGGTCACCACCACCACGGCCCCGTGTAGCACCAGAGGAGCTACAGGAGCGTTGACAGCCTTCAAGGTGGCATTACCCAATGCGAAACGCAGTGACCAAAGCCATTACGCCGGTTTTAAATGCCGGAGGTGGTAATGACCGCCGGTCGAATCTGCTCATGCGTGTTGCTATTGCTGATAACGCGACTCTCCCACACGTACTTTAGTCGCCTCTTACGAAACCATCAGTACCAGAGATCCTATTATAAGTCGGAATCACACGGCAAAATATGTTGCACGTAAATACATCATTATGCATGAGCATGGAGAGCAGAATAAACTATATAACATAATTTTTCTTTTAGTATTATTTATGACTTAGGTCGTCTTGGCACAGCTGAAAATGTTTTGGTCGTCAATGTGATGGTTGTGGGTTTGATTCATCCTCATGGGAATTATTTATTTTCAACTTCTAGCCTTAGTAACAAATCAGATTCGTTCTCGACATATTACTATATATTTCTAGCTTAGATCTGTATCTTTCATAAAACAGGGTCTGTGAAGGGAACTTAAGAACCTAGGATTAAGACACTTCTTTTCAATCAAGACACTTTTCACCGCGCGCTTTTTGAGGCATCGCGAGTTGAATGGTGGAATTCATTGACGCGCTTTACCGTGTTGAAATACAAATTCAAAATATATTTCAATAGGTGAAATAGACTATTAGTTTTTCTTTTAGCAAGTAGGTTTGTATCGTCGAAACTACCACCGGCTTAGGAAGCCGTGTTGCTGAGAAGATACTGTATGAAACTCGTTGAAGTTGCTCTTTTCAATGTAAATGGTAAATAGTATTACACAAACTGGCAGCTATCTACATCACATTCAATACATATTAATTGCATATTTTTTTATCCTGTAAATATTCTCGATCAGTATAATAAACGTTTCTTGTTAATATTGTTTTTACAGTAATTTTAAATTTATGCAGCAAACGAACGAATATTAATTATGTTCGTTTAAATTGTACGGAAAGAAACATCCCAATTTTTTATACAAAAACTGGCTATGTACTATAATGTTAATTCATTAAAATTGAGGAAAATTTGTCTAAAGGCGGTATCGCAAAGTTAATAAAGGAACTCATCCATTCTACGAGGAACAAGTAATTCACAAGATTATGAAAACTGATCATCACATCACTCAACAAAATTTAATTTACAATGCAAAGCTTTCCGCGCAATTACTATTTACAAGAAGACTAGGAACTGGGAAGAGAGGCCCGACCGTTAAAAGTTAATGGAAATAAAAAGAAAGTTAGAGTATTTCGTGTTCAGTATTTCGATAACATAAGATCATAAGAGTTTATAAGTTTGTGTAATTATTTAATATAAATGTACAAAATATGTAAAAAATTTATAAAATCTAAACGGTAAACAATATCCATAACAAAATTATTTTTTACCTCTAATCTCAAAGTTTCTGAGATTAGTGCGTTCACCCGAACAAGCCTACAGGTATTGTGTGAGACTATTGAATGTACTCGTTATAATTCTAAGATCGTAAAACGATCGTCGCTTCCAATTTCACGAATCATTTGCAACAGAACACTCGTCGTTTATGAAGGTGAAGCACTAACGTGTAACGTGGCTTGCTCTTTGAACCATTTTACCGAAATCACTTCCGAAACGCCTTCTCCAAGCTTCTTCTTACTTTAATATCATAGAGTACAGTTACCATTACGGCCTTACCCGAATACTATTACAAAGAAATCTGCTCAAATGCCGCCGAATAATTTAATTTCACTGATCATTTCGTTCCATGCAATTTGTAACGCCTTTTAATAAAGTTTTATTTTTTGTTGCATGATTTATGTTCTTTTGTTAAAATAACTGGGGTTAATAGACATGTAAAACTATATTTGTTATATCTTTCATATGTCAGTAGTTGTAGTGGGACAGCCTTTGATCGTAATCGATCGTGAGTTTAATCCCCATGCGAGAGACACTTGTAGATGCGTTACAATAGTATTGTCCGAAAGTGTCTGTCTTTTCTACATGAAACATTTTAAAAATAATAGCAAGTCCAAGTTATAGAGGCCTGTGGTGGAGAAGGAACATAAACGCGCGACTGTAATTGTATAACTGATTTCGAGTTAATGAAATATTTAATATTTCAACTTTTACGTAATGTGTGGTGTTAAAAGTTCCGCCACTCAACATTGCTTTAAATTTGGCTGAAAGTAAGCAACGGACTAAAGTGTCTACATACAAGATTCTTAAGTTCCCACTGCCGACCAACAAGCGGGATACAGCGTGAGCTTAAAAATAAACATCCAAATTACAACGGGATACAGTGGAACTCTACAATGAATAGTTTCAGTGATGCGTACACATGGTATGCACATATTGTAATTAGTTGATAATTATACATGAAGCGATAGCATTAACAAAGGGCAATGCCTAATAGGGCATCAATTTGAATATCTCGCGTGACCGCTTCAGGCAGGTCTCGCCCAGCCATGACTGACATTTACATTCATAAATATAAAGTGTATTGAAGCTTTACAGCAATATCTTCAAGAAATAGGATTTTCGTGATTGTCTTCCACTCCTTTAATTTTAGATGGTACAGTTATATTATGTATTGCTTTACTTAATTGTATTTCAATTGAACAAAGCCATACGATTTTATATACATACGTAGTATATACAGGCCTGCAGTGGCGCAGCGGCACAAACGTGAGACTGTAACCGACAGGTTCTGGGTTCGATTACCAGTCGAGGAAATGAAATAATTAATATTTATTAATATTTATTGTTTCATTTCTTCGCTCTGGTAATAAGACAAAGCACGTTGTTGAGTTCCACCACTCAAAACGCAATGCCTCAAATTCGACGGAAAGTGGGGAACGGGGGTGGAACGGAGTGTCTTAACACTAGGTTCTTGGGTTCCCTCTGCCTAACCTACCTCATGCGAGATACAGCTCGAAGCTAGTACTTACAACATTGTATCTGACTTTTAGAAACATTGAGTGTTAAGTGAAGCTACTCGACGCGCTTTAACTCGTGACCAAGGAAATACTTAATATTTAGTTTTCTCGAAATACGGGAGTAGTAGTGGTAAGGGAGACAAAAATATTTAGTACTATTATTTACTATTCTTCTACTTTATCTATTTATACGTTTTTATTTGTACTTATGTTTTATATATAATTATACCTAAAGTGATCCATGTGACTTTTAACCCGTTTTGCCCTTTTAAAATGGAACTTTTAAACTGAATTGTCCAGAAATTCCAGGACAGTATGTGCAGCAAATAAGAATAGTTAAAGTTAGTTTGATATAATAATTACTGTGTCAACTGACAGATGGATGTCACCTCAGTCTACCCGTGACTAAGGACTGCCAGATGTTTGAAATGTCGAGTTTACCAAAAAATATAAGTCACATAGCCGATAGTTACAAAATATAAGGTCATCTGTTTGCATCTCGGTTGAATTGGTCTTCTATTTTACTAAAGTCCATCAGGAACAAAGGATGCTTTGTATAATCTCGTTATATGTTGCACAGAGATAGCGTACAAGAGCGTACACACTTCTGTAAATTGTATTAAATATTTCCCCAAAGAAATTGCGTAAAGTAACAAGTTTTATAAAACAGTTAATCTTGTAGCGGTCGCGGGGTGTCGTCGCGGGGGAGGGGGGCGGAAGGGGGAGGGGGGGGGATACCGAGTACAAAATATACATTAATATCTCACCAAATCTGTTTGTGTTCCCTCCAATTTGCATTTATATCGAATCGAGAGCCAGTTTTTGGGCTGTATTTAGATTTCTAGTTGTTTTATTTCAGTTGGACGTCGTTGTTGTTGTTATGAGGGGTCATTCATTATTTATGAACGTGATTGTGGTTCGTAAAAAATACTTTAAAACTAACCATTTCTTTACATGTATAATATTTATTAGAAATTATGGATATTTCAGGCAACGTATAGTTACACATAAAACTTATACAATGATCAAGTAATTCGATATTTTTGACTTTAGTGTGTGATTTTAATCTTCTAGCATTAAGTTGTAAGCTTATCGTGACGCAGGGCCACAAACGGGAAACGGTGAAAGGGACAGATCCACAACCTGTCCCTTTTACAGATCGTAAAAGGGACTACTCGAAACATGAAATGATGAATATCTTTATTTACTCGCTCTGGTAACCAGTCAAACCGTGGCGTTAAGTTCTACTCAATACACAATGCCTTTAGGATTCGGCGGAAAGTCTGGAACTGAAATGTCTTAATGGAAACAAAGTGTCAGATTAAAACATAGAGTTATATACATGATTCTATACAGCATGTATATACGAGTATACGATGTAGTTTCTGATCGAGTGTAATCTATGAGGCTTAGGAACATATAAGCGTGTTTTATATCCCTTTACTCGTATAAAGTTATTCGCGACATATTTCTCGGCACTCTCCATAATATCAATTTGTAGGAGTCGTGTTGAGATCGCATCTTGGCCCATAAATTTTTGTATACGCGTTATTCTTCAATAGATTCTTTATTGTCTGTAGAATAAGAAAACATAAACGAATACCGTTTTATATTTATTTATATCAAAAATATAATATAGCTGATATAAAACTATTGACGAGTCTTGCTAATAGTTATGAAAGCAGGTATAGAAGAGAAAATATTTTTTTAAACTCCATCGTCTTTGGTTTTTTTATTACTTATCTCAGCTTCACGCTGTATATAGCAGGTAGGCAGAGGGAACTTGGGCACCTAGTATTAAGACACGAGGCTCACTTACGTTCACCATTTTCCGCCGAATTTGAGGCATTGAATGTTGAGTGGCGAAACTCAATGTCGATTATATTTTTTCTGTCTGTTATAAAGTTTCGCCATTCTATAAGCTTAGAAATTAAGCAGAAAGTGAGAAAAGTAGCTGAATACTTCCCTTTGTTTTGAAATGAGGCAAGAACGTGAATCCACTAAGATACAAAATGAATGTCTTCCTGTCCCAACATCTACCTCTAAATCCTAGTAAGCAGGAGACTACAGCTATATCAACAAAACTAGATGGATTATTAATAGCAGTTATAAAATGTGTTTAAGAGCATGTTTAAAGAAAAACTTATATATTTTTATACACTTTCATAATGCGATTACTTTTATAGCAAATAAATGCTTTATATTGATTACACGTTGTTAATTACATGTAAATCGCAGTACCGAATGAAAAGAGCGTGTCCGCCACAGCTCAGTATTCAATGTGTAAAGGAAAACATTAAAATAATGATTCGCCGGTGAATACAACCGGAGACTGGACGATCGCGGTTGTTAATTGATCTCTGATTTATTTAAGCCGCTTGCAAAGAGCGCTCTATATTACAGTTTGTTATGATAATCGTTCGCATTGAAATTAATTGGTATAAAAAATAATATGAATTATGTTGTATTATATGATTGCGTGTGCGCGCTCGTGTGTGTCGGTGCAGCGTGATGGGCAGAAGGAACCTGGGAATATGGTATTAATAAATTCCGTTATCATTCAGGACACTTCCGTTCCCCAGTTTCTTTCCCTTCCATTCCTCACAAAATTTTGGCAACCGCTCGCGGCATCGCCCGCGATTGTTTATTATTAAAAAATAAAAAAAATATGATATTTTCTAAAATATTTATTGTAATAATGTATTATAATCGACAATTTGACTAAACAATTTGCCAGATATGACCTAATTTTTAAAAAAAAAAAAAACTAACTATAGTAAAGACATTAACAGTAACTTAAAAATGTTAGTTTACATTAAGTATATTAAAATGGGCATTGTAAGTCAATCTTTAAAGATTGATATCTATTATTGCGAACTTTTATTATAAGTAGAACATTGTTTGTAAGTATGTCATAAAGTTGAACTAACTTTTTCATACCATGAAATTCTTGGAAAATAAAAAAAATGCGGGAGAAAAACATACCCTCCGTTATTTCAAGAACCTGAAGTTTCTTCGCCATCAGCTTTACGGTTTTTAAGCAAAACAGCACTTACACTATGAGAAAAAAGCCAATAGAAAGCTTGTTTTTAAAAAGGTAATTTTATTTTATTTTGACTTTTTATATTTTTAAATCACCCTGATAGCTAACTCCAGGTATTATTAGTAGCATTACATAAAATTTAATTTTGCTTAGCATTGTAAAGTTCAGTACAACTCTGGTGACCGCCGGTCCCTGCAGGGGGTCTCCTCTCGAGGCCCCGGTGAGTGAGAGTGACGAAGGAATCAGGACGTGACGGTCCTTCCATGAATATTCACGGCGGGACTCAGAGCCGTCATCGCAAACCAAATACCAAATGGAAATGCAAAGTGTATTGAAATTATGAATTATTTAATGCTACAAAGTAGATATAAATGATTGGTGCGGTCGAGGATGTATTGGATATACGTAGGTACATGTTTATGTAAAATAAAAAAATATTAATTTCAGATTGGATATTCATTTACTAGTCATTTTGAAAACCGAATGACTAGTACATACAATGAGAATATTATTTGCGTTTTAGTAATTTACATTATTAATATTTTAGGCCTTAACGAGTCATATAGCGATCTCATAGAGTAGAATTAATATTTACTCCGAATAATATACTTCAGATACCAAGCACATTGGTTAATTTACGGATGTTTGGTTGCTATGGCTGGGCAACATTACTGTTATAGTTTTATTATAATAATAATAACACATTATTACAGTCTTACCTAGCATAATTGTCACAAGGCTGTTGTGGCGCAGTTGCAAAGCAGCGAACTGTACAAGTGATAGTTTTGAGTTTGATTCCCATTCAGGAGAAAGAACAAATATTATTTTTATGAATATTTATAGACTTGGGAAGCCGGTATAAAGGCAAAGCATGGCGTTAAGATTGGTGGTTATCGAAAGGTCTCCTCTGCCTACGTGCGGGATATTTGAGATTAGCATACAGCTGAAAAAATATTACTGAGTTTCGAAGAAGGAAGAAATTTATGTCTTTTGTTGTTTTTGTATATATTTACTTAAAAATAAGTATGCAAGTAAGCAATCGTAACTCAACGAGCAATGCCTCAAATTTAACGAAAAACGAAATCTTGCTATGCTACGGATTGAAGTCATAAAAACTTAATAATATTTCACATTACTTTATAAATCAACAAAACCTTTTCTAAGTATATTTATGCATATTGATGATAATATTAACAAGTTCACTCTAAACAGGCGAAGAGTAAAAAAGAAAACATACCACTATCGGAGCTCGCTCGTGAAACGCGAAGACGCGTCAACGCTCCTTTCTTTATTAAATGCTATTTTAAACTCTCTATCAATTCTGCTTCGATATTTCTTAACAAATAAATACAATTTGTATAAATTAATACGCGACTTCGTTGAAAATAAATTATTTGTCGCAAAATCTATTTACTGTAACTTAAGAGACAAAGAATTCGCAGATTCACGTGTTTTCTCTTATATACGAGTAGTAGTAGGCAAAGGAGATCAAAAGTCATTCCGTGTTGAGTGGTGGTATTCAACGCCGCATAAAGATAATACTTTTTCCCCGAGAGGGATACGAACTCAAGACCGCTGCGTTGACAAACACGACCACTACATTTACTGGACTTTTATTTGTGCCACCTATAATATAAAACTCATGTTAATATAGATGACGTGCTATGACATAAATAATTAAAGTTTCATTTAAATACATTTTCTTGAATTTAGTGGCGAACTTAAACTAAATATTATTTTCTTCCTTAGTTAGATTCAGACCAGCAACCAAAGCACATTTAGATGGATTTTGTAAAATATACTGCCTAAAATATCCCATCATCTGGTCATATTTACACTTAGGTGCGGGGAAGGAAATTAGTAGTAAAATGTAATAAAAGAATAAATATTTAATGTTTTTATTTCTTTGCTTTGGTACAAGGCAACCGCGGCGTTGTGTTTCGCCACTTAACACGCAATGTGAGGCATTACGTGTTAAGGGAATTCGGTAGTAATTAAGTATTAATTCGGCGGAAATTGGGGAGCAGAAGTGGATCGGAGTGTCTTAACACTAGATTCCCAAGTTCCCTCTGCCTACCCTGCCATGTGCGGGATACAGCGTGAAGCTGAGTGAACAAAAAATATCAGTCTTGGTTTAGGACTTGTAATTCATAAAGAATGTAAGCAGACCAGTGTGAAATCTACTGTAAGTTAAATAATTCATGTACTGACTTGTACTCGTACCTGCGTCGTTGTAGCCTACCTACACACGACACCCCGGGAGACGTGCTCGAGTCATAAAGTTATATATTAGATTATACTGCATTGGTCACTGCTTTATGTATATGACTGTTACTTACGTCTTTGTCTGCATGAAAAAAATGAAAAAATCCCGTTTTTTTTGCAACATTTTGCTGTTGTTTGTCGTATCATAGCGTAATGTTGCTTATATATGGACTAATCAACATAATAATATTTTTAAAATCAAAAAATAATAATATATTTGATTTATGCGATTGTTACACATTACAAATATTATTTTAACTGGATTAGTTGTGAATATTGATTGGTAAACATTTTTGTATACCCGACGATTCGAATACTTACAGTAGTCCGTGGTCACGAGTAGACAGAGGTGGCATTCGTCTATCATTTCATATAATTATTATATCAAACTACTGCCAACGATTTCTTAATTGCCGCTCGTACTGCCCTGGACACTTGCAGAATAAGCTTACATTTTTTTTTATGGAAAAGACGGCGAACAACCGTATGGGTCACCAGATGGTAAGTGATCACCGTCGCCTTCAGCTCTGTGTAACTCTAGAGGAGCTACAGGAGCGTTGCCGGCCTTTAACGAAGATGGGCTCCGGGGTCCGAGATTACCTAATGCAAAACGCAATGGCCAAAGCCACTACTTGGATCATTCTAGGGATATATCTATTCTCAATAATTGGCTCACTTTCTTGTTAGGCTAGAATATAGTTTTAATAGCAGCTCTTAAGATGTTGCTCCAATCCTGTTTGCAACCCGCTTTACAAATGTTAACAGTGCTCACCGTCTCTCAACTGTGGCTGGCTTGTTGGTCTTCTGACAACGCTGGCGGGGAACTGACAACTTGTTTTGATAAAGGGCCGTCTTCACCTGTCAAGGCTCGTCTATTAGGCGTTCAGCGTGCAGAGGTGGTGGGAACAAAGATTTGCCAACTCTGAAACAAAGGTTTGCCAACGGTAGATAACTGTGTAAGGTGATCATGAGATTCACCATTGAGGTATCTGTATATATATGTACTTATTTTCTATTTTACCGTGTGATTCCCGCTTAGAATAGAATCACCCTGGTACTGATGGAATCGTAAGAGGCGACTAAAGTACGTGTGGGGGAGTCACGTTACCAGCATTGTCAACACGCATGGGCAGACTCGACCGGATTATTACCACCCCCGGCACTTAAAACCGGCATCAAGTAGTGGCTTTGGCCACTGCGCTTCGATTGGGTAATGCCGGGCCTCGGTAACTATCTACCTTAAACGTTCCTGTTCCTCCTTTGAAGTTACACGGGTCCGACGGTGATCACTTACCACTAGGTGACTCGTACGCTCATTTGCCTTGTATTGTCCATAATGAAACGTTAATTATTTATATCGTAGCACATCATCTATATTAACATGTGTTTTATGTAATAGGTGGCACAGATAAAATTCCAATTAATATAGGGGTCGTGTCTGTCAACGCAGCGGTCTTGAGTTTGTATCCCTCTCGGGGGAACGAAATATTTTTATTTCCTCGTCTTGATATCAAGAGACGTGCGGCGTTGAATACCACCACTCAACACGGACTGACTCTAAATTTATTTTTTTTTTTTTTATGGAAAAGGCAAGGCAAACGAGCGTACGGGTCACCTGATGGTAAGTGATCACCGTCGCTCACGTCCCCGTGTAACACCAGGGGAGCTACAGGTGCGTTGCCGGCCTTTGAGGTGTACGTAGACGCGCTTTTTGAAGGTACCCATGTCGTATCGACCTGGAAATACTGCCGCGGGTAGGCCGTTCCAGAGATGTATGGTGTGTGGAAGGAAATTCCTACGAAACCGCACAGTAGTAGAGTGCCACGTATCCAGATGTTGTGGATGGTATAGTAACTTGTGGCGGACTGTGCGGTTAGAAAATTCGGCGGCAGGTACCAAGTCAAACAGTTCTCCAGAACACTCCCCGTGATAAATGCGGTAGAGAACGCACAGTGAAGATACGTCTCTACGCAAAGCCAAAGTGTCAAGCCCCTTACAGATCATTGGGTCCCCAACGATTCGAACGGCTCTACGTTGTACGCGATCAAATGGTTCAAGCTGATACTGGGGTGCACCAGCCCAGAGGTGAGAACAGTATTCCATATGAGGCCGAACCTGGGCCCTATACAGGGCCAGACGGTGTTTTGGCGTGAAATACTGTCTCGCTCTGCTGATGACCCCCAGTTTCTTCAAGGCCAACTTGGCCTTGCTTTCCAGATGATTGCGATACTGGCAGTCGTTCGAAAAGCTGAGGCCCAATATACTGATACAGGGCGCGGCTTTAAGGGGAGTGTTCTCGAAAACTGGTGATACGACAAATGGGGTTTTTTTAGTGGTTAACGCGCAGACTTGTGTCTTCCGGGGGTTGAATTGAACTAGGTTCTTTTCACCCCATACGGAGACATTGTTGAGGGATGCCTCAACGGAAGACACAAGTTGATTTCGGCACTGGTCGACGTTTTCCCGAGAAAGACTTGCACGGCCGGAGTATACAGCGTCCACAGTACTATCATCCGCATAACAATGTATGTTAGAGTCCTCCAACATATCATTGATATGCAGAAGAAATAGCGTAGGGGACAGCACGCAGCCTTGGGGGACGCCAGCGTTCACGGGCATGAATTCAGAGCAAAAACCGTCGACAGCGACCTTGATGCTGCGCCCAGTGAGAAAGCTAGCGATCCACTTGCATAAATTCTCGGGAAGCCCGTAAGATGGAAGTTTCGCAAGGAGCGCCCCATGCCACACACGATCGAAGGCCTTCGCCATGTCCAGACTAACTGCCAGGCCCTCTCCCTTACTATCAATAGCTGCAGCCCAGCGGTGGGTTAGGTAAACCAGAAGATCACCGGTTGAGCGACCCTGACGAAAGCCATATTGGCGGTCGTTAATCAATCGATGATCCTCTAGATAAACCAAGAGCTGGCTATTGATTAAGCTCTCCATAACTTTGGAGAGCAGGGAGGTGATAGCAATAGGCCTGTAGTTAGTTGGATCGGAGCCATCGCCTTTTTTCGGGATCGGGTGGATAAGAGCGCTCTTCCACGAATCTGGGACTACGCCGACTGAGTAAGAGTGCCGAAAGAGACGCGTTAGCACCGGAGTCAGCTCAGGAGCACATGAACGGAGCACAAGAGGAGAGATGCCATCTGGCCCACTCGACTTGTGAATGTCCAAGGAAGAGAGAGCTCGCCTAACAGCTTTCTGACTGATTTTAACGTCAGGCATTGAGCTCTGACACCGCGGGATGGTTGGCGGCGTTGCTCCTTGGTCATCCATAGTCGAGTTTGAGGCAAAGAGAGCGCCCAGAAGATCGGCTTTCTCTTTCGCCGTATGGACCAAGATGTCATTCTCGGAATCGAAATCTGTCGGAAGCGAAGGCTGGTTAAAGTTGTTTAGTGCAGCCTTTGAGAGGGCCCAAAACTGGCGAATTCCCGACGGGTAACTCTCAAGCTTCTCGCCGATTTTAGCGATGTGCTCGGACCTTGCTCTGGCAATTTGCCACTTAAAGTACCTAGAGGCACGATTGTACTTTCTTTTTAAGGTTTTCACCTTTGGATCCTTAGTGACAAGTGCCTTGGCCCAGGTTCGATATGCCTCGCGCTTGCCAGAAGCAGCAAGTTTGCAAGACGTATCAAACCAAGGCTGTGACTTACCACCGATTGGCACTACAGAGCTAGGAATGTAAAGTTCCATATCCTGCAGAACCACGTCGGCAACAGCAGCGGCACAAGCACTAGGATCATCAGAAGAGAAGCAAACCGGCCCCCAGGGATAAGATGAGTAAATCTATTTTGCCTATCTATAACAGAAAAAAGGTGAACCTGCTTCTTCGTTGCGCCTCTTAGATAACAGTAAATAGATTTTGCAAGAAATAAATAATTTTCAACGAATTGCGTGTTAATTTATACAAATTGCATTTATTTGTTAAGAAATATCGAAACAGAATTGATAGAGAGTTTAAAATTAAATTCAAAAAGGAATGGAGCGCTGACGCGTCTTCGCGGATGCCCCGCGCTTCACGAGCGAGCTCCGATAGTGTTTTGTTTTCTTTTTTTACTCTTCACCTGCTTAGAGCACTTCGCCGCTATTATGATTTATTTAACATTGGATTATATGCATATTTATTTTTTTAGTTTTATATATATATATATATATATATATATATATATATATATATATATATATATATATATATATATATATATATATATATATATATATATATATATATATATATATATATATATTCTAAACTTTTTAAAAAAATGGAAATGTTTCTAACTGTATCTTTATATAATTTAAATTTAATATTCAAAATAAGAAGTTATAAGCTACTTTATTTGAACGTCAAACAATTTACCACCGGCTCACTAAAGTTGCTGTCTCAGACCTGAGAAGAACCGGCGCAAGAAACTCAGCAGGACATTTTTTTTTATATTAAAAGATTGTTACTTTTTCGATAAAATATTTTAATTTAAATTTGTATTTGTATACTAGTATTCATATAAGTCATGGTAACATTTGCTCATTTCCTATTTCTATTCATATTATTCATTATCTGGCTTAAGTACGATATTAGAAGTGCGACAGTAGCACTTACTCAAGTATCTACTCCAGAAAGACTCCCTAGAGGGGACGTCGTAATAGGCGTTAAGTTTCATACTGTTTAATAGAAAAAGTAGAGTTTGAAGTCTGTTTCAACAACTGCAGTTAATAACGAGACGTGTACTTACATGTTATACTCTTAAGTTTCAAGTACTTACTATACTTCATATTTCTATTTTATTTCTGAAGCATTCCTATGATAAAAGTTTTCTAAATTAAAAAAGAAAGTTGCAAATAAAAGAAATATGGTTATTGACATTTATTTTCAGCATCACGCTGAACTCCACACATTGTAATTGAAACTTGAGAACCTTATGTTAAAATAATTCTCATTAAGGAATATCCGTTTGAACATATTTTAATTCACATTAATCGTAAAATATTCATAACAAGTTACTAACAAATACTTTACTTTACTTACTTAGCTTCACGCTATATCCCTAGCGGGGTAGGCAGAGAGAACGGAGCGCCAAACGCTACGGTCTCGGCATACCTCTTTCGCCTCGTCCACTGTCATCAACCTCTTCATACATGCCCTCCGGGGGATCCTCATTCTTTTTACGTGACCTCCCTCCAGTATCGTCGATACTGTGTTTTCGAAGGTCAACCGAGGTCTTCCCCTCCCTCTCTTACCACTCACTTTTCCTTCATAAATCTTTTTTACCATTCTTTCTTCACTCATTCGCTGATTCACCTGAGCACGTTCTTCTTCATTCTCACTGTGACATCCACACTAGTACCTGCCATTCTGTGTATTTCTTCATTGGACATGCGATCAGATAAACTGACTCCGCATATCCGACGAAGAGATCGCATCTCTACAGCAATCATCTTTCTTACATTCTTCTTCTGTAATACCCACGTTTCGCTGCCGTTTAACAGTGTCGATACCAACACTGCATTGTGTACGCCAAACGCGCAGCTATGCTGACGTTTCGCCGTCTCAACAATGCAGCTAAGGCACCGTTAACTCTGTTACCGGCAGCAATACGCCTTTCCACATCCATTTCGTATCTACCGTCTCTGCTAAACATACTTCCCAGATATACTACCTCATTCACTTGTTCTAATATCTTATCATTTACACTGACCTTGCAAATTGTTCTTTCTTCATTTCTTTTTTTTTCTTTCAAATACCAGAACCTATACTAACAAATACCAGACAGTATTAAGTGAATTCATCATTGTCCTTAAAATGCATTGTTATAATATTAGAGTAATAAATTGTCTGGAAAAATGAGACAGCCGTTTCTGAGATAAAAGTAATGACCTACAAAATGTTATCCATAATAAGATCTTTGATTTCCATAATTATTACGCATTTTAAATGAAACTATTTTAACCGGATTAATCGTGTATATTATTTTCTATACGTTTTTGGATACTCAAAGTTTCTACTTACTTGACAGTAGTCCGTGATAACGGGTAGGCTGAGATGGTCTGTCAGTTGACATACTCGTAATTATTATATCGGACTACCGCTAACGATTTCTTAATCGTCTCCCGTTCTGTCCTGTATTCTTACAGATGATTCTTTGGCAGTAGTTTGATATTGATATAGACGGATACCACTTCAGTCTGCTCGTTACTACTGCAAAATGTTCGGAACATCGGGTTTCCAAAAATGTATAGAAAACAATATATACGCGATTAATCCGGTTAAAATAGTTTCATATAAAATGTTATCCAATTTCATTTGTTTAATCTAGTATTATTGACAAAGAACAACATAGAACCAAAATGAAATAAACGTAGACACCACCAGCCATCCATCAAGTGCGTGTCACATATAACTGTACGTGATCGTAGAGCTCGGGATCACCTCGGGATTATGAAAGTCAACGCAATTTACGCAAAAGTACGTCAAGGGTCACCAACTATCGATATAATGTCGTGTCACCCGTCCCTGTACCGCTGTACCGCTCGGAATAAAGCAATAAGGAAATGAAACAAGCGCATATATATTTAAAGAAATCAATTACACGCTTGAGAGCGCGATGTTTTCATCAGGGCGGTCAAACAGACAACTCCATCATTCTACTTAAATCTAAGGCAACTAAAAGTCACATTAATGATATAAATATAATATTATAAGCTTATTTCAATATAATTGATATTGTTTATCAGTAATAAGGACATAAAGTGTATAAGACCGTCGTAAAATATTAATGAAAGTAAATAACAAAGTTGAACTATATACGATATAATACTACATAAACTCATAAACTACATAATAAAATATAATTCTTGTAATGATTCATATCCATTCATTGTCGTGCTTGCGATTGTGTGTGTGTACTCACACATAGAAAAATCTGAGGTTACATAAATTATATCGTTGGCTTAGAGTGTAAGCAAGCTAACAGCCTATTGAAAACATTCTCAGGACAGAACAAAAAAAAACAATTATCATAAGGTTTGTATATTTTCAAAACTTGACTTATATTTTGTACTAATAAAATAAAAGAGGCCTGTCGCGGCGCAAAGGCACATGCATTAAATATTTAATGCTTTTAAATAAAATTTTCAATGTTTTCTATCAAGCAATGCTCTCATCAAGCAATGTCTCAAATTCGGCAGAAAGTAGGCAACGGAATGGATTGTCTTATCTAGCTAAAGTTAAGAGTGGAATATAATAAAGTGAAATTGTATCTTTTTACACTTTTGATTGTATAAAAATGTACATAAACAAAACAAAAACAACTAAGTTTTCAAGTTTACACTGTGAGTGCTCGCTTTTTTTCGTTGTCTTGTAACGATCATTTTTCATAGCAGCTTATCTCTATATATGTATCATAGATACAACACAAAATGATACACCGTCTCGAACACTTTCTCAAAAGAAAACTGCATATATTTCAGAAGGTGGTGAAAGGTCCCGCCTCGATCACAATACAAATAACAAGTTTGTAAAGTTCACTACATTTATAAGCTCGGAGCAGACGTTTTATTTAATATCGTATTTGAAATTTTCACAAAGCAATGTTATTTTGCTGAGTGAGTGCAATCTCATCTGAAGAATGTATCTCTGGTGTACGGCGACGGCGAGAAAGGCACGTGTTCACTTACACATGTGCAGCTATATGTGCACTCATTGCAAGTATTCAATCGTTTTCCTATTATTTATTTATTTAATTAAGACTTTAGGCATAAATCTGCTGCTGCCATGAGGCCGGTTCCGGCACAGGAGTACAAGCGTGCGACTATCAACGTGTTAGGTTGTTAGTTTGATTCTCACACGAGGAAATTAAGCATTTAATACTTAATTATTTCATTTTCCTTCACTCATTCAGCTTCACGCTGTATCTTGCATACGGCAGGGTAGGCAAAAGGAACTTAGGAACCTAGTGTTAAGATACTGCGCCTCGACAGGCCTAAATTTAATTGTCATCAGTCTAGAAAAGAGTTAAAGCGTTGCGTTGAGTTCCTATATTTAACATAATCAGCGAAAGAAGAATCCAGACGATAGAAAGTGGAGAAAGAAAGTTTCTTAATTGGGAAGAAACGTCTTATTCGGGAAAAAAATGGGGAAGAACTGCTTAACATTAGGTTCTCAAGTTCCCTGCAATAGGACACAGTGTGAAGCTGATAAATTAGCATTAAACGAGTGTATGAATAAATAGTTACAAAAAAAGGTATCTATGTGTTAAAATATTTTAATAATTATACTTGTATCTGTAAATAGTAGCGATATATGAGCGTTTAGAGTTATGTTCTATTCTTGAAGGTGTAATTTTAAGTCTGGCATGTTCTATTTCGATACGTCGCGCCTGGCGGGACCGACCGAGTTAGACAGAACAATCATAATATTTACACTCCAGTAGAGCGAGGGCGGCTCGAACGGTCGATAGTTATTTTTAACCTTAACATTACTATAGAAAATATTTAATCAATATTTAATAATAATATTTAATCAATATTTAATAATAAATATTTAATAATGGTTGAAAGTAAACTCGACTGTGTAGAAAAAGTTTTCGTTTAAAAACTTTTACTTGTCTAAGTGCAGACGCGAGTCGCTGCGGGCGGAGGGTAAACAATGAACAAACGTTCACAGTCATATTTCAAAATAAATAAACGATAGTGTTGTATCGTAATTTGAAATATATTTTGTAGCCGTGAGCGTACGCCGGGCGTGCGGCCCGGAGTACACTTTCTATCTTAGAATAGTGGAATATTCCGTTGCAAGTTTATTCCCTTTAGTATTCGAATAAACACCCCGCGGGTCGATGGCGGGTGGCGGCCGCTCGTCGAATAAACAAGGTCGCCGCTTTTAATTTTGCACAATATGTCGGTATGTATTTTAAGAGAAATATTTTGTACTTTTTTAGCGAACGTATAAATAGTACAACATTTATTGATTTAAATACGTGCCTTTTCGGAATCGTGCACGCTTATGATGATCTGACCACTGAGCCGTTCATTCTTATCAAGTACCCTCGAAAATGTAACTTCTTACACATATAACTCATTTAGTTGCATCTCTATAGGGAGTGTCTTAAGATTTTTCGCTACTCAAACTTAGAATTATTATAATACAATTGCTTAGAATTATCTTTTGGCAAAAGAGAATACAATATATTAATTATTTTAAAACTTTAACAGTGCTATTGCACACTAAAGAAAGCGGAATACTTTTAGAAAATGTGTAAATATTAAAACGTAGTGGGATGGGATTTGAAGCTGCACCTCATACAAATTTAAGGTTTCAAATTAAGGTTTTTGACTCTTCCTTAAGTTATAAGCTCTTTTCGAGCTACTGTGAAATTTTAACAGCATTGTTACAACATATTAATAGTCATAATTTCAGGTACTAAAATTTTCTTCGCAATTTAGGATTTTCGAGCCTTCTAAACATCCTCAAGAAAGCATTTTATCTTGCGAAATGATAATTCTAAGTAGTTATCTTGAGTAGCGAAGACTTTTCAAATTCTTAGTACAAGACACTGTTTCTCGATTACCACCTAATATTAAAGTCAGTCCGTGATGAGTAGCATTTCCCTACCTACTGTTATTTCCTCACTCACATAACTTGCTTAAGCTTATGTAGTTTTTATTTGGCGTTAAGTTTAAACTGTATAAAAAAAGTTGGTATCAATGACAGAGTCTGTGTGGGCACGTTTATTGTTATTAGCATAATTACTTCATAAGATATCAGTCTATTTTCAAATAACCTACAAAGTTTGCGAGACTTACAATTACTTTGATTGCTTCATTATAAAATAATGCTTGAGTGGAAAGTTTCTATCTCTGGCTCGAATGAAAAAAACATATTTCAAATTTAATTATATTTCTTATTATATCGCCCAACAAACCGTATGTTTCTGTATTATATATATGTATTACGTGCAATATGTGTACTTTGCTGTGGAACAATATCTTATTGTATATGTGATAGTTGTGAGCTCAATTTTTACTCGGAAAAAATATAAATAATAATTATTTTCCAGCCCTAGTAGGGATGTAATCCTGAAACGCAATGTTGAGTTGGCGCTTCACTACAGCATATGTCTCCAATATATTTATGTGTATACATATTCAGGAAGTGCAGAAAATCAGTATAATTAAATAAATATATGGACTAAATTTAAACTGTATATCTATACTTTGATTGCAGAAGAGTATGCTATGCTTGCAAAGTATTCGTAGTTAGTGTTTTCAATTAAAAATACATTTCAAATTTATTATTCTGTAAAATTGAGACAATCACAACGGATATACCTATAGTAGATACGTCCCTAACTACGATATCAATCCTACAGTAGTCAAAGGCAATCAAAACGCGCTCGCTTGCAATTAAGCGGAAGAATTTACGTTTCAATTTTCAAAGCTTGTTGCTTCAGAATAACTCACCAAAAATATAAGCAAATCGTCCAGACGGAATAAAGCAATCGATGCAGTGTCGAGGGAAATTGTGCGAAGTGTGGTGGCTGGAACAAGACTCCTACAGTCTACAGTACACACCTTTATGCAAGGGAAGGCATTCAACTATTGCGCATTCATTATCACTTGTAAGTGGACCAACTTGTGTAGCTACCCCTGTATTTAGATAAATATCAACCCTTGCAATGCGATGTGCGATATTTAACATCTATAGCGAGATATAACCATTTTATACCTATTAGTAGCCACTTTAGGCTTAGCCCAGTAGTAGGGTTAGAAAGCTGATTGTATCGAAGCAGTTAAAAGGCGATCGAACTGTTATATTTATAGTGATTATTACTGTTATAGTGTATGATTACCTTTACATTTTTTTTTATTTCAAATACTATAATAAGTGCCGATATTGACTATTTAGGTACAATATATATATATATATATCTATATATATATATATATATATATATATAGATATATATATATATATATATATATATATATATATATATATATATATATATATATATATATATAATAAAATATTATTTTCATGACTTTTTTTATATATAATGAATGTGTCGTATGTATGTATGTATGTATGTATGTATGTATGTATGTATGTATATAATATATATTATATATATATATATATATATATATATATACATACATACATACATACATACGACACATTCATTATATATAATACACGTCATGAAATAATATTTTATATATTATAATAATATATATATATATATAATGACTTATATATATATATATATATATATATATATATATATATCTAATATATATATATATATATAATACTATATTATATATATATATATATATCTATAGTAAATTATAATATATTATATAATATATATATATAATATATATATATATTATCTATATATATATATATACTCTATCTAATATATATATATACTATATAATAGTATATAACATATAATATTATTAATATTATATATATATATATATATATATATCTATATCTCATATATATACTTAATATACATACATACATACATCATACGACACATTCATTATATATAAAAAAGTCATGAAAATAATATTTTAAAAGGACAAGTGGACTCTATGTGTAAGTAAAACTCTTTGCAATACAGAGGGTTAACTGAAGAGTGTTACGATAACTGAAGAGTGTGAACATAGAGGCGGTGTGGGGGTGCCCCGGGGTTGCGGGGGGTCGCAGGGGCTCGGCGGTGTCTTTGAGTTGCAAATGCTGCCCGCTCTTGCCGGCTCCAATGAAATAATTGTTCTGTTCCAACCCTCCTTGCACTCGCCACGACTGAAATTTCATAGTGGATTAATATTTCTATGTATTTGTAAACTATTTAGAAAATAAGAGAAAACAGGTATTAAAGATTATAATTATTAATAAATGACTGACATTATGAATAATAGTATTTATTCCTTTTTCCAATTTTTTCACTTGACGTATATTTTGATAACAAAACAATATAATAAAATAAAAGTATAAAAGGTTAAATTATTATTATTTCTTTATTCTTGTTTGTATGCTTTTGCGTCATTGTGACGTGCGCTACGGGTTTTATAAGAATGAGATTATTTTATTGTTTCAGTAATAAAAATATACGTTAATGAATCCTGCTTGTCCTGGCGCAGGGGCACAAGCGAGTGACTGTAAATGCGACAAGAGGTAGGTTCAATCCCCGCTCGAGGAAAGGAAATACTTTAATTTTAAATATTTTATTGTCTTCGCTACGGTTAGAAAGCATACCGCAGAATTGAGTTCCGCCACTCAACACACGATGTTTAAAATTTGACAGAGAGTGGCATCTATTTGGCACAGCATCCATAATATAATCAAGAAAGAAGGTTTAAAGTTAACATATACTCTAATGTAAGCGAATTAGTAGATCATTTGTATTGTACCGACAATATCACAGGCAATCGCTATTAGTACTTAGTTGTAAAGTTGTGTTCGCTCGGAGGAGACTGATAATATGTTTATGTGGTACGAGCATGTCATAGTGTTTATGTGATGTCATGTCTCTCTTGGATAGTATATGAAATTATATATCAGTTTTCATTTTAGTTATTTAGTTATCAATTTATGGTCTTAAAAGTTATGTAGTGATGAAATGATTTTCCTTACAATATTATTTTTATTTATCTGTGGTTCTATTATGTTTAGTAAAATTAACTTTCGGATATATCTATATGGATGTTTTATAATACTAATCAAACTTTTTTGAAGACGAATTTCATACTTGTTATATAATAACAATTGGCAAAATAACAAGTAATTTTCCACTTTTTATATTGAAATCATTTTTTTTTTTCGTTAAAAATAATAAAAATAGAGTATTTTTATTTATTTAACCGAATATTTATCTTAGTGTTGAGAAAAGTTTGTCTTATAACTTGGTAAACTTAAAAACACGACTATACACTTTGTATAAAACAGTAACATCCAAAACCATTTATAAATAAGTAACCTCATTACAGTAAGAACGTATTTGAAATCTCTCCTGCGAAGAGGTTAAAAAGGATCGTAAAATGAATATCTCCTTCGTAGCACCGTAGCTCCGTAGCCCCGTAGATCCAAGTGCTCTACGAAGCGTGCTTTAGAACCGGATGCAAGCGTTTTATGATATTTACTATTTCTTCACGAAATTACTCCCAGCGTCTTGTTGTGAATATTAAGCCGTTTGAGGATCTCAGCTGCTTTATAATGCGGCTCTCGAAACCCGCCGTAATTAAAACGAATTGCTTTTTTATATCTCGAAAATATTCCGTTTTGATGGACGCTTAAGCGGTAATCATTTAAATTTGAAATTCACCAAATTATGGGAATTGTTAACTTTGTGAATAATAAGCTTTCTTATTTACCAACTTTTTTGTATTAATTCTTTAACAAATTACCAGGAGGAGGAATGACAATGAAGGAACACACTTTTATAATTTACAGTACCATATTTTATTTAGAGCCCGTCTTCTAATTAATTTTAGAAAAGAAAAATTATAACCATTTGTCACGTTTGTAATATTTTTGTATGATAAGTTTGTTTTAATTATATATTTCATGTTATTTTATGTTCTGTTTATATATCAAATAATATCATGTTTTTATTACATATCAAAGTGAGGAATCGAACTCATAATCGATACGCTTACAGTTATACGCTACGACGCTGCGCCACGACAGTGCAACAGTAGTTTTAATATTCAATGAAATCGTTATATACCCTTGATAAATAGTATAGTATTTTTTCATTAGGCTTGCATTCAGAGCTTTTACAGCAGTACAGTTTATCGTATATACTTCTGTTTGTCAGTACCCACATTCCTTCAGTATTTATGTCACTTGTAAATAGTTGATCTCGCGAGCGCCAACGAGCGGTAAAGCGTGAATGGCGACAGAATATATTACTGCCTCCCCGGTCTTGTGAATATGTTGTCTGATTTATAATATTTAGTATTTTTTTTTATTAAATACTAAATATTATATATATATATATATATATATATATATATATATATATATATATATATATATATATATATATATATATATATATATATATATATATATATATATATATATATATATATATATATATATATATATATATATATATATATACATATATATATGGGATATTAATAAATAAATAAATGAGAATAACGTAACGTACATGAATGAAATATATTACATAAACGATAAAAATAAATAGTTCCTTACATTAATCAGTAGTAAACTAATAACTACGCGAGTTACTGACTACATACTTCAGTATCTATTGTATCGTTTTTAGCGTATATATAGATTGATAGTGACGTATGACACCGTTTTTCACTTTCCTTTTTAAGGGAAATATCAGCATCAGTTGGTTATGTATACATTTTTTAACAGAATTTTGTTCTTCCATTATTGTACAAAGATGGAATCTATTATATGTGAAATGAAGGAATAATTTTAATGTAATACTTTCATTCTCCTTATTAGGACCGCCAGGATTCAATTATTTCATAAATCCTCTGCGGTGGAGTAAGAGAGATCATGCTGGCGCGTGATATGCGCTTGCTGAATAAATACACTTTTATTGCTAATTGAACTAAAAATAACTTTTAATTACAAAAATATTATATTAAAGTAGTAGTAAGTATCAAACAATCAATCATGATTTAAATGAGAAATTTTTTTTACAAATCTCCGATTTATTTCGTTTAGTATTTCCTTTCCTAAGTATGAATTAACACTTAAAAACTAGTAAGAATATTAAATAAATAGCATTTTGTCTTGCCAAACGATAATATTACCGAATTGTTTCCGACTAGCAAAAATTTGTAAAAATCTCTCTACAGAGATGCTAACATCATAATTCAGTTGCAACTTGCGTATAAGAATGTTGACGTAGTGAGATAAGAACTTATGGCTTAGTTGATCAAAGCCCTTGGACAGTTTCCAAGAGGCGGGGGTTCAAATCCTGCTGCGTTCAAAATTAATATAGGCTTTCAAATTTTGTATTTCCTTTCCCAAGTTTGAAACAACATTTTAAAAACTGTATAAAAATCAATCAGGAGCAATTATTTCAAAATAAAATTATAATAAAACTTAAGTTATTAAAAGGACAATTCAAATCAGGGTTAGAAGCGTGGGGTACATTTTACTTCACTTTTATAATTTTCTCATAGGTCAATAGAATAATTATAATATTGATTATATCAAGCACCTCACACGCACATATGCACACCAATATTTAATTTAATTCGAAACCTTCTGCAATAACTGAATATAACAGCTTTACATTGGCGCTTAGCTTTATCTATTTTCTACACTTTCCGTCTCTCATCAGTTTGCTTAAACTTGCATTTACCAACAAATCCCTGTAAATTACACGACGCGGCCGCTTCGGGAATACAAATGAGGTATAAGTGAGGTAAGTGTGTCACTTACAGAGGAAAGCAACTTGCTACCTCTGGTCACTACGTAGAGTACGCAACAATTACTTAACTGATATGTAATGGATAAATATTGAGAACAAAACTACGTTCAGGAAAGGTAACGATTGTTAGTAAGCGGCAAATTGTTGTAACAAGTCATCATAAGTAAAGCCTATTGTAACTCAAAATGGTGTTATCGTCAAATATTGAGTTGCTATAATTATAACAATAAATATAATATTTTCAAAATTGTGAAATCTTCCTACTAAAAGTTTAATGCTACACGACACATCAAGAAGTGAGCGGTCACGAAGGTTGAAAGTAAGTAAAACGATTTCCGACTCAAGTCCTATCGTCCGCGCGTCGCGTGTTGAAGACAATGTCTGTTATCACAGAATAATGTGCGGGTATCGATCATGAGCTTTCATTCTACTCGCAGTAACGAATTGCTCTTACTGTGATTTTTACTTCCTTTCTTTGCGTGGCAGCTTATTGTTTATTTTGGTCACAGTTATCAAGTATTTCAATACATTTTTTTTGAGTAATCTTAATTAAGTTTCTTTCAGGTGTAGTTTTACTTTCCAATTTTTTCAGCATTCAGCAAATTAAAAGCAAATATAGTAAAGCCAAGGCACAGAGATGATACCGTTCGTCAATGTTATCTTTATTCGGTAATTCAAAAAGGTATTTAATTTTATAACCAAACCTTTTAACGTGCCTTGTATTAGTGTTTTTAAAAAAAGCAATTAAGTTCAGTTTGTCTTCCATACAAAGGTTGTTTATCATTCACATATATTATAGTAATTAGCACTATCATACAAAACAGGTAAAGCCACGTACGTCTACAAAGCGTCGAGGGTCGCTCCTCGGTATCAACGCGGCCGCAGCGCGACGGTCTTATCACTGAGAAATGGCTCGCATCGATCACCGCCTCATTCATCTAAGGAACAAGAAACGTCACTATCTGTTATATAAAAGCTGAAGCATTTCCGCTGATTTTTACCTTAGTTTCTTTAACTTCAGTGTTATTTATTTTTATACGAATAGTTGAGTTACTTTAATACCTTTATTTGAAAATGTTAAAATAATTCTATTATCCTATTTATCTAAGCGCGTGGATGAGTCAGTCAGTTTTAGCACACCACGCCCTTGGTGAAGTTTTTCCTGCCTTCTCTTAAAGTAATGTAGGTCTAATTGCACATAAAGAGTAAAGGATATTTTTTAAGGACTATTTAAAAATACATATCTCACATATCCCTTAATTATTTAAAGAGACGAAATATTTTATAATAAAAAAAGTCCTGCTTCGTTCACTAGAACGAATGGCTTAGTTGGTCAGAGCACTGGAACGGTTTTCCAGAGGCGCGGGTTCAAATCCTGCTTCGTTCAAAATTTTTATACGCTTTTTAAAAATTTAAGTTTAGTATTTTCTGTCCTAAGTGTGGAATAACACTTTAAAAAACAGTAAAAAAAAGTTTGTTTATAAATGTTTATCTATAATTGATTATCAATAATCTATGAAAGCTCAAGAAAGTTTGTGATCAATTATTGATCGACCACCGAATGTTGTCGATCAATAATCGATAATTGACAATTGATAATCCATTATCTATAATATACAATCCGTAATTCATAAACTACTTTTTTATATTTAATGTCCTTTACAATTTGTAATAAGTAATACTATTTGTCATTTTTGATCCGTAATTCATAATCCGAAATCTAATAGTAGCTTTCAGATTATTAGCTTTCTTATTAGAATTATTATTAGATTCAACTTTAATCTAAAATTCACAAACTATAACTTGTAATCCGTGTTCCATAATTCATAGTCCTATGCTAGTTAAACTTTTACTTTCTGATGACAATAGGTGCAGAGTACTTGTAAACTACTTATTAAAGTTGTTTTATCAACATTGGATGTTCGTTAAAATTTTACTATCAAATATTATAAATAGGTATGTCCTTATATTTAAAAAAAAGAATATCTGTCAATTCGAAGTTTTTGCAAATACAATATCAAAAACAAGATTTGGTTAATTATAAACATTAATCAACATAAAGCCATTTATTAAGACCAAATAACTGCCAGTGACAGTTTGATAAACGTTCACCCAAAAAAGAAAATAAGATTCATTACTTATTTTTATTGTTATGTCTTGTGAATTCATCAATTTGTTATTTCCAATGACTTTCGTTTATTATGAGGCGGTTGTTAGTTCGATTCAGATCGAAGTAAATACTTTTAATATAAATATATTTTATACATTTATAAGAGTGGAAGCCTGTCATGACGCAGAGGCACAATTGAACTAAATCCCACAGATTTATACTTAAAGAAATTAAATGTCTTTATTTGAAATAAAGGCAATACGTAGCGTTGAGTTCCGGCACACAACATTCATAGCCTTAATTCGGCGGACTCATCTACAAGTGTCACAAAGGAAATAGTGTCTTTATCACTAGGTTCCCAGGTTCCCTCTGCCTATCCTGCTTTATACGGGGATGCGCAAAGATAAAAATATACAGTAACAGTATGTTTTTTTTTTTTTCTATGGAAAAGACGGCAAACGAGCGTACGGGTCACCTGATGGTAAGTGATCACCGTCGCCCACGACCCCCAGTAACTCCGGAGGAGCTACAGGAGCGTTGCCGTCCTTTAAGGTGGAAGGGGCACCGGGGCCCGGCATTACCTAATGCGAAACGCAGTGGCCAAAGCCACTACTTAACGCCGGTCTTAAATGCCGGGGGTGGTAACAATCCGGTCGAGTTTGCCCATGCGTGTTGCCATTACTAGCAACGTGACTCTACCACACGTACCTTAGTCGCCTCTTACGACACCATCAGTACCACGGTGATCCTATTCTAAGCCGGAATCACACGGCTGAGTGAGAGACTTTATGTATATATAAATAATAACATTCACGCATGACTCCACATTCACACAAACACTTCAATATTTTCATACAAAATGAACCATTTACTTAACAATAGACATTTTAAATTGCGTCTATTGGCTCAAATAAATCCCTCCACTAAAGCTGATCTCTTCCGCATCCATCACGTCTATCTTCATCTATCTTTCGCGGATTGAAAATCGTACCACTACAGTAGTTGCGGACTGAAGCACGAGTAATCTCGGCTGTATACTTACACTCTAAGGTATTATTTGCGAGATCGAATTAAATTGCGTACATTGGTTACATGTGATTTTGTACATAAATTCATAGTTTCAAATCAGTTCGTGAGTTCAATTCCCACTCGTGGGAAACAAAGTAAATTTTACAGAATCACATAAGAATGTATGTTATTCAAATAAATAATAAAAATAACTTAAAATACAAACAATCGGGAGGGTAAAAATTTTATATTTTTATTGTCCCACGCTGTGGTAAGCAGGTCAAGCGCGATATTGGATTCCGTCTCTTAACACGTATTGCCTCCAGAATCCGCCAGGAATTGAGAAACGTTATTGTTTTAATGGACAAAAGAGTAGAGTATCTTAATACAAGGTTTCCAGATTTCCTCTACTTATCCTTCCCCTGGTATGGGCGGGATAAAACGTAAAAATAAGGTAATATATAAATTTGAAAAAGCTAAGACAATAAAACTAAGCAACCTTTCGCTTAATCTGTAGTAAAAATGCTTAAAAACTTGAGTAACATAAGTACGTTTTAATTAATATATAAAGAGTAGTATAAAAAATATTACAAATAATGAATATCACAATGTAAGTTATGTGAGCTCGCTGCTCACAGGCGGCGGCCGTCGCTTGTAACTATGAAGTCCTTCACAAGTATTCCAAGTTCGCGGACGGAGGCATGCAGTCGCAGGAGGTTTAATTTGCATTTTTGGTTCGCCACGAATTTCGGAACACGACTAGTAAATAGCGTGTGTGAGTAAATGTCCAGCCAAATTTGAATTTTCTACGTAATTACATGTTTCATTTTAAGCTACAGTAATCATCTACATAATGTGTAATGTAACGTTTACGTCGCGCTTTTACAATGTAATGTCACTTGAACTATTATGAACTCAATTTAAATAAGCATTTAAGAAAATGACGAGAAATATAATCAGGATATTTTAAAAGTATGAAAAAATATTTTTTTGTGATGTGAAAAACATTGTTTTAAGCTTCACATTGCTTCCCGCTTATTGCAGGGTAGGCAAAGGGAACATAGTGTGACCCCACGTGTGAACCTGACTATCCTGTATGTGTAATTTTCTTACAACAAATAGTTTAAATATATAAACTAATACAAAATTACAACAAAGAATATAAACTATAATCAATAAAATATTTACGATATATTTGAACATTTTGAAAGCACTAACATACTCATATAGATGTATAGTATGGTTCCAAGCACATTGTCAATCCATCCAGCTGCGTTCTCATACGAACCTATGAACTTGTCACTATTTTAAACGTAACGTGAAGAACGTGGAGAATGTCTGAGAGATATCTCATCATGTGTCAGGCGGGAGCGGTAGATCCCGTCCGCTGCAGAACGCTTACCAGAAAAATACCCGCAAAAATATTCTTTTGGCACGAACGAGCGATAAATCTATGGAATGCGACGTGTTTTGTCGCTACTGATTTTATTTTAATGATTTGTGTGTCTATAGCAAAATGGTAAGTTTTATTTTTTATATACTATATGTAATTAGATTTTTCAAATGAAATGTAATTTATTGTATCTGATTGTAAACGTCACAGTAAGGGGTTTAATCCCGTCTCGAAGAGATTAAATTGTTGTTTTTTTTGTTCTGTTAAAGTACGGCGTCGTGTTACTCAAAGCGTAAATGTCAAAAACTATGGTAAGTTCGTTATGTAGGTAGGTAGGTTGTGTCTTCAGTGAAATATTTTTTTTTTTAATTCAATATTTAATATTTGAATTTTTCGCTCTCAAGTCAACGGAGTGTCTTAACACTTGAACATCATCACAGATCATCATCGAGAGCACATTTTTAAATTATTATAGTCATCTCTTTTCTGTCGGTATTTTTGAAAGAAATCCTAAAATTGATACAGAAACCTCGATAGGAATCCGGCCAAGCCCGTCACGCACTTATTTAGATAAGTTTAGTTTTATAAAGATAATTTTGAATCTTTATTACCCATTTTCTGTCTTAATGGGTTAAGAACCAAAGCCCAATGATATACGATGTAGACTTAGGACGATAACTAATTTAGTCGGGACTGCTTTACTTAATGTTCAACTTCCTTTTTGCCGCGAATAAAAATATGAGTGCTATAAATCTAAAATAATGCGATATAAAATATCTATGATCCCATACTTCCATTAGGTGAAAGGTACAGGTCGTTAATTACATATTCATGAGGTCCGGTGTAGGGCGGTGGAGGGCGACGGAGGGCGGCGGGAGGATGTGTGCGGCGCCCCTTAATCCTTTACATCGGTTAAGAATCAGCGTAATGAGTACCGTAAGCCTCGCTAAGAGTGATAGAATAAATGTTGTGTTATTTTCGGCTTCAATAAGCCCTTTAGAGAGTAAATTGATTCGTATTAAATAAGTAAGTAGCTGTAAATAACTGTTTAAAACATTTTTACATATTAACATTCATTTTTTGTTGGAGTTATATAGGATTATGATTTGTAATACTAAATTTTCTTCTGAGTTCGGAGTTATATAGGATTATGATTTGTAATACTAAATCTTTTACTAAATTTAGAGACGATCGATTTTATCTTAAAAGTGAATAGATATAGGAGTATATTTTATTTGCAAATATGCTAGATGAAAACTGAACTTATAACCAAAGACATCCCGGGCGGTACGTCACGCTCACTATGTTTTGAAACAGAGAAGCAATGTTCTGGTTAATAGACTATTTACAACATGCTATCATTTTAAACTTTAATCCTTTACATGTTTTGCACACATTATATTATTGCATGCTTTGCATTGTATGCTTAGTGGCAAAACTCAACTACACTTGATATTCAAAGCAGGGAAAATGAATATATTAACAATATTTTTTCTAAAGAGAATCGAACCCATTGCCGTCGTGTGTACAGTGGCACTCTTGTGTCCCTCTGCGCCACGATATGCCTCAAACAAACTTCCTCACTAGTACGTAAATTATCAGCAACGAGCTTAATTGTGATACATCGAATATGTAAATTGTTATTGACAGTGTCTTTAGTTCAGACACTCCCGGTAGTACCGGGCGTTGCACAACTCAGGTGAGAATTAGCGAGCTCCTTCCGTCTGTCGGATTTACTTAGTGTTTGTCCAATTTACCAAAATAGCTAACATTAACTAAAAGTTATAATATTTAGCGTAGTTCTAATATTGTTTTTTATTGAAATGGACATGTTCACGTTTACAGCAGGGTAGGTGGGAATAATAGCTTCCCATTCCGCACATGTCGTGGCGCTGGGGCACAAGGGCGTGACTGTAAACGACAGATTATGGGTTCTTTTCCTCGCTCGAGGAAAAAAAATATTAATTATTTTTCATTACTTTGCTCTGGTAACGAGGCAAAGCGCAGCGTTGAGTTCCGCCACTCAACATGCAATGCCGCAAAAACGCTGGTACGTTAAGTGGGTTAACGGAATGGACTAACTTGACATAAGGTTCCCAAGTTAACATGGCTTCACGCTTTATCGCACATATAAGCGTGAAGTTAAAAAAAATAGTGATATTTGGAAAGATGATCTTCGTACAACGTTATAGAACAAAGACGTGTTGTTGTGCTACTGTTGTCGCTGGGCTTGTCTGATAACCAATCAATTTTAATTTGAGTTGAATGTCGATTATGAGAACTAATTGTTGGTAAATCGATTCGTATTAAATAGAGACATTGAGGGGCATCTTTTATATATAACGAATAACGGCTGAAAAAGTGTTACAATCAAAAATAAATATAAATAATTAAACTAATCTCTTAAATTCAATCTATGCAAATAGTCTTGTCTATAAATGATCTATACAATTCAAAAATAATTATTCAATTAGAACTAGTATTTTCTGAGATAAGCGTGTTCAGCCAAATAACCTATAGTTAGAAAAGTAGTGTACATAAAGAATACATTCTATTTTTTTATATAATTTCAATAAATATATGACTCTATAATAAATCGGACGAGTAGGGGAAAAATTGAGCAATAACTCAGCCGCGGGTAGACCCTCAGCCACTAAAGCATTTTATATCCTCTGCATATTGAAAAATACTCGGCAATAATGTATTCACAGTATGTAACTGTCGTAAACTTGGATTGTGTTATATTAAACTTTATACGAGACCTTTACCTTTCACTTGGACGATAGTCGCTAGCGAGTGTTACTAACAGACGGATAGCTTCATTATTCTTATAGAATACCGTCGTATAAGAGTATCCACTTGAAAGAAGTCGCCATTGTTTATCTGCACTCATTGGACTATTTAAATAGCTTGGGTAAATATTAATATTTATATGAAATTGTGTTTTAAACTGCTACAAAATAACTAGCCCTGTCTCTAAAAGACAGGGAAATCTGTAAACAGACAACTAATTACTTGATTCTCTTCGCTTTACTATAAGTAAAAAGGACATTCGTACACTACCGAGTGTATAGATATTCAAATTTAGACTCGTGGTAGCCGACGTGACACAGACGTGACATCCGCCGTGTATACAGCATTAACCAGCAAGTTTTCTTAAATACTTGTTCTTGTTGAGTCTTAGTTTTATAGTCTTTGAGATTCCAGTTATTTCTGAAGAAGCTGATAGAAGCGGCCCAACTTACTTAGTGTTTTCATTGATTGTTGAAAATATTTTAATTCTTTAATAATCCTCAAGGTAAGATAATAGAATTACTTTAAACAAGATATATACTTTTTTTTATTTTTAGTATGTCTAAAGTATTATTCCACACTTAGAATAGAAAAATACAAATTTTAAAAACCTATAAAAAATTGATCGTTTCAGGAATATTTTTCTTTTCTAAATTTAAATTACACTTGAAACATAGTAAACATATTTAATAAATAACAATCACTGATAATACCGCCAAATTTCTTTGGTCAGCGGAAATTTATAAAAATCTTCCTACAGAGATGGTAACAACATAAACAAGTTGTAACAAGCGTAAAAGAATTTCGACAGAGCTTGATGAAAACGTATGGCTTAGTTGATCTGGGCTTGGACGGTTACCAAGAGGCGCGGGTTCAAAACCTACGTTAACATTTTTATACGTTTTAAAAATTTCTAAGATATAATTGTACGTGTTGGGTTGGTATGTGTGATAGTGTATGGGAAATATTATTAGCTTACTTTAAACCCTGAGTCCAATCGAGCAGAAATATAGATCATCACTTTAGTCCTCATTATAATGAAATTATATGTAGTCACATGCTTGTGCCGCTAACGTGGCACAGCACAACAAACTTGTGTCTTTAACGGACAGATTGTGGGTTCGATCCCCATTCGAGGAAATGAAATATTTAATATTTTCAATTTAAATATTTAATATTTCATTTCTTCGTTCTGGTGACAAAGCGCGGCGTTGAGTTCCGACACTCAACACGCAATGCCTCAAATTCGGCGGAAAGTGGGGAACGGAAGTGGAACGGAGTGTCTTAACACTAGGTTCCCGAGTTCCCTCTGCATCATATATGTATTTTTTAAAGTTAAAAGTAATTTTTTTCTTGCCATTTAACAAGTAAGAATAATAGGCGGAAGTGCTTACAAGCTTCCACACACTATATAAACTGGTATACGACCGCTGCCGGAAGTTAGGTAACAACTGATATAGTGCCGGAGTAGCTTTTCACAGCTTACTAGACGAGAAAAATAAGAAAAAGGTTAAAATTTATCAACGCAAGTGTTTTAATAAGTTTCGTAACGATTTAATATTCATATAAAAGTTTTTTTGTAAAATATCGTCATCTTTTAGATTCATACACTCCACTTTGTTACTCTGTTAATTTTTACCAGACCTGGAAAAACATATAATTAATCGTATGTGATCATCAAACACTTTAGGTTACAGTTATATTTTTCCAAGATAAAATACTGTTAAGCTTTTACAGTGTGACTCTAAAATACAAATACTGTATGTTATTTTAGAGCATCTCTTTCCTTCTGCCTTTCGAGTTCTAGTTCAATTAACTATTTTTTAAGTTATATCTTTTAACGAACAAAAAAGTTAATTATATTTTTGTAATAAAATGTTTGCTTATAAATAAACTATGAAATATAAAATCATTAACCATACATATATAAAATAAAAGTCCAGATAGTTTTCATACGAGTATAGCAGGATGGGCAGGAAAAGCTAGTGTTAAGACACTCCGTTTTTGTACCAACACACGTAGCCTCCGTTTTTCAAAACGCTGCAAGAAAGTAGCGGGAAATTAACAACGCACTTTGTTTTCTTATCAGAGATAAGAAATGAAACTAATTAATTTTCTCGAGTGGAAGTCGAATCCACAACCGTCGACGTTCAAATGCTGTGATAGCATATCAAGACAAGGTCATTTTATTTAAGTACAAGAATTATAAAGAAGCAATAGAGAAACGTGGATTCGTTTTACTTACATTAACATAACTAACATACAAACACATTAACAAACGCTCAATGGCGACAACAAGTACAAGCAAAGTTTAAGCGACGTATAATCTCATTACAAGATAACATTTATCCGACGACACCGCTCTTAATCCCAACAATTCTTTGTGTAGCGCTAAGCCCGCGTTATCGTGATCATATTTACATTTATCATAATGATTTTCTCCATCGTCACATTGTATCCGGTAAATAGAAGCAGACTTAAACATTCTATTTTCCACGCACTACCGAATTTTCGAGAGATGTAAATGATTTCATGTTTACATTCACGTTGTATCCACCCCACCACCACTGCCACCATTACCATCACTTTTACCACCACCGCAACCACTACAGCCACTACCACTACCACCACCACGACCACCACCACCACTACCACCACCACCACCACCACCATGCCACAGGGAAGTCAAACGGAGCCTGGAAACCAGTATGCAGACACTCCTTTCCTATTAAGACACTTCTGTTTTTCAGTTTCGGATTTCGAATTGCGATTTAGGTTATAATTATAAGTGGTATGGAAGCAGAATAGTCGTACGGTGGTGCCTCTGTGACACAACTGTCCTTTATTGACTTTACTAATTTTACGATCGACCATAATACTTAGAACACTTCAAAAATGATTATATAACTACACTGTGCCGCATCTGCGCTAAGCTTGCGATGCTAAGCACTTGCATGAATGGTCGTATATGCGCTTTTTTGACTTTTGCAGCATTAAGTGTAAAATACTTCAAGTCTGTTTTTTCAAAAAATAAGCAAGATTCGGCAATTATTAAGACGTAAGATAATTAATTATTCTCCAAGCTGTGTTACGTGTGAGGCAGTTACGAATAAACATTAATATTTATACTTGTACATATCTACTGCTACAAAAATACTACTAAATGTTGCTATTCTGGCACTATTTATTCACAAACTGTGATACCAGAAGGAATAATTAAATTATATATTGTTCGAAAACAAGCCATCGATATAAAACAATACTTTGTTTCCTTTAAGTAAGTAAAATATTATAAAAATTTGAATATAGTATAAGCCTACCTGATGTAAAGTTTCGGGCAAATACCAACCGAAAATGGAAAAAAGCTCTCATATTTATCATCTCCAAGAAAAATGTTGCAGATAAAATACTGCTTTTATAAGCTAAGAATTATTAAGTACACCAAAGTTGGTAAACTTTATTGCCGCGGAACAGAAAGGTTTGTGTTTTTTTGTATAATTTGAACGCATGGCTCGTGACGAGTGTTTGCGAGTTACGTAAGTAATGTGGGTAATGAATACACTACGGTACAGTGTACGGGAGGAGGGTGTACATCTTGTATATATACTGGAATCATACTTTTGACGGATTTTGTAGGACGAAAAGGACATTTTTAAACAATTTTAAGTTACACATTTAATCTTAATATAAATCTTACGAAACTTTGAATGAAGCATTTTAGAAATATATATTTTAGTATTAATATAAATAAAAATTGCTGAAATTCTTTAGGAACATTATCTTCAATAGCAGAAGACGTAGTATATAATAGTAAAACGCAAGGTTTCACTTATCTTTCTAAAAACTATTAGAAAGGAAATTAGCTTTAGTAAGTATTAATATGAACACAGAGGCCTGTCGTGGCGCGGAGGCACAAGCGTGCGACTTTAAGCGCGACAGGTCGTTAGTTCGACCCCCACTCGAGGAAATAAAATATTTAATATTCACATTTTTTCATATCAAATCTCTGTGCAATAAGTATACATTGTATTACTATTCTTTGATTTTATTGAGACTGAGTACTGATGAGTTCTATTGCTAAGTATCTAATATTTCTCAATCAACACAAAGCTGAGAAACACATATTTGTCGTGTGCTTTTAAATTTCAATTTATAAAAGCGCTGATCCTGTCATAAGTTTGGGTGTCAGGGCGTCATTAATTACCATGTAGGTGCTCGTAGCGCACGTCAGTACGGGCCGTCGCGTTGGACCGGCCGCGTCACATTTTGTCTCAATTTAACATATTTACCTACATTTTTGCTGACGGCTTCAACCCTTTCACTTACCCTAATTTATGGTCATAAATAAGAATGTTTTGTTTGAACTTTGCAAATAAGGGCAGAGGGCGGAGGGCGGAGGGCGGCTGGAGCGATGTTTATGATCATGATAACGCGGGCTTAGCGCTACACAAAGAATTGTTGGGATTAAGAGCGGTGTCGTCGGATAAATGTTATCTTGTAATGAGATTATACGTCGCTTAAACTTTGCTTGTACTTGTTGTCGACATTGAGCGTTTAATGTGTTTGTATATTCACTCTCACTCACTCAACTTCACGCTGTATCCCGCACGTGGCAGGGGAGGCAGAGGCAACTTGGGAACCTAGTGATAAGACACTTTGTTCCGTTCCTCCCTTTTTTTTATTTGTATGTTCGTTATGTATGTAAGCAAAAGAATATCAGATATTTCTATATTTTTAGTTTTAATTGTGTAAACTATGTATACGATTGAATGAATTTAGAGGATGAAAATGACTTCATGAGAACAGAGTGTCTTATCACTAATTTCTTGGGTTTCCTCTGCCAACCCTACGATAAGGTGGATACAATGGGAAGCTGGATAAAAAACTATTTTTTGTAAATATTGAATTTAAATCATTTGGAAACACATACATATTTTATCTCGAATACCAGGGTAGGCATAACGGACAAAGACTATGCGTTGCTCGTTCTCCGTTGCCCGAAATCGAATGCTACAGCATCTATGAGTTCTCAAGTACCCATTAAGAAACGAAAAATTAAATATGTCTGCATTATATTTCAAATTCAAATTCAAATATTTTTATTCAAAATAAGAAGTTACAACTTCGTGTTTTGAACGTCAAACAATTTACCACCAGTTCACTAAAGTTACTGCCTCAGACCTGAGAAGAACCGGCGAAAGAAACTCAGCGGGACATGTCCATTCTTTTTTTTTATCAAAACATTACTTAAAATTTAACATTATGATCTAATAAACATTTTTATCTTCAACGGAAAGACATTTTGGTAGTTTCGTTAACTGCGAGTAACATATTACAACGCCGCCGCCGCTCCGTACGTCGCCGCCACCGGTCACGCTTTTCTTACTTTGAATTCCGGGTATGACTTAACAAATTATACTGCATTTATTTACTGCACTATATTTTTCCCGGCTACAAAGGAAGGATTTTAATATAACACATTTTTTTCTTTTAAATATTTTCAGATACTATAATAAATAAAGTTTCATAATTAGTTTTGTTTTCACAGTGCACATGTGTCTTAAACGTTTGGTTCCCATGTTCCCTCTACACTACACCCCCTAGCCTACACTGCCATATGCGGGATACAATAAAACTTATAACGATAAGTCAAAGCTTATATTTAGCATTTTCAAACGGACGCGGCCACAACACAAGTCGTACAAATAATTTAGTGCTTTTAAGTCGTTGAGTGCTTTTCCGAAGTGGTTATTTTTATGATCGTGTCTTAATATTAACGTACCGGTTGCATGATAAGTTTTGAAACAAAAACACGTTTATTTCACAATAAGGAAACGAAAAATATTTAAGAAATATGCAGTTGTAAAGAGAGTTTAAAGATTATTGAACAGAGGAAACTGTAAGTGAATGAAGCCTTAAGGCACCATTGTAATATTTTATATAGTGTATTTTGAAAGACTTTCATTCAAAAGCCCTTGAACTCGTACTTTTTATAAACGTTTTATGAGTTAGTAGCTGATTACGCGATACGTTTATATCAAGTTATGCTAAAATTCATATATCCCTGTTAAACATTTTTTGTTGTTTTTGTCCTATTTGTCGGATACAAGATCCAAAGTAAAATGAAATAACCAATTTATTATCATCAATTTAATCGAAATAGAAAAACGGCGATCGTGGTTTTATGACTTTTGTGCATATATTTAATTCTACACAAGAATCTTTTTAAAGGTTATTTAACTTTTATACAATATAACTTGTGGACGCTCTCAGCCCCGGAGGCGCAGTCCAACATACGATTGTATGTGTGATGGTTGATTTCTACTTTTGATTAAATTATCTTCTATCGTTTTTCCGCTTTGATATATATATATATATATATATATATATATATATATATATATATATATATATATATATATATATATATATATATATATATATATATATATATATATATATATATATATATATATATATATATATATATATATATATATATACGTATCATGTTGTTCACAATATCACACTATTCTAAATACTAACTAAATCACAATTTGGCATATGACAATGTCTATAAGCTCGTGTGAGTCGCTTTGTGTCAGGTCAAACATTATAACCGTATAAATTATCACATAATGGCGGGATAGATTGACAGTATCGAGACAGCCTCTCCTCGTACAGTCGACGCCAGTAGACGCGACGGTACACTTAGCGTGTCACTGAACGTCCTTAATACGTATAATACATATCGTTGGAAGCTCACGTCTTATTCTTTTGAATATTTTAAAAGTTTTTTCTTATAATATATATATATATATATATATATATATATATATATATATATATATATATATATATATATATATATATATATATATATATATATATATATATATATATATATATATATATATATATATATATATATATATATATATATATATATAATATATATTATATATATATATATATATATATATATATATATATATATATATATATATATATATATATATATAATATATATATATATATATATATATATATATATATATATATATATATATATATATATATATATATATATATATATATATATATATATATATATATATATATATATATATATTATAACGCGCCGTATTTTAGTTTGTTATCGCATCGAGGAACAAAAGATATTTATTCTCCCCTGAGAATGGAACCTACAACGGTGCGGAACGGTTTAAAGTAGGAGGCTCGCGCTGTGTCGCAACACCTTACTGGCCTATTCTACCTACATATGTGTAATTTTCTTTTTAATCAATTTTGACGTTTTTCGCCACTCAGCACACTAATTTACTTGTATCTTAACTTTAAATTAATTGTCTGCCCTGCTATTGACTCAAGCCCCTAAAGATTTTAAAAAATTGCATTTTTTTACATAAACTATTATCGTTTCACATAATATATCAGAAGTGAAACGGGAGCGTCTATTGAAGTAATCGCCGATACAGACGTCAGCTCCGTATGAAGGAGCTTAACGTCACGCGGTATTGTAATGTGTTTGCATTTACATGTGAAAGCTCCCGGCGGGCTGTGAGCTTACACCTCTGTTATATTGCTTGTGCATTGTAGTTACGAGTATATGGGCTTGGGATATTTTCTATAGGTTCTTATGCTTCAGTGGGAAACAGAGTATTATAGCACTAAGTTCCCCTTGTGCACTCTAGTATGAAGATACTTCGTTCTCTGATTTCAGTCCAATTTTTGACATATGGCCGAAGTCGGCACCACGCTTCGTCTTATTGCCAGAGGCAGACCAGAGGCATTATCAAGGATATATTATGCAGTGCAGGAAATTATCTGAACATGCTTGTATTTTCTTCAGTTTATTAGGTGTAATACAGTGGAAAGATTGGAACATGTATTTATCATTTATATGATTTTTGGCGTAGATGGTCTTTTCGAATTTAAAGCTTAAGCCAAAAAAAAAACACATTGACTATTCCACCTTAAATCGCAAACTCATTACATTACATTCCAAGAAAGCCTCTTGCATTTTATATAAAAACAAATTCCTGCCGTTCTCGTTCACTTAAATTCTTTGCATCGTATAAATTACATATTCAAATCCCGCGCGGGGTTTCTTCGTGATTGCTACGTCATCGGTTTTTTACAGCTTTCCCTGAAATACGGCGCGAGGCTCGCGGGAGTCGTTCGTGTAATGCTTCAATGGCTGCTACGTATGAAAAACACACCTTACTTGAGAGAAATTTTAACTAAGTTAGGAAAAAAGTTATGTTACGGTGAAGGTATGTTATTACTGTCGTTACAAGTCGGGTGAAAAATGTTGTTAGATTCTATATAACTCTCGATTCATTAGATGACCCATAAGTGTAATCGATATACATTTATAGATAAGACATCTGATCGTATTTGTAAATAATATATTACGTTATTTACACTGTAATTGTATTCTTGCTGACTGATCTAAGTGGGTTTACTGCACTTCGTCATAGCGCAGGTTATATACACATTTTTACGATATTATCATTTATTAGAAAGGACGTATGATTGTTTGTTAAAGAAAACAAAATTAACATCTTATTGACTTCACCATCAGTTGTTTTCAGTTTTTGTATATTAAATTAATAATAAAAGCAGGCAAAGCCGAGCGAATCTTCTAGTAATTATCTTTTTCCACTTTCATGCAAACACTACTGAAGGAATCTAGATGAAATTTTACAACAACATGACTTATACATTTAAAATAACGTAAGTAATTAAAAACGTAGAATACAATTTAAATAATTATTTTGTATAATATAAATCTAATAATATAATCTATAATATAAATCTAATAATATAATCTATAATATAAAATAATTTTGATTTTTATCTCAATATATGAATTAATTTAAATATAAAAATTTTGCTTGTTATAGTATTCAATTATATCAAATAGGTTGTATATAACTCACAGTTCAATTCACGTAGCCACAGTCGTAGACGTCTCGTAACTCCCAGTTATAATGATAAAAGTTTGGTCTAACCTCCTCGCCGGAACTTGCGGTGTCTAACACGCTTTAGCTCGCTCCGCGGTAATTAATTCCGTCTGTAGCTTATATTAGAAGATTGGCCTTTAGTTCGAGCGTATGAGCTCACCCCGTTCTATTACTAAAACAGCGCAGTGCTCTCGTGAATGTGAACTTCCTGTAAGGTGATTATTGAATATTATTTAATGACATTTGCATATGGAGTTAGTTGTTGACTTTTATTGAAACTTAGCTCGCTGTAAAGCTCTGAATAGCGGTTTTGTGATTTATTTCGTGAAAAAGTTAAGAGTACTACTTGTACTATATTTAATTAGGGCTGGACGTGGCTCAGAGCACAAGAGTACGACTGAAAACGCGACAGGTTGTGGGAATATTTCATATTTTCATTTCCTCGCTCTTCTTCCTCTTCTATGAATACGTCAAATGGCAAATCGCGGAGTTAGGTTTCACCACCAACATGTAATGTTTCTAGAATTCAGCGGATCTTAATAGAATCAGAGTGTCTCAACACTATAGATGAATGAATTAAATAAACCGTCATGCTGTAGGTCAAACTCAATCAACAATTGAAGGAATATTTTACATTACAAACTACAGCGAAGAATTCCACGTAGCGAGAAAAAAATAGATAATTTTAATTAATGCATTTTTCTTGGCATTATTGTTTTTTTGTATAACGTACTCGTATATATAACAATGTAGACTAAATGGAATCTTGAATCTGAGGTTAAGTGTCAATTCGGATATTTTGGTTCTCCACTTTCCGGAAAATTTAAATAATTGAGTGAATGGCTGAACTCAAAGCTTTATTTTACCTTTTAACTAATGCAAAGAAATAAATATATAAAATATTACACTTTCCAAGTGCCTGTACCAAGTACTTAAAAATCGCAGAGTTGTGCCCCATGTTACTACTACCTTTAGATAAGAATTTGAGTGATTCATTTAAATATTAGCAAGAGCCAACTATAAAATGCATATAATCAACATTTAAGGGCTGTACGATTCAAACACGCAATATAATATCTCCTTCTCCATAAGAAATACCCGAGCGGTCGTTCGACGCATTCCTCCGCAGGTAATGTCTTGTAACGCCGCGCTATAAATTTTAAATCTCAGCAGAAGTCGCCGCTGAAACTACGCTTAAATGATTTACTACATTTTTACGGTACGCTGTTACAATATATGCGGAAAGCCATATTGAAATATTTTTTATGTATTTGTCAGAATATTTTATTGCCTTTTCGACTTGTTTTCTTTTTCTGGTGGTCTTGAAAAAAAAGTGTTTCTTAGAAAACGTTAAAATTTTAACCAAGCTAAGTCGAAATTCTTATACGCTTGTTACAACTTATTTATGTTGTTAGCATGTAGCAAGCGAATAGACGAAGGTTCTGATGTTTGAAAGAAATGAAGAAAGGACGGAATGGAAGATCTGTGTAAATGATAAGATATTAGAGCAATTGAATGAGATAGTTTATTTTTTACATCTTGCATATTTTTTTAGTTTGATACAATAATTACAATTTGCAAGAAAATTGTAGAAGTTAAAGAGAAGCGCTCTATTAACATATTTAAATAGAAAAACATAGTCTAGTATGTTTAGCGATTCTAAATTATAATCGAATAAGATCCCTTTTATAGATTAAAATATCACATTCATCAATATTTATTTGTCCTAATAACAGTCAAATGACAATCTATAATAAAAACAATAACTCATCAAATTACATAATTATCTTTATTGTTCATTAATATTCCAAAAAAAAAATTTAAAAATGCATATATCTTAAGACTTTTATATTATATTATATAATATTTAATATCAAAATAATTATACGTTGTTCTTTTTAGCTTCACGCTGTATCTCGCACACATCTGAGTAGACAGAGGAAACCTGAGAACGAAGTGATGCATTCCGTTCCTTTCCAATAAAGGTACACTTTACGCCAAATTTAGGAGGCTCTGCGTGTTTAGTTACGAGACTCAAAACAGCTCTTTACCTTGCTACAAGAACGAGCAGTGGGAACCGAACTAACAATCTGTAGCGTTTACAGTGGCACCCTTGTGACACTGCCATGTGTTATTGTATTTACATGCAAGATACAAGTCGTAGTAATAGCACCGAAATCATTTAAACAATGAACACATTCACTTCACGTAATAATACTCAAAGTGGCTGTAAGCATTGCTGTGAATTCATCTACATACATATATGTATATTCCCGTAGTGATGACTGTTTGTTCTCGCGTCGTAATTGAAAGGAAAGTGGAGATTTCAATTACGTAAGGTAATATTTACGTGACGCCCTCTTCCCTCAGGATCACATCGTGGAACTCGATCATTGAGATATAATGACGTTCATTAAAACGGAAAGGATGTCACTTATTATTCGCGTTGTATTATATACCGCACGTGGTAGGGTAGACAGAGGGAACTTGGGAACCTAGTGTATAGACTACCGTAACCGTTAAAACACTTCTATTCTCCATTTGTATTTGAGATTTGGCAGAACTCAACGACGCACTTTTCTCGTTACCAAATAAAAAAAACTGAAAATATTAAATGTTACATTTTCGGACATCGAACTCACTACTTGTCGCTTTCACAGTCACACCCTAAAAATAGACATTAATTTTAGACACTTGTATAATAATTTAAATATTTATTTCTTTTCACAAAAATATGAAAGAGTATTATAGAAGTTATTTATAATATGTATTTTTTTTGCGTCACGCTGATAAAGAATCATTGGAAAATTCCATATTTTCCGAACGAATTGTGAGACGTGTGATTGTGTGAGTGTTGAGGGGCGAAACTTAACGCCGTGCCTTTTCTAATCCCCAGAGCGGGAAAACAAATAACTTAATCCCTCTAATAGAAGCGAATACACAACTGACACGCTTACAAAATAATTCTACGTTATGTACACCGCGTAAATGAAACATTGTATTTACCATTCTTAAAATTTGTAAAAAGATACATCCCTTTATTAAAAATATCTCCGGTACACGTATATATATTTGATTATTTTATGTTGTCAATATTTAAAAATAACATTTGTAATATACTTAAATGTAGTAATTAATCTGTGTTACTTTAATTAGTAGTCAAAAAGGAAAATAAATATCTAACGCACCTGTTAGTTTCGTCGTCGGTACCCTTTTTTGTTAACGTGTTGTGTCACGGTATAAAAATATTTTTTTAAATATAAAAATGTAAAACGTAAAACAAAATAGTAAAACGAATAAAACAACGTGGCACTGGATTACTTCTGGTAACTCTGCTGATAGTCACACCAAAAAAAATACCTACATACATATAGTAATGTAAGATACATATGTTGCTGTAGGTATGTATATAAAAGTTAATTTATTTTATTATTATTTCAGGTTCCCTCACATGTCAGGGTAGACAGAGGGTACTTGGGACGTAGTGTTAAGACTCTCCGTTTTGTTCCCAACTACCACCACAGTTTAGGTATTGCGTGTTGAGTGGCGGAACTTAACACCCCGCTTTGCCCTGTAACCAGAGCGAAGAAATAAAAATAATAAATAATCATACATAAATAATCTGTCACGTTTACAGTAACACGCTTATGGCCATACGCCACGACATGCCTTATATAACATCAATGTAAGTATACCTTACAGTTTAATAATACCACTGTGTTAGTGTCTTTTCATATTATGAATAAAAGTAATTAGCATATATTATAAAATTATCATATATATTAATTAATAAGCATCCACCTGTTTATTGGTCTGTTCCTCAAACTGTGTCTCATTAAGTTTTTTTTTTACAGAAAAGACGGCAAACGAGCGTACGGGTCATCTGATGGTATGTGACCATCGTCACCCACGGACCCGTGTAACTCCAGAGGAGCTACAGGAGCATCGCCGGCCGCCAAGGTGGACGGGCACCGGGGCCCGGCATTACCCAATGCGAAACGCACTGGCCAAAGCCACTACTTAACGCCGGTTTTAAATGCCGGGAGTGGTAATATTTCCGTCGAATCTACCCAAGCGTGTTGCCATTGCTGACAACGTGACTCTCCCACACGTACTTTAGCTGTCTCACGACACCATTAGTACCAGTGTGATTCTAATCCTTAGCCGGAATCACACGGCAAAAATGATGTTAGGACAGTTGACATTTTTGCAGATAACGTATTTCTGTAGCCGCTATAACAGACACTACAAATAATAATACAATAATATAAATATTTAAAAGGGGTTTCATACAAAAAATGTTGCTTTTTGTCATTTTTATAGATTACGGGGCGGAACCGTTTGTACGTGAGTCCGACTCGCACTTGGCCGGTGTGATATCAGTAAATAATTCAATCCTTTACAAAACTTTGATACTATTATGGCACGTAATAAAGATTGCTTTTGTATTCTACAAGAGTGCTGCAACAGTTGTAAGTTGAACAATTTTGGTTTTATTGTTTTATTTACAGCTTTCGTAGCTTTCGTAGCTTTCGTACCGTCAATATTTTATCTGTATCATTTCTAGTGATAACGAGGTAGCATTTGGACACCAAAATTTCTTTGTTATTATTTAAATAAAATTTTATAATTAGCAATAAATAGCTTTTTCCGATATTATATTAATATTTTTAAACCTCGTCCTTAACTTGTTTTATCATTATTATACTATTGTTACTTAATATTATGTGTCCCGTCGTACCTCAGAGATACGAGTGTGTGACTGTAAATGCGCAAGGCTTAATCGCGTCGAGTCGATCCCCATTTGTCGAAATCATGATATTTAATATTTTAATTTTATTGACTCGGAAAACGGGGCAAAGCGCGGCGTTTACTTCCGCCATACGCACCACGCCAAACAACAGAAGTGAGTTAATAAAGTATAAGTTACTTACACAAGGTTCCTAAGTATTTTGCCTATTCAGCCGTGTACGGGATACAGCGTGAAACTGAAAAAAAAACGATACTCGCCTATGTATGAATATATGTGATGGACTCTAGCCTATATAGTCTAAACACATTGTAATAATATCCAAATACAATTTCTAATATCATCAATCATCAATCTACATCAACATATTCCTTCACCATATCGTATGATACTTACACATGGCTATTAGTTTAGTTATTTGTAATTATAATTGTTATTTAAGCAGTAAAGCAATTACTCTCCTACTCATTTCGTCCATATAAAGTTCCCTCCCCCCTACCGTCCCCACCCCCCCACCTCCCCCCGCTTCTGCCTCGACTGAGCCTTCACAGTAATTGTTCGATTTGAACGTAACTGAATCATTAATAAAGTCAATATTATTCAGCCGCCGTAAATAGCGCGGAGCGAGCGGTACTATGCTGTAGTGTAGGGTAGTGTAGTGTAATGTGTAAAGGTTCTATGGAAATATTTATTTATTACTCAGCTTTGTATAAATAAATAAGATTTATATTTCTAATTATTCTTCCAACGAATTCTATTAAAAAAACCTTTTGATTTCATCTCTTAACTTTGTCTGCTTTAAGTAGGAAATATAGAATCACGAGTCTTCTATTTCCAGTCGCATTTTAAAGAATTCCTTTCTCAATGCATCCTTGCACCCTCCAAGTAGTTTATTTGCCATTCGTTAGAATTTTATGGTGTGTAGTTCATAGTGAATTTTCTAAAATAACTCAACACACAGAAACGTATATATATAGTATTAGTTACTTTTATTTATACTGTATTTATACTTAAGGAACGGGTCAAGAAAAATATTTTTATAGGTGAAAGAATATAAAAATATTTCTTCACTTAAAAAAAATATTTTTCTTTCTTGTTCATAACATTAAACATGTTAAAAATATACACTACTATTTTACTATTTTTTTTGCTTTTACAGGAATTTTTAAATTCTTCATATAGGGTTAGGGTTCCATTATCATCTACAAGGAACCTCAAATTATGTTACTGGATTATTTAGACTCAGTCAGTTGCTCTAAAACTCTAATTTAAAATCATTTTGCACTCTGCACATCTCTGACGTGAGGAATATTATATCTCGAGGAAGAGACGATTACAATAAGAGCTACATCGGGAGGGCACTTTACGCCTTTAAAAATGTGAATTATTTGTACGGCTCGTAACTGCAACCGCGTCTCTACGCCATACGTCAGTAAATACTGCACTCTCTCGTATAAGTACAGGATTAGTTTTATACACAGATTGTTCTATTTATCGCTGAAGCGGAATAAGGAATTATAATGTTAAGCGTTTTACAGCGTATTTACTTATTTTATAATGTAGGTCACCTGTCCTGAGTATGAGTGAGGTATGGTATCAAGCTTTAATAAAAAAAAAACATTATGTTTGGTAAGATGTTGGTTTCATCTTCACGCTATATTACGGAAGTTGATTTTTTTCCGTTTCTTTTCCCGACAATATCCCGTTCATTGGTTCGTAGCCTACTTTCCGACGAATGTAAGACGTTCCACGTTGGGTACTGGAATTTAATACAGTGCTCAGTTACCGGAGCTTCATTTTCTTGAGTGGAGATCAAACCAACAACCCGTGTATTGACAGTCGCACGCTTACTATTATATAAGTATTTATTATCGTACTTGTTAAATGTATAGAAAAAAATCTCTCTCAATCTCTTAAGAATAAAATATTTGAAGGTAATTATGTCTACTTATTAACTTTATTTGAGTGGCACATACAGCTGTCATACAATAAATAAAGATAATTATGCAAAAATTGAAAAAGCGGTGAAGACCACGTGTCTGTAGTGTTTAGTTAAATTATATATCAAATAAAATAACTTCAGTACTAACCGACTTTAGTGCAGTTTTTTTACAATTGAAAGAATTTTGGCGGTGATAATTAGTAGTGTAAGAGCTGTAGACACTTCCCCAAAACGAGCTAGTGATTACTTAATGCGAGGGTTGGTCTTAATTTTGATTTTTACTTGCATAAATAGAGGTCTGTTGTGGCGCAGCGGCACAACACACCACTCAAGACGCACTCAACATGCCTCGAATTCGGTGGAAAGTGGAGAACGGAAGTGGAACAGAGTATCTTGCGGGATACAGCGTGAAGCTGAGTGACTTACATAAATAAATGTTCACTTTGCAGTAACTTATAAAGTATGTGTGTTGTCAGCTATATACCCGTATTAAGCACAGAGCTCGAGGCGTCTATAATTTGTCGCGTCATTACTCCCTCACCGATAAGTTTTATACTCAAATCGATATACCTGGATGTCTTAAACACAAAAACCTTATTTCTAACTATTTTTAAGTAAAAAAAATCTTTTTATACTAATTGGACGAACTATAGATACTCGTAAATCTGTATTACAAACTTTTATCTATATAGTATTGTCCAAAATTTTACCATTTCCGAGATTATTTAAAATCCGTGCCACGCTTTAAATTATTAATATTTTTTTTATCTGTTTTCTGTCAAAAAGTTCTAATATTTTGAATAATTTTTCAAATTCTATTTTATGTTGTGTTACAATGTCTGTGGTAATCATTTTCTTATACTAGAGACGAGACCAACAGTACAAATAAAGGTAATTTATTATGAACACATTATGTCACATAACCAATTACCTAAACATTTAAGCCTCATTACGTAAGTAAATAGCGTAATCTAGTTATTACATCATTAATATAATTAATTAATTCCAACGAGTCAATATTGGAATTGATTTGGCTCATATTAAGAGCAAACAGGATATCTGTGATGATATATTGATCGTTAACACTAACAAATACGTACTCGTACTGGAAACTAGAAGAACATTTGTTCTTATAAGAGTAGAGTGATATAAGTAAGCTTCTCTCTCGTTGAGACACTATGAGAATCGATTCCACAGCCACAGTGGCTGTCAAGTCAACTCACTGTGGCTGTGGAATCGATTCTTACTCGACTTGCTTAAAATGACTATGAAGTAAAACCACAGAATATATAACGATTTATTTAAAAAATATTTACTAATATGTTAATATTCTGGGGAAGTGCACAGGGGAAGACTAATTGAATATAACATGTATATATATTTTCAATAACATCTCAAGAATATTTTTCTATTATATGTACGTTTGCATTTTCAATCTTTCATATTTTAAAATCATAGCTTTCCTTTATGATAAATGTTTAATGTGAAGTAAGAAAGTAGATTTTTAACTGCTATAACATTCCATATGATTTTATTTGAGGGGCGTGTCTCGAGTCAACTCGGAATATACGAGTATTCCCGGGATCAAAGAGCAAATGTTTTGTTTTAAAAAACTTCTGCACTTTGACTGCATTTTGTAATAATAAAGAATTTATAATATAATGAAATGTGAGGATAGGCCTGTCGTGGTGCTGAAACACAAACGTGTGACTGTAAACGACACGTTGTGGGTTCGATCCCCACTCGAAGAAATGAAATATATAATATTTTCAAATTAAATATTTACTGTTTACATTTCTTCGCTGTGATATTAAAGCAAAGCACGGCGTTGAGTTCAGCTATTCCAACACTCAATGCCTCAAATTCGGCGGAAAGTGTGGAACGAAGTGTCTTAACACTAGATTCTCAAGTTCTCTCTGCTTACTCTGCCATGTTGGGGATACAGCGTGAAAATGAAAAAGAAATCTTATAAAATAACAAAATGTAAATCCAAATTAGCACAAATTATAAGCTAAATATATGTTAGAGTTTAAATTAACATTTTTTTGGTTATTTTTTTATTATATTAGGAAATAAGATCTTAATTTTGTATCCCGTACATGCTATGTTCGGGTAGAGAAGGAACCTGGAAATCTAGTATTTAGTCAACAATCCGTTCTCATTAAAACAAAGTAACTACCCACTTTGCACCAGAGCTCTTGAGACGATACGCGTTAAATGAAGGAAATCAACGTTTAAAAAATATAATTACTCTTTACGTTAATTTTATATAAATTTACACTATGACAACTTTGGAAGCTTATCCAATCTATTGTACATTTTACAAAATATAAACCATTACTTATAAATGAGAACCTCGACAGCTATCATATAAAATTTTATTTAAAGTTCATAAATATATAATTAATTTTAATTTCAAGCTTTAATCCTTAAAATGTTCATTAAAAAAGTAATTAAATATCATTCAATCAGTGCTATTGACCGTACCATAATAATGAACAGTGGTTGCGGCGCTCTACGCCGGATAAATTAATTAGGAATGTAATATTCACACACAATATTGAATGAAGTTAAAAATACATATTTTAACAGTAAAGTAATGACTCCGTGATAATAATCAGGTTTATATATTATTAAACCATACGCGCTGCCGCTGCTGGAATCAATTATATTCTTTAATACTATTGACATATAATAATTTGTATTAACATTATTACTGTTAACTGACAAACCATCGGCTGACTGTTAATGCGTCGGATTTAGTTTCATTTATCTTCTAGCTCTAGTAACAAGTATCCTGTCAATTGGAATATATGTGAATGTTGGAATATTTTAATACTATAGCATGTTTAATGATGGATCCTACTTATACATAGTAAAACAATTTGTTGCTCCAATAAGTATAGATACATTATGTTGTATTCAGGTGTGCTCTTTTTACTCCATTGTATGACAGTTTAAACAATAACTAATGCAATGGTTGAGCTGAAACAAACTCTAATAATATATAAATATTAAACTGCAGTGTAAAAAAGTTCGACGAGGACATACAGAAACTTACAGGGGCTATTTGAGGCGTCTTTTGATCCCGAAATAATAGAGTTTTGAACAAATTTAAGTACATTCAAGAAGTTACTTAAATTGTTGTGTAATCTTCCTTCGTCAAGTTTTTTTAAGGAAAAAATGTTTTTATAATACGATAAAGTTAAAAGAACCGCTAGTATATTAGAAGGAAGACTGTCTTCAAAATATGAAAATATTATATATTTCAGTCGAACCCACAATCTGTTACGTTTACAGCCGCATGCTTGTGCCACTACTCCACGCCAGACACTATTAATCAAATTTAACAGCGTATTGATGAATTTGAATCAATCGGGCAGTTTAAAATACGTATAATTGATTAGAATGCAAATAAATATACCAAAAAATATTTTTCTCACGCTGTGTTCTGCACATCAGCAATGCTAGAGGAACTGAGTTAGGGACTCAGTGATTCTACTCCGTTCCGCCACAGCGCTATTTAGCGTGACCAGACACAGACATTGTGCGTTGAATAGTGGATCTTAACGCTGCTTTTTATCTTGATACCAGAGCGAGGAAAGTCAAAAGTGCTTGTATTCTTATGTTCATAAACAAAATGATGAATGTCGATAACCAACGTCACTGCTGCGTACTGGAACTGTAAATTCGCCGTAACTACATACATATTAGATTTATTGAATAATTGATGTCCCCAACGACGTACTACATGCTCACATGTACACCATTTTGATTTCTATTTGGTATATTAGGCTGTAATTCTGCGTAATACGTAATTACTTTGTCGTTTAGATTTAGTTGAGAAATTATATTTGAGATGCGGGAGTTGTGTTCGCGATTGTTGTGTTTAAACTTCTATCGAGTTCTCATACAATGCTATTTACTTAAAACACTTTGTGTTTAGATAATTTTGCTTTAATTCCTTCCCTGTTCTTGACAACGTTTATTCCACCTACGGTAGAATATACGTCGAGTTTAGGAATCTTATGAAAAGTCCCTGCTGTCTCTTGCACGTAACTGCGCAGCGTTGTGCTCCAACACTCAACACACAATATCTCTGATTCAGAAAAAATGCCAGGATGAGATGTATTGATAGTGGTTTCTCTCTACTTTTAACTTTGATATGAGGGACAAAAATTAAGGCTAGGACTTTTAGGGTTCCACACCTCAAAGAGTTCAAAATCAAAAATCAAAATCAAAATATTCTTTATTCAATTAGGCCATTTAAGCACTTTTGAATCGTCAAGTTACATATAAGTGTCTGTGGTGTCAGGCAATAACTTTAGTGAACTGGTGGTAAATTGTTTGACGTTCAAAAAACGAAGCTTGTAACTTCTTATTTTGAATAAAATATTTTGAATTTGAATTTGAATTTGAATTTTGTGGTGTCAGTCCTTACAGGAAGCTACCACCGGCTCGGAAGGCGGGTCTGCTGAGAAGAGCCGGCAAGAAACTCAACAGTTGCTCTTTTCAAAATATCAATTAAAGTAAATATATAACATAGCTTCCTGAGTGAGTACCAACAGCATTTAATCCCACGCACTCTTATCGTTGTAGTATTCTTGAATAGAATAATATGCTTTGCCTAACAATATATTTTTAACATTCACTTTAAATTTTTGAAGTGGCAAATTTAAAATTACTTGTGGAATTTTATTATACATATGTGTACCATGTCCCATAAAAGATTTACTAACTTTTTGAAGACGAAAACTAGGAGTTATCAGCTTGTTTTTACTTCTTGTATTGATATCATGTCGGTCACTGTTTTTTAATAAATTGTGGCTATTTTTCCGAACAAGTATTATATTATCATATATGTACTGTGATGCCATCGTAAGAATACCCGTTTCTTTAAAAAAATCTCTCAGGGACTCCCGAGCTCCCACGCCGTAAATGGCTCGGACTGCTCTTTAGTTAAAAAGGGGACCCTCATATACTTTCCTATCCATCTGTTATGACCAATTATCTGTAGATCTCATGAAAGTAAGACGCTAAATTTATATAAAATATTTAATTTATATTTATTATATTTTATATCAAATTAAGATCTACGATTTCGTAATCATAAACATAATCAAGCTGCTAAGTCAATTAAATCAAAATATCCAAGTATTTATGCATTGTTTTCGCTGTATTTTGTACTCCCTTCTATCTTCAGTTCTGAAATGGGAATAAAGTGAGAACTTACAATAAACAAAAAGGAAAACAGCTGAAAAGTAAAAAATATAACTATCATAATACAATTTTTGTAAGTTGTACTTACAACCTTTAATTTGGTATGAAATTCTCGGCGGACGAGTCTGACTCGTACTTCACAAGTTCTATTATTCATTTCTGAAATATACAATTTTAAAAAGGCACTATCAAAGTATCATTTTTAATAATTGTTTTTTACTTTTTTTTTTAGTTTCACGCTGTATCCCGCACGGGGCAGGGTAGGCAGAGGGAACCCGGGAACCTAGTGTTAAGACACTCCGTTCCATTTCCGTTCCCAACTTTCCACCGAATTTGAGGCATTGCGTGTTAAGTGGCGGAACTCAACGCCGCGCTTTTGCCTTATTACCAGCGCGAAGAAATGAAACATTAAATATTTAAATTGAAAATAAGAAATATTTCATTTCCTCGACTGGAGATTGAACCCAGAACCTGTCGGTTACAGTCACACTCTTGTGCCACTGCACCACGACAGGCTTCTTTGATTTTTAATAATTGGTAGTACATTGATAGAATATGTAACATATCAAAGATATATGAACATATCTCTACAGTTCGTAGTGTAGTTACATGGAATGAAGTTAGGCGAGCGATATAAAGCAACGAAATGGAATTACCCTGATTCGGCGATCCTTAGCTAATAGCCCGGGGCTATTTGCACATACACGTGGAACAAAAATATTTATATTTATACTTTCTATACATTATTTCACGAAATAAACAATGGAATGAGAAAGTTCGATAAGCGGATGTAGTACAATTTTAAATGAAACAGTACGTATATATAGTATATTATTTTTGGGTAACCATATAAAAGATAGTCATGTATTAAATCAATGCCCCGGTGGACGTCATTCTTAGTAGTAATATCTTCAATTGATTTTGTTCTGGCAATATACAACAGTGCATCGTCATATTATCAAGTGTGTTAATGTCTTTCACAGAGCAGATACATAAACATTCAACTATAAATATATATTAACGTTCTACTATAGATATATAAAATATATGTTAGGTCATAGGTTCGGTTTGCTCAAGTAACGAGGAAAAGCGCGGCGTTGAGTTTCATCACTCAACGCGCAATGCTTCAAAAATTTGGTTTGAAAATATGGAAATGGGATAATGATAACGGGAACTATGTTCCTTGATTCTTAATACCTAACGTTCTATGACGAGACAGTGGCTAAAAATACAAAAGATCTAGCGTGTGGTGTGTTCTTAGAAGAGCAAAGGCGATCACGCGATAATAACATTAGCCTCAGTATATGTAATGTATCTTATTCGTTCTCCTTAATTAGTTTTATTGCATACATGTAAGTTTTTTTATGAGATAAAGTTGCTTAATAAAATCAAATTGAAGATCTTCAGATTGGCCCGAAGTTAGAGCATTTACTACAAGTAAAGTAAAAAAAGAGAAAAGAGAAAAGTTTTTTTTTGTATTTCATAGAAAAAGAAAACATAACACACTTTTTTTGTAATTTATTCCATATAAAACGCTCGCAAACTTAAATTTGTCAACTTTGTTCGCTGTACAATCAAAATATATAGAGGATTTCCCGTACCAATTTCATAATTATCTATAATCATGAAATTAGCATCTTAATTTTTATTTTATTTTTATAGAACCAGACTTGGTTAATTTAACTTTTGCTGAACTAAGCAAGTCTGCTTTATACGTAATTTCTGTACGTGCAAGTATGTGGACGTACAGCGTTTTTACTATGCAAATTAAATTAAAAATTAATTAAAATATTAAAAAATGGCGATCAAGTAAATAGAGAGTTATATTTTTATCTTATTTAATTCTTTTTAATCCTGACATTAAAATGGAGAGGTGTTAGCTTGATCTGTCTGTTCGTCAGGGAGTCTGTTTGTGCGACCGTAGCACCTGAACTAATGGAACGGAAACCTTGTTTAGGTGGTTTTTTTATGAAAATTGGATAAGAATTTTAAGAGTTACAAGCACTTTCCTAACATTAGATGAAATTATCTTAAGTCGGGTTTTTATTTCAATTTTAAAAGGTATACTTCTTGTGAGTTATTTTATATGAAATATTATTTTTTATTTCTTTACAATGCTTATAGATCAAAGATTATAAAAACATAATATGTTTTGCTTAAGAGTTACATAAAATAATATTACTATCACTAGCATATTAGTCATAGCTATAATTTTGATCACGTTCAATATACGTATACTAAAAAACGCAAAGCAGATTATATTATACAAGATACAAAGTATACGATTTTCGTATCTACTAAAGAATATTAAAAGGTGACAAAGATAATTTAGAACCTCCTTCTAATTGTTAAGGGGTTTTCTGCTTTTATTTAACTCGTTAGAACAATAAACTAATAATAATCTCATTTAGAGGTTTTTTCTGTTGGAGTTTATGTCTACTTTTTTTCTGGTGCATGCTGAGTGACGTAACTCAACACTGCGCGTAGCCTTTGTACCAGGACGATTTAATGAAAATGTTAAATATTTCAGAATTTAATCTGAGCCCATACCTGTTGATATGACATTTGCAGTCTCCTGCTCTTGCGTCACGGCCGCCTAAATATGTTGTTATCTATTGATGCGTATTGCGTTTCAGCTTTACGCTGTATCCCTAGCAAGCTGGCCCCACCTGGGCCTGCCAGAGAGACTCAAAGTGCTTTTTATGAGACCTCTCCACTATCATAGATACTGTGTTTTTAAAAACCATCCGAGGTTACCTCCCACCTTTCTTACTCACTCACTTTCCTTTCATATATCTTTTATGCTATTCTTTCATCAATCATTCGCTTGACGTACTCAAACCACGTTAGCAGATTCATCATTCTGATTTTATTTTTCTCCAATATCCACTTTTAGCTGCAATATAACAGCGTTAGTATATACTGCATTGTGTACGGCCAAACGCGCAGCTTTGCTGACGTTTTGCCTCTCATCAATGCAGCTGAGACACCGGTAACTCTGTTACAGACAGCAGTAAGCTTTTCCATATTCATTTCATGACTTCCGTATCTGGTATATATATTTCCCAAATATACCACTTCATTCACTTGTTTGTATATCTTATAATTTACGCTAATCTTATATTCTGTTCCTTTTTCATTCTTTTTAAATATCAGAAGTGTCTTTCGTTGTTTATAACAGTTATTTAGAATAAGCACCACTGAAATTGAAAGACATATACAAGGATAACTAACATCTAAAATTATTTCTGGTGAACGCAAATAAATCTCAGTTAAAATATAAATCATAACGGGCGACTGGTCGCGGTCCTTTGAAGTGGACTCGACAAAACTTCGGAATAATATTTTCGTTTCAACTATAAACTTTAGCAGAGTTCGAAACGAGTGTTTAAACTAACTATTTCATAATCTGGTATTCTGCAAGTTGAACGGCGGCGTTTGTTGGGAGACGGACTTCTTTATGTTATTTTCATTGGAAAGCGTTATAATTTAACGCTTTGGGTACTTAAAAACTTGTTCAGAATTAGAAATACATAAAAGTATATTGTATATTATATTTGTACTAAACTTACTGCTAATACATACTACTAATTTACGTTCAAAACGTTATGTTAATAGTGAATAGTGCAATTATAAGCTTAATAAATATACTAAAAACTACATTAATTTTCATGAATATATTTAATTTTCAGGCAAGTTAGAAACACAAATTACAACTATAACTATAACATAGAAATATAGAATTATAGTTTGGTATAATCATGTTTTTCGTTAGTGCTACTGTTTCCTGCATATAGTAGGGTAGGCAGAGGAAGCGCGGGTAAACCTGGTGTAAAGACACACCATTCGAATTATATATGACAACTCCGTTCTCAACTCTTGAGGCATTGGATGTTATGTGGTTGACCTCAACGCCGCGTTTTACCTCATAACCAGAGCGAAGAAATGAAAATATAAAATATTTCAATTCCACGAGTGGTAATCGAACCCATAAGCACTACTTTTACAGTTAAACACCAGCCTGACGACAGCCTGGAGGTCTTTATACCAATAATATTACCAAAATTAAAATTCTTTACATAAGAATAAACCTTAGTATCTTAAAATTACTAAGATTATTTTTTTTACTATCGAGATAAGACTTTAATCGTATAGATTTGTATGTTTGGCAGCTTAGCTACAGACGGCATGTCTCGTAGTTTCAAAGGAAACGTAGTGATAAAACACTCCGTACTTCACTATTCGCCAAATTATCGGGACATTGCGTGTTGAATGGCGGAACTCGCGAATCGCAGCGGTTTTAGTCTTATCATTACTGAATATACAAGAATGGGAATCGAACACACAACCATCGATACACTGAGATGCTAGACCGAGGTGCCACGATGGTCGATACTTTTACTATTTTCAATGCAAGGAAAATTCTCTTGATCATAACGCTTAAAGTTCTGACAAGCGAACAAAGAACGCTGCATTGTTGTACTAAACTCTACAGTATTTCACGATAGTGGTTTGAGACCAAGTTAGTCTTTATGAGAATCACTTCTTCATAAAATCTATACTTTATTGTTCGTTGTATAATATAATACGAGTCCATTATGGCACAGTCGGATAGTGTCTGGTGATTGTGGGTTCGATATCAGTAGTTATGGGTCATTATGCATTAAAAAGCTCTCCAAGGAAAATTTAAACAATATCGAGTTAGCACCTTTTAAACGGTATTACATTTTATGTAATGGATAAGAAATAAAATTATAATCAAATATACTTATTTCTAGATACTACTACTACTAGTTATCGATACAATATACCTATTGCGCCTATATTACTAATTAGACGCCGTCCTGGCGCAATGATGTACGTATGTGAAAGCGATGGTTGTAGGTTCTATTACCATTCGAGGAAAATAAAATATTTACCACACACGGACAGCAGAGCGTTACATGACTGACAAAGTAGCCTAGACCACGGCTAAAGTCATACCTTCCGTTTGACTGTAATCCTGGTGTAAAATATTATTTACTCAGCTTCACGCTATATCCCGTTTCATTCCGCACTTTCTGCCGAAATTGAGGCATCGTGTACTGAGTAAGTGGTTGCCATTTTTTGAGCGAAAATCGAATAAAATAATGGAACATTAGAAGACTTCAACGGAGAATTATAAAGATAAACTTTGGATATCAGCATTAAATGAACGCCTAAATGAATAAATTATTTATTAAATCTGACCGAAACGTGATTCATTAATCATGTATGTGTTCCGAAACGATAATTTATGTATGTATGTATGTCTGTCACTTGCAAATACACCACTGAAGCGTTCTTGGCAGCTCGTTCCGTATCGTATCGGCATATTTCAATTTGTTACTTACTTACGACTTGCTCTCCTATTTTGGCTTACATTGCTGGTTAGAAAAGGTGCTTAATCGGTTTTGTGCTAGTAACAGCTCAATGTATAGAAAGGTAACATAAATGTTCAATGTATTTGCAATTTTTGTTAGCGGTTCAATATATCTAAATGTGTGAAAGGGTCATCTGATCGCAGTAACGACTCCTCGAGCTCAAGTGCTTGAGAAACGTAGAATTGTAGACACACTGCGCACTGTTGCAGTACTATAGTACTATTGACATGTTCGTACATAATTAATATCAACTATATAACACACTTAGTATGTGTGCTCCAGTAACATTCATACAAGTGCGCGACCGTAGACGCGTTAGGTCCGTGGGTTCCATCCCCACTCGAAAAAATGAAACATAATATTTTCAAATAAAATAAATTATATTTGAGGCCTGTCGTGGTGCAGCAGCACACGTGCAGCGTGCTACTGTAACCGACAGGTTCTGGGTTCCCCAGTCGAGGAAATGAAATATTTAATATTTTCAATTTAATTATTTAATGTTTCATTTCTTCGCTCTGGTAATAAGGCAAAGTGCGGCGTTGAGTTCCGCCACTCAACACGCAATGCCTCAGATTCGGCGGAAAGTGGGGAACGGAAGTGGAACGGAGTGTCTTAATACTAGGTTCCAGGGTTCCCTCTGCCTACCCTGCCTCGTGCGGGATAGCGTGAAGCTGAGTTAAAAAAAAATATATATTTAATAGTTTTTAAATAATTAACTTTTTCGTTCCGGCATCAAGGCAAAACGCGGCGTTTAGTTCCGCCACTCAACACGCAATGCCTTAAATTCTATGGGAAGTGGTGCACAAATCGAAATATGGAACACTAGGTTCCCAAGTTCTCTTTGCCTACCCTGCCATGTGCGAAGAAACGTCGTGATGCTGAAAAAAAACTACATTATGTTTAAAATAATTAGTTCCATATCCATGAAAGTATGAAGTGCATCATATTCGATAATCAATAGTCTCAGAGTTGGACTGGGAGTCCCCATGACGTGATTGAAGCAAATAGCAAATATTACATACATATATGTACATATACAACATACATGGTTCTCTTATGCAAATATTGTCCAAGAATCCGTTAGATATGTTGACCGTTGAGATTGTTTATATTGAAAATCTTACTAAGTCCTTGTTGTATTGATTTATTTGTTTTATTCTAAAGTTATACCTGAAACTGAAATAGTTCCATAGTAATGATGTATCATGAACTTGGTAGTTATGCTAAACTTAAGTATGTTAAGGCCTGTGGCGCAGGGGCGCATGCGTGGCAGTTAGTGTAAAATTACTGTTTGTCGGTTCGGATTGTAACTGAAGAAGTCAATTATTTAATATTTTCATTTTTCCTTCTAAAAGCAAAGTCTTAGTGAAAACTTAATATTTTGACACTAAATTCCTAGGTTTCCTCTGCTTATCCTAATATTTTTAGGTCAATGAGCTGATCATGAGATAATTCAGAGACAGTGATAGACATTGGAACTCTTCAGACACGTATAACATGGTAACTTGCAACACTAAATGTACTGTTTAACTGTAACATTTTTTGGATTATAAAATAATTTTGTTTTTTTTTTCTTTTATGTGTTGGTATTAAATGATTTAAATGGTTATTTTTGCCTTTTTTATTTTTATTTTGTTTTATTAATTTGTTAGTAATTAGAAATTTATGAATTACATTTTCGCCCCAAACATCACAGCACTGCTCTCTATCTCCAAGATATTCAATTTCCAAGACATAGGACTTTACCTAACTTTTTTGTCACTCACCTTGACGGTGTATTCCGCACATGGTAGAGTAGGCGGGGGGAACTTAGGTACCTAGTGTTAAGACGTATTTCGTGTTCAGTGGCGTAACTTAATACTTCGTTTTACTTTGTGACTAGATCAAATAAATGAAAATATTAAACATTTAATTTCTTTGAGTGAGGATCGAATCCTATCACGTTTACAGTCGGACACTTGTGCCCTTGCGCTATATGTAACGAACTTCAAAGATATTTAATCACCGTATAACGTTTAGACCCTCACCCAGCTATTATCTGACAACCGAACATTCTGGAATCAAATGTAAAACCCTTCGGAGACCAATAAACTATTTTAACGATTCACGTTACGGGTTTAATTCGATAGCGAGAATTGTCATCGACGCATTATCCTCGATATCTATAAAGTTTTGCGGCCGCCATTTTACTACCATCACGCACTCATCACACTTTTATAACTATATATACGATCTATGAAACTACAAACACTAAAATATATGATCTATTCATACATCACCGGTTTTAATGTTTACATTTTGAGCTTAATGGAGCTTAACACATTTTATATATAGTGTTAGCAAGTAATTGTTGAACGAGAAGGGTGTGAACTAATAAGCGCTGCTACTGTTCAGGCGACGCGGGGTGAGTTGAATCTTAAGGGAATACATAATCAAATTATTTATAAAATTATTAAACTAAATATGTATTAGGTATATGTTATAGTAATTATTATTATTTACTCACTCAGCTTTAAGCTGCTGTGTCCTGCACATGGCAAGGCAGAGGGAACTTGGGAACCTAGTATTAAGACACTTCGATCCACTTTCGTTCCCTACTTATTAATATTCAATTTTGTGAATTATTGTATACGAATATTTTCTACTTATTACACAGTTTGTCGATTCTAATAGTTAATAAAGATTTTAAAGTAAATAGCTATATTTATTTATTTATTGTTTTATTTTATTTGTTTTTATTTTTAATTTATAACAACATTAATAATAATAAGAATATTAATAATAATAATAATAGAGGCCTGTCGTGGCGCAGCGGCACAAGCGTGAAACTGTAACCGACAGGTTGTGGGTTCAATCCCCACTCAAGAAATAGAAATATTTAATATTTTCAATTTAAATATTTAATGTTTTCACTTGATCGATGGTACAAGGTAAAACGCGGCGCTGATTTCCGCCACTCAACACGCAATGCCTCAAATTTGGCGGAAAGAGAGGAACGGAAGTGGAAGGCAGTGTCTTAACTAAAGGTTCCCTAGTTCCCTCTGCCTATCCTGCTATGTGCGGAATACAGCGTGGAGCTACGTATGTATGTAACATTAATAATATTTTTCTTCGTGGTGTTAAGATCGATAGATATTTAAATACATACATACAAATCTTACAAACTATAAACAACAATAATAATAATTAACAAATACCACTTTAGAATATATAACTAAATAAAATTTACAAAACTGAAGTGTAGTTGTGAGGTAGGTTGAGGAAATACGACGAAGTACTTTTGTAACTACGCACACTAGTAAGTTGTGAGCGTCGAGCTACAGCATGTTCATTTTTTTTTTCTTTTTTTTTTTTTCAGCTTCACGCTGTATCCCGCACTAGGCAGGGTAGGCAGAGGGAACGGAAGTGAAACCTAGTGTTATGACACTCCGTTCCACTTCCGTTCCCCACTTTCCGCCGAATTTGAGGCATTGCATGTTGAGTGGCGGAACTCAACGCCGCGCTTTGCCTTATTACCAGAGCGAAGAAATGAAACATTAAATATTTAAAAAGAAAATATTAAATATTTCATTTCCTCGACTGGGGATCGAACCCAGAACCTGTCGGTTACAGTCACACTCTTGTGCCGCTGCGCCACGACAGACCTCAGTTCATTTGTGTTTCATATATATTTTTATTTTTATAATCATTCAAAATTATTTTATTTATTTATTTTCTAAATAATTTGACATGAGAAAACCCTGTATGTTACATGTAGTCAAATTATCAATATTTTGTATTTTATGTTTTATGTAGTTAATTTATTTTTAAGCATTTCTGGTATTCTATTAATTCATCTTGGGAGTATATAATGTGTAGTCATTTACTATTTTTTAAATTTAGAATGTGTAGTCCTTTTACCATAAAAACATTGGCCCCAGTTGTCTCTATTATACGTTTTAAAATCGATCTTGTAAATGTTTTGTGTTCTTTTAAGTTTTTGTTATAGCGAAGGAAATGTTCTAATAATAAAATGTATTTCCCTTTTTTGTACCGGTAATAACTACTTATATTCAAAAAGTCTACTTTCATTGTTGTAGAATTTTTGTCTTACCGACGATGGTACAATGTTAGAATTTTAATTGTATAAATATTATAAAATTTTATTCATACGAGTTTTAAATGTTCTTCGAGCGTAGCTACTTTAGCATTTCATAATAAATATTTCTTAATAAAGAGAGTTTCGCTATCATAAGCCGTAATTTATTGCATATATCAATATGATTGTCCCATCCCATGATGATATTTTTTTTGTCTATGAGAAACTTAAGTAATAAATGTTGTTCAATTTTGGATTCGTAAAATCGTGGAGGTGACATATAATTTTGTACTCACCCTCCCCTAATTTATTGTGACTTAAGCATGTATGCACCAGTTTTGTACCGGCAAAATTGCAATGATTGTGGCTGCGATTCCCACTCAGGGGAATGAAATATTGAATACTTTGGTAATAGCATCATTGAATTCCGCTACTCAACATGAAAATCACCTGGGTTTATCAGCCTACCCTTCCATAATAGATAAGTTTCAAACGAAACTGTTCAACGACATTTTATGTGGGAAAAAGCGTAAATCAGTAAAAATAACGACGTAAGACGACCGCACTAACAAATCCTAACAAGTTGACTCTATCTCACATCGTCGTGCATCGCTTTGTGGACTCGTTTCAACGTATGCCGACTTGCAGCCAGTCTCGTGGAAACGACTTTGTCAAACTTCACTTCACTTTATATATATTAAGCGACATTAAACTTGACATTGAAAATCTGTGTCAGTTATTTCTATTTATAATCAATCACTTTTTAAATTTTAAAACGATTTTCTTTTTAACTTTCCAATTTTTTTATAAAAAAATTTTACATGTATGTAAAATTAGGTTATATTTTCTCTTGTATGCTTCATTATTACGGCTATCACAGCTCCTCCAACTTACTTGCAAAATCCTTAATATAGCTGAAAGAAACCTCTTTATAGATTATTTTTGTTGGTTTAGATAAACATTGTATAATATTAATATAATATTTATACGAACATCTATAGCCTATAGAGGTCCATTGTGGCGCAGGAGCACAAAAGTGTGACAGTAAACATCATTATGTGGGTTCGATTCTCGTTCAAAAAAGTGCAATATTTAATATTTTGATTTTTTCGTTCTGTTCACAAGGTGTGGCGTTGAGTTTCGCCACTCGACACGCATAGCCTTGAATTCAGCGGAAAGTGGGAAATCGAACGGAATGTTTTAGCATTAGGTACTCAAGTATTTTCTACCTACCGTGCCACGTGTGGTATACCTAAATAGTAAATACATATAGATATCCCAATAATAAAATAGGAAAGTTTCAGTTAAGAAGAGCAAACAAGAAGTGCTGATATCAACGCTCACGTTCAAGTAATTTCACGGGAAATTATAAAAAGTATTATCTCCCACTTTAGCCGCGGCGCAGATGCCTCGTCGTAGAGAGCTACGAGCGCTATTGAATGCTCTACTACAATTACTTTTAAATTGACTCTCCGGTATTATCTTTTATGAAGTAAACTTAAAAAGTATTTATATTAAATGTTTCCTTTTGGTTATAAAATTATGATATAAAAGTAATATATTTAGACGAAAGTGGCCTGTAGTGCTGCAAAGGGACACACCTGCTGGAAACGTTATAAACGACAGTTGTGGGTTCGATCGACAGTTGTGGGCGTTGAGTTCCGCTACTCAACACACAAAGGCTACAATTCAGTGGAGAGACGTAAACGATTTCTGTTTCCTTATCTAAATAGAAACGAAGTGGCTTAATACTAGGTTCCCAAGTCCCTTCTGCCTGCAATGTGCGGGATATGTTATATACATGTCCCGCACATTATAGACAGAAGAATTACTGAAAAAAATTTAAGATCAAACATTAAAAAAGCAACAAGTGCGATTTTACTATTTCCTTGGCTAATAAGTTTAGTTAGAAATATTAGGTCTATGTTTGCATTTTCTTAATTTTTTTCAAATGTGATTTCACACTTAGAAAAAATATATATTTATATGGGAACGAATATTAAATATTTAAATATTATATCTTTTGCAAAACGTCCTAGCGCTCCCACCATTATTCTAAAGTGACGACGTTTATCAATTCAAACCAAGTATAAATTTGAGTTTAAAACGTCTTACTGTTATAAGTTACAAAAGTACTGCTGTAACTTTGCTTTATCTAAGATCCGTTCTTTTCAGAAATAGGTGGATTTTAAAAATAATATATAAATTAATTGATTAGGCTTGTCGTGGCGCAGCGGCACAAGCGTGTGACTGTAACCGATAGGTTCTGGGTTCGATCTCCAGTCGAGGAAATGAAATAATAAATATTTTTAACTTAAATATTTAATATTTCATTTCTTCGCTCTGGTAAAAAGGCAAAGCGCGGCGTTGAGTTCCGCCACTCAACACGCAATGCCTCAAAATTCGGCGGAAAGTAGGGAACGGAAGTGGAACAGAGTGTCCTAACACGTTCCCGGGTTCCCTCTGCCTACCTTGCCTCGTGCGGGATACAGCGTGAAGCTAAAAAAATATATATTTTTCTCAGATCACCGTGACGCGTGGACGTAGACCATTAGCGACTGATGGTAAACGGCGTCAGTGGGTTAAACCCACATTTCAGATCCACTATTATTTGAAATGTTTTTTTTTCTAAAACTAGGGACAATATGATAAAAGGAGTTTTCAAACACCTTGCAAATATAGATAGAGGCTAACGAAATAAATATATTTATTTTCGTAAAGCTGTTCCAATGCTCTAACACGTTCTAAATACCTATTGTTATTAAGACTCGTACTAAAGTCGAGGATTTAGGACAAAGAGCTGAGTCATGTTCCTTTGAATGAATACTTGAGCGTAAACCAACAAGTTCTGTCGGATGCCGGGAGGTGCCGCGCGCCGGGAGGTGCATCTCTACACCCTCCATTGTTTACTTTAGTGAGTGTGAACGTTTACTGAGACAACTAAATCTTAAGAAAAGCAAGATGTTATTAGAAGTTTCATAATATTTTTCATCACATATCTTTTGTTGTTTCAGCACTTTAGGTTGCCAATTATATATGTTCGATTTAAAACCAGGTTTAATTGGTAGGTTGGTATTAAATGGAATATTTAATATTTTCAACTTTCTCGCTCTGGTACTAATGCAAAGCAAGACGATGAATTTCTTAACACGCAATACCTCAATTTGGTGAAAAGTAATGGATGTACTTTAAAAGGACCAGATTATCATACAGTGTAAAGCTGAAAGAAAGCAAAACAGTATTCAACATTATGAAACATCCCCGTAAGCAATCCGAAAGAAAAAGTTAAGTACGATTAAGATAAGTTCATTATAAATTTTATGTAAAATATAAATTATATATCATTATTATTATATTTTTCTTTAAAAATACTCAGATTTAAAAGAGCCCTCTTCTGTTCTGTAGTTCTGTCCCAGAAATGGTCTCCGGATAATGTGTAGAAACTATATAAAATATGAAAAACTAAATTGGGACTATGGAATGTAGTTTGGATGGATCGAGAACTGGGCTATTGAAGGAGGCTATCGGGCGTCCGCCTTTTCAAAGTCTCACATTGAATGTTTGACGGACGGTGACTCGCCTTTCACTAGATAGGCCCCCACAAAGCAGCGTAATGCCTCGCACGCAACATCGGCGTGGTCGGCTAAGGGTGTAGAAAGGTGTGCACCGGTTTCACCATCACGAGAAACTCGTGAGCGGGTTTCCCCGTTATTACGCAGATTGAGCACTTCCACCCTTTCGAGCATATAGCTCTTGTGCTCCACTCTGCCAGCCAATAAAGGCAAGCCAGAGGCGGGGGATAGATTACAATTCCCCTCTGGAGGACTCAGGTCCGTGGGGTCGCCACTCCCCAACAGCTCGCCACAAGCTGCCCTGCGGGCTTATTACTATTATTATTAAGTTATAATTTCAGCCGTGTGATCCTACAATAGGATCACCCTGGTACTGATGGTGTCGTAAGAGGCAACTAAAGTGCGTGTGGTAGAGTCACGTTGCCAGCAATGGCAACACGCATGGGCAGACTCGACCGGATTGTTACCACCCCCGGCATTTAAGACCGGCGTTAAGTAGTGGCTTTAGCCACTGCGTTTCGCATTGGGTAATGCCGGGCCCCGGTGCCCATCCACATTAAAAGGCGGCAACGCTCCTGTAGCTCCTCTGGAGTTACACGGGGCCGTGGGCGACGGTGATCACTTACCATCAGGTAGCATACACTCGAACTTACTCACATACGTTTAAAGGGCCCTCTGTAAAATGACTTCAACGCTTGCCTTCTCCTTATACATAACCAATAAAACTGAAAAAAAGAAAAGATATAGCCAATATCTCTTTAAACGGAGCTATAGCTTATCGACAGTTTAATAGGAACAGTGCAACAAAAAGACACGCGCCTCTCGCTCGAGCTTCTTTCTTCAACATTGTTCCGAACTTGCTAAGAATTTCCTTTTCTTAAGTATAACTTTGTACTGCGATTATTTTTTGTCCCTTGTTTTTAGTCTTTGATGACTTTGTAGATGTTGAATGAGTTGGCCATTATTCGAACAGACGTCGTTAACTTAATAATTAAATGAACATTTAAAAATTATTCTTTCAATTTATTGAGGGACATTATGATTTTTATTTATATATAAGCTTATATTTATATTTCATATTCTTAAATAAACAAGCATTTGCAATTTGAAACAGTGAAAGCAGAATGTACAAAAAAGTATTATTATCCAGTTTAGCTCGGATGATTTTTAGTTAAAGATCACGAACGCGTCAGTTAACCACGAACCAACTGACCAGTGCCACGTTGTATGAAGAGCATACGAACGTGGAAAAGTTAAAATATATATATTTTTAATATCACACAGATTCTCTCCCTAGCAGATAGCAGCGAAAGCAGATGAAATCAGAAATCTAGTGCTATACGCGTTCTCATTACGATACTTCTGTTGCTCACCGAATTATTGAGTGCGTTTTGAAGCCTGTCGTGGCGCAACGGCACAAGCGTGTGACTGTAACCGATAGGTTGTGGGTTAAACCCACAATCCCCAGTTGGGAAAATGAAATATTTAATATTTTAAACTAAAATATTTAATGTTTTCATTTCTTCGTTTTCTGGTACGAGGCAAGCCGCGGCGTTGAGTTCCGCCACTCAACACGCAATGCTTCAAGTTCGGCGAAAAGCAGGGAACAAAAGTAAAACGGCCATGCCATGTGCGGGATGTCTCAATTTAAATTATTCCAAATTGTTATAATAGCGAAAATTATATAATGACAGTAGAAGAAGTCTCTAACTATGAAAGATACGAAAATAAAAAATTATGATATAAAATATATTACGCTATTTAAAACCTGTATCCGAATACTCCTGTAGAACGAGCTCATTGCGCTTGTTAGCTTCGTGTTGAACATTCTGAATAACATAATACACAAGTTTTCTTGCATTTTACCAGTTCTTTTTCTTCATTGCACTATAAAGTATTATATTTTATTCACCGAACGTTGTAGCGTTGATATATGAGTATGTTTTTTTTATAGCATCACGCTGTATCCCTCCCAAGGCAGGGTAGGCAGAGGGAACCCGGAAACCTAGTGTTAAGACACTCCGTTCCACTTCCGTTCCCCACTTTCCGCCAAATTTGAGACATTTTGCGTTGCGTTGAGTGGCGGAACTCAACGCCGCACTTTGCCTTATTAGCAGAGCAAAGAACTAAACCCGGAGGGAACCCGGAAACCTAGTGTTAAGACACTCCGTTCCACTTCCGTTCCCCACTTTCCGCCAAATTTGAGACATTTTGCGTTGCGTTGAGTGGCGGAACTCAACGCCGCACTTTGCCTTATTAGCAGAGCAAAGAACTGAAACATTAAATATTTAAATTGAAAATATTAAATATTTCATTTACTCGATTGGGGGTCGCACCCAGAACCTGTCGGTTATAGTCACAAGCTTGTGCCGCTGCGCCACGACAGGCCTCAAAGTGAGTATATGTAAATTTTAATATAAAAGTAAATAAGATCTTTATATCTAACCAAAAAAAAATGTTAAAATAATCTTCTTACGTTGTCGTAGATTTATTAGAATGTTAACTTATCCCGAAATCAAACCTCAAAGTTATTATTGTGTATAAAACAGTTATTAATATTTATTTATAAATACATATCCACACATTACACCGCAAAATAAAGCAAATATATAAATGTATTTTCTTAGCTTCCACTTCACTATACTGCACATGGCAGGGCAGGCAGGAAGATGCTGAGAGTTATGTGTTAGCTTATAATCTAGTACACGTAATATTTATAGTAAAACGTCTTAAATACATAATTATAGCGTTGTCTTAGAACAATTTGAATCAAAAGCAAGATGCACTGTCGTCTAGTTCGTTACTTGTTAGTTACGGAAATTTCCCTATAAACGCGCTGCTAGTTGAACTAATTGTGCTTCTGCATCTGCATCCGGCTCGAAGGACCAAATTGATTGTTACACTTTACAGCTTTGTTATTGCGGATACAGGCGATCGCGTTATTTCAGTGAATTAGAATTTTATTGTTTAATCTAACTGAAAATATTGCGAATGTTTAAATCAAACTAGATATTGATTGTATCTACTTTTTAAAAACTTAAGAAACATCAGATATGCGTCGCCGCTTTAACTTCACTTATGATTTTATCCTTTTACACTTAGGTATATATGTAATTATCAGTACAATTATAATAGAATATTTTATAAAGTTCTACTGAGAAATAAAACAAAACTTAAAGTATTGTGCAACATTATTCTATGCATCAAAATTTTGAAACAACGTACATGAGATACACATACTCTACCTGTACTTATAGTACCTAGTACGTATATAAGTATATACGTACTAGGTACTAGGTACATACAGACATACATATATATGTATGTGAGACACAAAGAATCTTCTATATATGTAAGCTAAAATACACTAGTATTTTCCTAACAACAAGCCACACAGTTCATTTGCAGCTCTAATTAACCTTTGAAAATAGACGTGCACTCTCTTCGTCTACAAATTTAATATTTTTATATAAGCTTTTCCTTGCAGCTACAATCTTGAACATTACGCTCTTATTGTCCTATAATGATGTGCATTTTATGAACATTAATATTGTAACTATTAATGTTAAATAAACTAAATCGGTGAAGTGCGAGTCGGACTCGCACACACGTTTCTTTATCAAATTCAGGATTGTAGGGCAACGAGAAGTAGAATTTATAAAACTTGACAAAGTTAAGTTTGCTCGGTGTAACACTCATTAAGCATTATATAAATTGCAATTATAAGTATATAATGATGTTTTTCTATAAATTACCTATAAAATTTCACTTTTTGACATTTTCGTTTATTTGTATTGTAAATAATCATTTTGTACCAATGTTTATATTTGTTATTACAAGATAGAAAGAAGAGAAATTTTGAATGCAAAAATACTCGTACCTTTTTAGACAAACGTACAGGCAGACAACAAAGTGATCCTAAGGATTCCATTTTTATCATTTTAGATACGAAATTCTTAATAGTATTAGTTTAAACTTACTGACAGTATCTATTCCTGTATTCATGAAAAATATAAAAGTGTAATATATCTTCTATTTTATAATTATCATTATTAATTATAATAATGATGTCTCATTGCACGTCACAAAACGTTAAATTTCTTTAAAACATTGTGTTGTAGGAAGGACCACAGGGATTTGTAACTTGCCTTTCGTAATATATGTCACAAAAGTCACGTCATCAAGAAACTAAGTTGATAAAAGTTAATTATTTTAGTTGATAAAAGTTTTTTAATTTATAAAAGTTAACATCTCATTATACTTTTCAAATAAAAAAGAACAATTCTCATATTCAGAAATCTAAAATTGGTTTAATTTGTTTAAAAATTGACAAAATTGTAACATATTTTTTCTATTCATCGTACATTTGTTAATTTGTGAGTCTAAAAATACATTAAAGCAAATGAAGCGAGCAGAGCGCGCGCTGAATATTGCTAATCACGTTTATTTGACGCACTCTATTCAATCAATATATGAATGAATACATTGTTTCTATTTCACAAATTAACTTAATTCAAATACAAAATGAAATATTTAAAAATAGTGTGTAAATGGATATTTCTATTGAATTTATTAATATTGATATATTTTTTTATTTAATTCTATACTCGTACAATGTTTATGAACATAATATGTTCATATATTATATAAAATAACTAGTGTTCTACACGCGGCTTCGTCCGCTTAAACTTGCCTTACTTACTTTATATCTAATTATCTTTTAAGCTTTGCATTTGCAAATTGTAACCTATAGTTTAGTTTCTCAAAGACGACGTTTTAGTAGTTGTTATTTATTATGGATATGAAGAATTTTAAAAGGACATTCAGAAGTCACCATACTTAGTCTTTTTCGCTAAGTGGGCAACGGAGTGTCTTACCACAAGCTCTCTTTGCCGTCATTGCTACATGCAGGAATTGCATAGGATATGGGGTGAAGCATAGGATACCTAATAGAAAATATTATTTAACTTGGTTTGAAATATGTAAGTACGTATAGTTTACTACACTTTGCTCCGTGTGTTAGCTATCGCTGCACTGGAATTGGGTTGATAATACTAATTTTTCATTTTAGTACAATTAGGAAATATGTATATGTATATATGCATTCTAGGGCTGTCGTGGAACAGAAGCGTAAGTGTGAATCTAATAGAGTCACGTGACAGCTGTGGGTTATCTCGTTTAGACCAACAAAACAATCGATCGGGTATTTCCTTTCAGACTGAAATAGTTAATGTTTTTATCTCTGCGCTCTGGTCGTTACCAGGCAAAGCGCGATCGAGTAAGTCAACTCAAAATGCCCTTTAGAATTCGGCAAAAAGTAGGAAATTGAAGTGTCTTGATAGAAACGGAGTGTTTCAACTGTAGCTTCGTATATGTATATTCGTTCTTCTAATTGTAGGATGTATCGAGAAGGAGCAAAAAGGTAAATTTTGTTAAAGCCGTACTACATAACTAGGCGTCTACTCATATAATTAGGTATATTTTTTTTGCCTTATGGTTTTGTGAATTACAAAAATGTTTTAATTAAGTAACTGAAATTTTGTCACCACAGTGTTGGCGCAACGTCACAGCGCCTGACTGAAACAAGATACAAGATGAGTGTACGTTCGATTTCCTCTCGGGATAATTTTAAGCTAAGCTAACTTATAATATTGCATGGGAATTTAAGGTAATAAATAAAATGTATATATATATATATATATATATATATATATATATATATATATATATATATATATATATATATATATATATATATATATATATATATATATATATATATATATATATATATATATATATATATATATATATATATATATATATATATATATGTATGTGTGTGTGTGTGTGTGTGTGTATATATATATATATTTAAAGTATGTATGTATTTTATGTATATTAATACATGTACATATCTATATATGTATGTCGATATGTATATATTGTAATATGCTGTTAAATGAGTATTTATTTAATTGTATTTTTATAATTACGTATGTTATATTTAATGTTTATTGGATAGTTTTATATTTTTATGCACCACCTACCTTCTTTTTATACAACTTCTATAACCAAAGGTTGCCTGGAAGAGATCGCTTAAAGCGATAAGGCCGCCTTATTGTACAGTATAATTTTTTTTTCTGTTTTAGTTTGTATATTTAATACGTTTTTGTGTGCAATAAAAGTATATATTATTATAAATAAAATGTAATATTAGTTTTCATGTGTACGTACATCATAGAAATACACCTGTATATTACAATATAATTAATACAACGGAATTGATTTCTAATAAATTGAATTAATGTATTCAAATGCAAATATCTAACATTTAAATATTTGTTATGTAAATGAACTTCGTGAATGATTGTAATTTGTTAGTTAAAAACCGTTTATGTTTGAATTCGATATCAAATAATGGATGCAGTTAAATATATTATAAACTAACTACATAATATTATATTGTATATCATTCAAATTATATGGATTTTTCGTACTTTAATTTTATACGGTTAAAGAAGAGGCAGAGACTATTTTGCATTTTATGTTTAGTAGTTAAAACACTGAAATATTTATTTTAGGTTCCGGGTTGAAATCCTGGTACATTATATATTTTTTTATAACATTTATTTATGTTTTATGTTTACATGTTTTTTTATTGTTTTGTTGGTCTAAACGAAATAAAACGGAAGTGTAACATTGAAAATCCGTAAAGATCACAATCGAAAATAACTAAAAAGATAAAAAACAAAATCCTTAAAAGCATTTCAGAGTACAGTCAAGAAATTTCTGAAGTAACATAAATATAATAGGAAAATTTTCATACGGAATAAGAAATATCAACGACAGCAGAAATATATAAATGTGTCGTCGCCGCGCAAAGTGCTGCTGAAGCGAAACTTAAATAACGAATAACGTTTTATTTGCACCAGACAATTGCATTTTATCTTTTAACTATTTTTATTGTTGGTGAAGAGACCGGAGTCGGCCGGAGACGATTTAGTCACAGCGTTACTCTGCCACGGCTTTGGGATCAATCACTATTAGGAAAAGATTATATTTAACAAAGGATATTTTACATCCGTTTTCCCGGTCTAGTTAACGAAATGGGACGTTGAGTTCCTCCACTCAATATGTAGTGAAAATTGTGCAGAAAGTAAGGAATGGAGTGACGTAACAATGGGTCCTTTGTTTATCTCGCTATGATCACCGTACAGCGTGCATAAAATAAAATTATTTTGATGAACAGCATAAAATAGCAAAATAACGTTTACTTAAAAATAATTCTTTCCATTTGTCTCACATTTATACAAAGTTCAAGCAATTGTTTTTATTTGTATGAAAGAACAAAAGGACTAGGAAATATAAATTGATTTGTACGCGGAGAAGACACGATATAATATCAATACCTCTTTAGAATATGTTAAAAAAATGATTGTTTAATCCTAACTATCTTAAGTTTCTAATAGGATGTTAAGTGTGGAATCGATAGTTTAATTTCAAGTTTACTAAGGCAGAGACAGAGGAGCTCGGACAGTGGAAGCGAACATTAATGCGCATATCAAAGGGGCTCTTTAATCCTATACTTACTTGGATGGCTCTGAGGTTCCGCAATGTAATTGGCTTTTCGCATGCACGTTTAATCCATGATTTCTTTTACTTCTTTATAGTTAATATTTACATACATACTTTTTAATTATTTGTACTGTTTGCAAATAGAATGCAGTGGCAAATCGTTTTATTTTCAACTTCCACCTCAAAGCAATGAAATATTCAATACTTTTAAATAAAATATTTAATGTTTTAATTTTTTCGCCAAACACACAATGTTTTACATTAGGCGGAATGTGGGAAATGGACTGAAGTGTCTTAAAAATAGATACCCAAGTTTCCTCTGCTTATCTTGTAGTGCGTGATACAAACGTCAAACTTTACTTCAAACTAAACTGAAAAAAAACAACACTACAATTAAAAATATGTTCGTTAAATTTCTAATCGGAAAGATGGGGAACGATGTCATGAAATGGGGAACGGAAGTGAAACGGAGTGTCATAACACTAGGTTTCACTTCCTTTCCCTCTGCCTACCCTGCCTAGTGCGGGATACAGCGTGAAGCTGAAGAAGAAGAAGAAAGAAATTTCTAATCTTTAATTGTTCTCTGTAATCGACTGTTGAGCATTCTTTAAGTATTAGCTTGTTAATATACACAAGCCATGTTACATAAAATTTAAATATATATAAACGTATTCATAAAAAAATATTGTAATGCACATAACTTGGCTTGACTTCACCCAGAAATTTCATTACTTTTTAAAGAAAAATAAACTGCTTCAAAGCAGCTTCTAAAGTAGATTTTTTCTTACGGTTTTATCATCAGAGTCTTCAGGTCCTCCAGATGCTCAATGTGTCTAGTACGTGAAACAATTTCATACTTTCTTTTCTTATACATACATCAATAGAACAGTGCACTGAATAACTTCTGTTACGAGAAAATTACCTTTTTTCATTGTTTAGCTGAACCCTGAGGTATTTTCTTATACTAAATACTCCAGAACTTCAATTTTAGAACAAAAGAACAATCCCACCACTCTAAATATTTTTTGTAAAAATACTGCCTTTGTCAGATATCTATAATATATTTAATACTTGTTTCTTACAGTTTCTTATCGGGTTCACTAGGTATTTCAGATCTTTGATGCTTTATATTTTATATTTTTTCCTTTATGTGGGTATTAAATCCGTATCAAATTTCAGCTCTCTAGGTCTATTACAGAATTAATTTGGTGATTGATGAATGAGTAGGTGAGTAAGTTCGTATCGTCATTTTGGAAATTTGGTTTCGGATTTGTGGAATTTGTTGTGTCATCGATAGTTTAAAAGATTATTCAGAGGGTTTAATAGATATATTTATATAAGGACATAAAATAAGGCAGAGCCCCGATTATTTCGGAGATTGGACGGTATTTGTCGAGGTAACTTGTTTATTTTAGGTACGTCAAAACAGCTTTCACAGTTTAAATCCTTAACTCTTTTTGTTGAAATGGAGATAATAAATGTCACGTTTTGTTTCTTTGGAATAACTTTATCTAAGATAAAGTATGAATGGGATTTTTTGGGATTGCTGAAAATATATAAGGATATTTTTTTCAAAAAGGGATGGAAACGAAGACAAAAATACCACAATAATAGATTATCTTCCACGAAATCAAAGTCATGTAAAAAATTATAATAATAATTCTCATTTTACAGTTTAGCCATTGAATATGTGATACTGCAACATGTTTGTGGCTGTACATTTGTTAGGTAAGCGAGTGTACCATTGAACGTCCGGATTGGAACGACAAAGCCTATTACTACAATTTACTTGTACACGCATTGTGCATCTAATTATAGATTTATAATATACTGTTTTTACCTGCGACTCTAACCATTGGCCAAATGGGATTAACTAAGAGAGTATAAGCCTATAGGCTTAAGGAATATCCATTACGAAAATATTTTTTTAATTCAGTCGAGTATTTTCGAAGATAGGCACGTTACGCCAAACTCTATGGTTGCTCTATAATATTAAGTATTATTTGTTATACTGTTATAATAATATATAAGAAATGTAAATGTAAAAAAGTTGTACTAATATATAAGAAATGTTTATAAAATTGAGGAATACATAATTCAAAAAATAAAAATATTTAGTTCACAGAAGCAATTACATTTGATTTTATTAAATTAAGCATACGGCTGTGTAAAGGATACAGGCACGTACTTGGTTCTAGATATTATTCGAATACAAATTTGGCTATCCAAGTTTTAAAATAATACTCGTTATTTAGTTACAATAATAATATAAATGTAAAAAGGACCATAGACATTTCCGCTCGCCCATCGTGACTTGCAATGACAAAAAAACCGCTCAAGAGAGAGTCGTACTCCTTCACCCAAACTCATGTACAAATTTCAGAATTGTAAGTTTCTAGTGTTTTTTTTTTGTTTAATGCATGTATCTTCAGTTATATTATTATTTTTTTAATGCACTTTGCTGATTGATCAGGAACCAGATACAGACTGCAGTATTAGGTACTTGAAATGGTACGTAATGTGAAGCGGTTCCTCATTCCGGAGCTCTAGCCTTCGATGGCCTATACCCTTAGAACAGTGTTTTTTTATATTTTTAAATGTTTTTTAATAATATTATTTCTTTCAAAATGTACTTTTTTTTATGTAAAAAAATATAAAAATAAAAAATGTATTTGTTATTACAAACTAGAAGAAAGCAGTACTCTGTCTGAACCTATTCAAACTCGACAAAACCAAAATGCTCTATAAAATCACACTGATCGCAATTTAACTTCTTATCGTCCTCACTTATTTTCAATGAACATCCCTTTTTAAAACAAAACTCGTTGAAACTCCTGTAATTGCCTTGAAATAGCAATTTACGTATAATTCCGTAATACTCTGGAATGCTCCACCGCGATTTAAGCGAGTTCCGGAACCTCTATAGCCTGTGTTATTGACTTCAGTTGAAATGTTGCATTGTGAAACATTGTGTCTTAAATCTTCTTATATTTTATTTAGCTTGTCTCAATTTTCTATGACTTTGCTTAGAAATAATAGTTTCTATAAGCTTATATTGCTGAGAACATATAAGAATAAAATACAAATAGAAAGACTTTAAAAAAATAATACCTCCCCCGTGGAACAGGAGCAAAGGCGAGGTTGTGGGTTCGATTATTACTAGAGGAATACTAATTTTATTTATTTATTTATTTATTTATTTATTTATTTATATGCACACACTATCATAACAGTTCATATAAGTTAAATAACTATAATAATGTGTTCAATGGTAATGTTATTGGAAGCTACCCCGTGATGTGCAGGATCTAGGTGAGGCTAAAAAAAATTTGCAACAATTTTAAAATATACAGATTATTAAGAAATATAGTTGTATATTAAAACTATTTTATAAAAAGCACAAAATACGGCAAATAACATCACTTCACATTAAGTTATTGACTAAAGAATAAAATATTTAAAAGCCAATATTTGATTAGTAACACTTGTTTACAATATTCGCAGTGAGCTTTGCGATCGTTGACTGCAATAAGAGATACAGTGGAATATATATCAGTCGCAGGATTTACAGCTTTACGTGTTGTTTGTAGTAAGTTCGGGAAGTATTGTATGTACAATTCTTGTTAACTTTGGCGCGCTAAGAATTTTACAAATGAACATTAAATTGTTCTAGAGCAATAAATACATAGTAAAACGCCATTACCAAGAAAAACTTGAACACGCGATACTTGCGTGGCTTTCAGTTCTCGATTCAAATTGTGAAATGTTTATACGAGTATTCTAGTTAATCATTTTCCTACATTGAATAAACACTGGTGATCACAGCTTAAGATGTCACTAAGGATGCCTTTGCAAATAGGAATAAAAAGGGTGACGTAAGCTAAATTCTCTTTTCTTAGAATACGTCCTCATTAAATAATTTCTGTTCCTCACTGCGTGTTGAGTGATGGAACTTACCACCATACCTTATCTAACTTACCCCCTCACTTTACCTTATCACCAGAGCGAGGAACTAAAAATATTAAATATTTAATTTTCTTGAGGCGGGTATAGAGGCCACAACCTGTTGTATTGACGGTCGCACGCTGGTGCCCATGCGCTACGATAAGCAAAAGTAATAGTTCTAATTAAAGACCGTCTATTTCAAAGTACATAATCAATTTGCAGAAGCGTACCGCGCTATCGGCAGGAGGTTATTCATATCTCCCCGTATTCTATTACTAACACATAAGTCAACTTCCGGCGCAGTATTAATTTGAACGTCAGTAGCTAGATAGTACAATTAGGAACCAACGCCGCCGTGTTTCTTATAATTTATTGACGCGATATAATTAAACGCATCTACTCGTTCAGCGAGCGGCCTTCGTCATAACACTGTGTATAATGGCGTTTACAAAGTAAATAGATGCTATCGTGATATAATTGGAAATTCTGTATTTGTTAACAAGGTAGTAATGATTAGAGTGATTCAAAATCGAGATCTTTTTTTAGCTCCACGCTGTATCTCGCACATGCAAGTTAGTCCACTTTGAATAAATGATAATATTATATATTTAATATTTTTGTGGGGATTGAATCCATATTTCTGAGCTGAAGTTGCACTCCTGTGCCCCTTCGTCACGAAAGGCTTCAATACTCAAGGTATTGTTATATTTTTAAAATATATAAGAGACAATAGGCTAAGACTGTGCTTTATAGAATCGTGTTTGGCGACAACAAAAACCGGGGCTAATGACACTTAAAAGAAGATAGAATAAGATAGAATAAGAGACAGCGCGGCGTTGAGTTAGGTAATGCGCAAAATATCTAAAGAAAATAAAACATGAATTAGATAGAATTTTTTCCATGCTAGGCTATTTCTACCAATACCATGGGTGTCGTATATAAGTATAAAAAACGTTCAAGTGCGAGTCCGTCATTTCTACTGATCCGTACAAATTTCAGGATTGTATTTCAACGGGATGTGTTACCCATTTTGTTGAAATGATATCTTAACAAAAGGTAAAAGGTATTGTTATATTTTAAAAATATATAAATTATTTTCTATTAAATATTTTTATGTTTTTAGTTTTCTTTTCATTTGTATTATATTTTTTAATTTTGTAACTATTTTCACGTCTACAGACTCATAGAATGTGTCAAAATATTTTTTTTTGTTTCGAGTTTAGTTTGACCCTAAAAAACGTATAATATCTATCTAACATCAACAACAAAACCATACACATATCCCCTTAGCAACAAGCCAGTACTACGTCTTTATAATAACACACAAAAAAACACTTCCATCAAGTTACTTCCTAAATTAAGATTCATTCAAGGATTGAATGAAATATTTTTAAAGACTTTCAAATAAAAGAGTTCCAGTGAATAGCGAGTGAACTCTTTTGACGCGGACAGCTGAGTAATGTGATCTCAGCCGCTCCCGCCTCCTTATCTAACGCAATCATTTTCAATGGAATGGCCTTTAAATAAGACTAGTTTTAACGTAAAGTTGCAACTGAAGTGCTACAATTAACTTTAGTTGACATACCATCTTAGTAAGTACCTACTTTTTTTTTTAAATTAAGATAAACTATAAAACTAATAAAAAGTAAATGAAGGATTGCATAAGTAGGGTGAGTCATCGTTTTTTTAACCACGTAAATTCAACTATATGGGCCTGTTGCGGCGCAGGGGCACAAGTCTGTGATTGTAAACGCAACATGTTGTGGTTCGATTTCCACTTGAGAAAATTAAAAATGTAATATTTCTAAATTAACCCGGCGCGAATGTGGTGGAGTGTGGCATACCCCAGCAATTGTTTTCATGTGCGTATTTTTTATTATTGAAAGCGAAACTTTAGTGGCTTCGTGTAGCTGGAGCTAGAGTAGTAGCGGACGGAAAAATGTCGTGATCTCAGTCTTGTATCAGCCGGTGTTGAAGATACATGTGCACAAACGTCCCTAGGGTGAGTGACACCCCGCCACACAGTCCGTGTATGCGTTTTATAATAAAATTATTTCGTGTTTATGCGTGTTTATTTCATTATTTTTTTCTTTATTTTAGTTTTTTTAACAAATTTAACAAATACGGATAAGTAGTTGTGAAAAAAGACTTCAGTCTATGTTACATAAGGTATTACAGAATTCTTCGGAAGAATCGAGCTCAACTAAAATGTCTGATCACTGCAGTGAACACAATCTGGAATCTGATACGGAACAAGAGTTAAATGATACGTATTTAGAGACTGACAATGATAAGATTCCAACGATAGTATCCCTCTTTCTACTTGAGGACGCGCCGCTTATCTGTTCGAGCTAGTTACAAATCCAAAGATGGTCAAATATGCTACAAGCAGGCGCCACGTACAAATGTACGAACTCGAAAATATCAGATCACCGTCCTGAAGTCAAAGGTGTAGCAAAAGAAGCGGAAACTGAAATAGAAAGTTGGAATATTTTCTTTACGGAGAAAATGAAGAGTGCTGTATTAAAACATATAAACGAAGAGATTTTAAGACGACAGGCAGGATGCTAAGAGCCTTGTGTTACATGAAAGAAACGACATCCACTGAACTTGATGCATCTATTGACTTGCCGTACATTCCTGGTCTAAATAAATCAAGCCGAAAAAGTATGAATGACTTGTAGAGAACTGATGGAATAGGACTCGATATATTTCGGATATTAGTTCCTGTAAAGATTGCGCTAATTTTGAATCTAGTTTCTTAGTTTTACCTAAATGATAATTTTACTTTTCTTTTAATTATTATATTAAAGATCTCATGTTCTTTAAGTTCTTATAGTTTTTATTCGTAAAAGTAAATCTAATTTAGTTTGATGCCTCTTATAAATGAGCGCTTTGAAATTGTAACTAAAAATGAATGCCTTTCATTTGGTAGTGAAAATTATTTAAATATGATAGTAAATTCTAATTCAAATTTTAATATTTTTATTCAAAATAAGAAATTACAAGCTTCGTTTTTTGAACGTCAAACAATTTACCACCAGGACACTAAAGTTACTGCCTCAGACCTGAGAAGAACCAGCGAAAGAAGAATCAGCGGGGCATGTTTTTTTTTTTAATCAAATTTTACATCATATAATCAATTAAGTGACAATGATACATTGGAAATAGCCTGGAGCGAGCATTTTATTCCCAAGGCGTATCATTTATGAAATCGTTAATTTGGTAATAACCTTTAACACACAACTTTTTTAAATTGTGAAATAGAAAATTCTCGGACGTTTTCTGGGATCCTATTGTAAAAGCGTACACCCTGACCCATAAAAGAATTACGGACTCGATTCAATCGAGTTACAGGTGCACTAAGATTAAACTTATTTCTAGTATTAATATTATGTATATCATATATTAATATTATGTATAGTAATACTTAGTTTTTTTGTTTATGTATACCTTGAGGATTAAAATAAAAAATATATAATTAAAAATTTTGTTAATGTTATTAAAAATAAATTATTTAGCGGCAGTTTTGTTTTCGGGTATGTCACACCCCGCCACATACTCGATGTAACATTTCGTCACCACACACCCGCCGGGTTAAATACCTAATGTTTTAATTTCTAGTTAGGCAAAGCGCAGCGTTGAGTTCCGCCGCGTTCAAAATTGACGAAACGTATTGTCTTAAAACTAAGGCGATTAATCTTACCTAGTTTTAATAACTATTCTTTTAAAAACAAATACGCCAAATGATTGTAATTATCTGTACTTGTAACAAATCTGTAATTGTACATTAAAAATATATTAAAAAATCTTATAAAGGAAGAGTCCCCTTATAAGATCTTTACTAATCTAATAGGGCCCAAAACAGTAATTTTTATTTTTTTGTCTGTTCGTCTGTGTGTTTGTACGTGCTATTCCACTATTATACGAGTATTTTAACATCCTTCCGTCAACATTTAAAATACAAATTTTGCAAATACGTCCGTGAAGTTTGTCAGGAATAATAAGCTTAGATACCATGATGGCTTGCAAATAACATGAGGTCATAGTATATGAGGTGAGCTGATTACCATAAGCTTGTACACTCTAACACTCAATCAATTTTCTCATTGATCATAAAAAAAAGTAGCTCAGGACGTTTTGAAAAAATAGCCGCAGAAGACAAAGTTAAAAGTGCAGCGTTAGATAAAAAAACACTCACAAGAGACATGTGCAGTGCCTTTAGCGCGAACGTAGGGAGTGTATTTGGCAAGAGAAAATGTCTAGTGAATGATAGGCAGATGATGGCACTGGAAAAGTTCACAAAGAAATCAGCGAAATTTTCCAACACTAAAATCCCGTCAAAACATACAAAAGCGGCAATGAAACAAGTACAACCACCAAACTTGTTACCAATTTTGACAACGACTTTCGGGCAGACTGAGGACAGCTTACGCATCTTTATATTGCTCGATTAATGTACTTTAGTTATTTCCATAGTATATTGTATCGTATACATCGTATGGAATATTATTTTGGGGCAATAATGTAGATATAATGTAGATATCGAATCTATATTCAAAATTAAAAAGAGCAGTAGCCTATTTACGGCATGAAAGCTCGGGAATCTCTGAGAGATAAAAAAATGGCCATTCTTATGGTAGCATCACAGTATGTAAAAATAATAAATTACTTGTTCTTAAAAATATTCATAATTCCTTAAAGAACAGTAATAGATATAATATTATTAAAAGAAATTAAAAAACAAACCGATTACTCGAGGTTCTCGTCTTCAAAAAGTAGATCTTTTATAGAGCATGGTACACGTATGTTTAATAAAAGTCCAGAAGTGATTTTGGACTTGTCACGTCAGCTATTTAAAGTGAAAGTTAAAAATATATTGTTGGGCATAGCTTATTATTCACTTCAAGATCATTACCGTGACAAGAATGCGTGGGATAAAATGCTGTTGGTACTCGCTTAGGAAGATAATTATTTTTTACATTTACTTTAAGTTATATTTAATAAATTTTGGGACTAAAACTTAAAGAGGCAGAATCTGCGATGTAAAAATGAAAATATTTCGTTTTTCCGATAAAATCGAATCGCGAATTATCTTTTAAATAAATATCTCGGTAATATTTCCTATAAATAATATTGTTAAATCACACAATTTATATCACAGCAGGCAGTCTAATGCTAACGTCCAAGGTTTTAGCGGTACACTGCAAATATTTTAGTCGAACAAATTACCTAAACATTGTTTGAGCGCAGGATGCGAGTTAGTGTTTCTAATAAAATAGTATATTCATATAGAAATTGAGAAATATTTTCTGTTCTACAGTAATATTGAAATATTTTTTACATTTGTCATGTAATCGTAACATATAATATCGGAATGTCCTGGCGCAGTGTGTGTGTGTGTGTGTGTGTGTGACAGTTTACTCGCTGATTTTGGGTTTGGTCTCAACTAAGTAATTATTTATATAATTTTCTTTATGTTTCACTTCTATCTATCGGTTCACCAGATTGTAAATCAGCATCTTCTGCTTTGTAAGGGATACAATGTGACGCTAAAAACTCTACAAATACACAAAGATCATCCATCATTCACATGCCTATTTTTATGTTCACTTGTAACTATGATTTCTGATCTGGTTTTGTCATACATTTTCTAAATAAGTATTTTCCATTCCTAAGTGGGGAATAATACATCTTTTAATAAGTTAAAATATAGTTGTAAATATTCCTGAAGTTATATTATTTAATATTGTCGCCTTGCAATTTTATATTTTTTTCGTAGTCCAGCCAGATTTAACCGAATTATTAATATGTTTACATTTTCAATGAAACTTTCTTAAACGGATAATTCGCGAATATTGAACATTAAACATTTGTAGGGTTCCGACTTTTAAAACATTTTGTTTCCGGAGATTCTTCACCCTAACACCGATGCTTCTCTTTGTTCAACCAATATATGATGAGCTACAGTCACAATCTAGCAACACAGTGCAAAGGAATATTATTTCTCATTGGACTGTTCAATTGGCTGACTAGTTAGGTTAGAAAGTAGCTTTAGTGGAAGCTCTTCTTAAGATATTGCCTAATGTCTTAAAGCCTCTTTATATATGGTAAAAGTACCAACTGCCTTGTTCGTAGAGTAAAGAAATGAAAACGTTAAATATTAAATATGTATATTATATATTATAACTATGCAATTTCCTCGAGTGAAGATTGAATCCACAACCTGTCGCGTTTACAGTCACATGCTTGTTCCACTGCGCCACGACAGGCCTCCGGTCAAATAATGATTATACCCTTTTTAAATATTTATTATTATCAGCCAGTGACCACTGTGAGAGACCACTACATAAAATTTACCCGTAGCGTCGATTACTACGGCAATAACGCTTAATCAAAGTGAGAGGCAGTCGTAGCCGATAGCTACGACCGTAACACCGTAGCACGCTCCACGAAATTGTAGACTCGTAGCTAACTACTGTAATAAGAGAAGCATCATTGCGGTGCCATTGGATTATGCCATACATTTTATAGACTCACTCTTCATACATTTGATAGATTACTCAACATTTCACGTCTCAAAAATGAAGCAGAATGGGGAGACCGTAGTATTTAAAAAAAATAATTCCTGTTCTGAATACGAACTGTAGTAGTTCGTACGAACTACTACTACGAATCTAGACATACCGATTTTAGGTTAAAAAATCCACCAGAACCATTTTACATTTACCAATCTAAGTTAATGTGACCTTTCTTCAATAAAAATTATTTGGAATACTAAATTATTAATAATAATTAGATATTATTTATAACACTAAATTACAAACAGTAATTAATGAAATGTGGTTAAATATTTTTATTTTTACTTTTAACAATTTCAATTGTATTTCATGAAATTGGCATAATATTACGTATTTGTTTTACTGGTATTTTTCATAATTATCAAATCAAATTCAAATTCGAATATGTTTATTCAAAATAAAAAGTTACAAACTTCGTTTTTTGAACGTGAAACAATTTACCACCAGTTCACTAAAGTTACTGCCTGAGACCTTAGAAGAACTGACGAAAGAAACTTAGCGGGACATGTCTTTTTTTATCAAAACTTTACATCATATGTCTAATTATACGACAATGGTACATTTGAAACACAGCCTGGTGCGAGTATTTCATTTCCAAGGCGTGTTAAAAATAATTTTATTGTGATTATTAAGTATCTGTTTCATAATTGTGGCTACATATGTGTAACGTCGGTCGTCTATGATCTTGAGGCATCTAAAATAGCGGAAGTCATCGCTGCACGTTTGGCTCTATATCAAAGCGAGAAACTAAAAATATTAACTATCATTTTTTCTCAAGTAGGGATAGAACTCACAGCCTATCGCATTTTGTATTCGCAAGCTTATGCCTTCGCGCAATGTTGGCCATAAAGATATTGGTATATGTTTATGAAATATAAAGTGCAATAGGCAAAATAAAAATAAATATTCTAGTACTTGATGATACGTTATGTTTAGCTATTCTATTAGAAATTAAGTAAAACGCTAAGTTTTTTTTAATAGGAAAAGACGGGTCACCTGATGGTAAGTGATTACCGCCACCCAAGGCCACGTGCAATTCCAGAGGAGCTTTAGGAGCGTTGCCGGCCTGTAAGGTGAATGGGCACCGGTGCCCGGCATTACTCAATGCGAAAGGCAGCGGCCGAATTCACTACTCAACGCCGGTTTTAAATTCCGGGGGTGGTAACGATCCGGGCAAGTGGGCCCGCGCGTGTTGCCATTGCTGACAACGTAACTCTCCCACACGTACTTTAGTAGGGCAAGAAAAAAACTGAGAAGAAACATATCCTGTAACATAGAATTTCTAACGTTGTTTTTTATTCTATATTATCTTTCTTATACGATATGCAAACACCTAAGAAAACAGGATAAGCTGTAGTCTATTTTCTACTTAACAATCATTAACCATTTTTTTTTACTTGACAGTAGAATATTTTTAATATTATTAAAAAAATAAAAAATAGCTTAAGTTAAACAAGTAATAATACCTAATGTGATAAAATCGGATTTTTTAAAAAAAACCGCATCTTTATATTACCTCAATAAGTATAGCCAATGTAATTCATTGGCAACATGTAGAGTCAATGTAACATACACAACTACAAATATTAAATAAATGATACATACTCAACTAAACAATGGGAGGGTGCAGGTGTTTGTTTCTAATAAATATTCGTTATCAGTCAGCGCGGCTCCGGTCGGCTATTAGCGTGTGGTATAAACGATACTCATCGAAGCTAACACGCATTGCAAACCGTTAACTATGATATGTGTGAATGTGATTACTATGGCCCCCATGAAAGCGTTTTCTTGCTACAAAATTTTCTTGCTTCCAAATATTCTATATATTTTGTAGTACAACAGTGGCCGCACCTGTAGCTCCTCTGGTATTATCAATGGCTGTGATCACTCACCATCAGGTTACCCACATATTAATAATTATAAAGATTAAAAATCTTTTCCATAAAAAAAAAGAAAAAAAATAATATCGTGCCGTATAATATTCGTGATTTTTATAATAAGAACTTTAAATTAAAAGACGTCCCTAAAATTGCTTTTTATTGCTGATTACATTGTAAAAAAAATAACAATTTTAATATAAATTCAATAATCACATTAAAATTCACAAAATTCTTGATCAGTCAGACTCATAATTAAAATACAATATTTAAAAATATCTATATCAGGGGTAGCCAGACATCACGAACCTCCGAATGGAACGGTCTCGACATATCTCTTTCGCTTCGTTCACTGTCATAAGTCCCTTCATACATGTTTAAATATTTTTTACGTGAACTGTCATTTACTTTACCTCCATAAATGCAGATACTGTTAACTCTCTCACCAGCAGCAATACGCCGCACCACATCTATTTCCTATCTTCCGTCTCTACATAATGTATTTCTCAGATATATCTACTAAATAAAAGCATAATTTTTATATTTCAGTTGAGTTAAGTAATCTTTCCGCTTTGTTTTTTGAATCCACTTAGCTAACTTATGTAACAGAGTTTAGAGACTCGTTTAAATCGCGGTTACACAGAAATTATTCGAAAATGGCACGTTTCGAAGCAATTGAGCGAGTTAGAACGAGTATTGCGTAAAAATGAGAACAATAACGATTTACTTTGCCCGTAAGATTTTTGATAAGGTTTACGTAATTTTCGTTTATGTTAGATTTTTGAATAGTCCTCTCTTAGCTTCACGCTGTATCCCACATACGGCGGGTAGGCAGAGGGAACTCGGGAACCTAGTCTTCACTTCCGGTCCCCACTTTCTCCTAAATTTTAGGCATTGTGTGCTGAGTGGCGGATCTCAACGTCGCGCTTTGCCTTCTTACCAGAGCGAAGAGTTGAAAATATTAAATATTTCATTTCCTAGGGTGGGAATCGAACCTATCAATTACGCGCGCGACACACGCCAACGACAGGCCTCAACATTTTTGAATATAAATAGAATTATTTTTATCTAGCTAAATTTGTTATCAAAATTTGATTAAAAACCAAGGAGTTCCAGGGTCCAGGAGAGAAGTGTCAATCTGATTTAAAATATTATTACTGTTATTATTACTATTTTTTAACATCATGCACTAATAAAATACGTAACAAAAATTAAATTTAAAATTAAATTATATTTCTTATGTCACTTGTGACATAAGAAATATAATGATCAATCTATACTATAATACAGAATATTCGTAGGAAATCTACATCCGTAGTAGTTGTAGCGTCGTAGCAATGAACCACAATAAGCTAGCAGCAACAATGTAACCTAGATTTATGTTCCATACAAAGATGAAAATTAGGTTTGTAAGTCACTTATGCGAAACTCTAAACTTGGTTATAGTAGTGTACGCTTGCTAACAAAATTATTTTTTCAATATTACCGACATTGATTTATTTGCTTTATAAATGTGAGTATAAATGAACTGTTGTAATCTTGGTAAAGTGATTTGTCTTAAAGCTTTCACATAAATAAAAAAACAGTTTATTCGTATTTGTAAAATGTATAAGAAAGTGAGTCGCTTGTTCGTTTCCCAAACATGGCATTCAGTATTTAACAAGTAGTCAAAGTATAATAACTATAAGAAATTTATACTTAGCATAATTTGCTTATTTTTAAATGATTTGAAAGAAGAAATCAATGTGATCTCATTCAAAAATTACTGTGCGTCCAGAATTATTTCTCAAATACGTTAAAACGAACACATAATATTATATTTATTTGTTAACTTCACAATATTTTTTTCATTGTATTATTTATACTCATATATAATGTTTTCATAATGTTTCAATACAGTAAACATTAATAAAATATTTCTTCTCATAATAAACAATGTGGTTTTATGTATTTTGGCAAAAAATAAACCAAAAACAAAATATTCTTTATTAAATTAGTCCGTTACTAGCGTTTATGTTATATAACAATACCAGTAGTATCAGTCCTAAACAAAGGTCATAGCAGCTGTTTTTTTTTAATCCATATACCTATATGAAATATATTTGTAAGTAATCATATTTTTGTTTTTATGTCCGCTTATCTGTTTCGGTACATTATCGGCCAATAATAGTATAACCCATCAAAGTGTTTACGCTTTTATATTTTAGCTTTTTTTGGATTTATTTTATTTTACAATATATACTGCACACGGCAGGTTAGGCGTAGGTTCCCAATTTACTCTGATTTGGGAACCTAGCGTTAAAACATTCCCATTCCTAACTTTTAAGGCATGTAAGTTGTAGTTGAGAGGTGGAACGTCGTGCTATTGTTTTGTTTTTATCCGTTCATAAACAAAAAATATATCAATATTTTTTTTTTGCAAAAAAGTGCTACAGAAGTGAATAAGTAATTATGTAGCTTAACCAGACAAAGCCACGAATAGGCGGCTAGTTCAATAACAAAAGAAATATAGAATATTTAAACAAATTATAATACCCGTAGAGCTATTTACAATATTAAATTTCCAACGATAAAGCGTCACTTTGTTCATACTAAATGTGAACATTGTTATAAAAATAATGTAAGAAAATGTGTTCGTCATTTTACTCTATAATAGGACGAGGCCTGTAAGGAAGGCTGTCTTCCCAACTGGGTCACAGCTCAACGATTAAAGAGGGTGCAGCAAAAAAGGCAAGTCCTTTACAAGTTTCGATACTTTCAGTATTAAACAATGTTGGCTGCATTCTCCGAACACGTCCCCTTGCCGTCTTCTTTACTTTACGAACGCTCAAGTTTTCTTCAATAATTTCAACAATGCTCAACTTGTTTGAAATATTATCATCATAAATTTGTAAATAGATAGGAATAACTTTCTTCATGTACTAGTTGAAGATTATCTCTATAAAATTTACCAGCTGAATTCATCTTGTTTGATAAAAAAATAATGTAATGTTATACTAATTATGAAAAGTTTTGTATGAAATTTAACATTCTCAAAAATTGAGCCAATAATGGTGGAACGGAGTTACTAGAAACCAAGGATCATAAGAATGTGTGTAACGATCTTATTTGAACATATTTCATTAATAAAGGAAATCCATTAACTGTTATAAATCACATAACTTACGATATCGGCAGTAATGCTTAGTTAATATTCATCTCCTGTTAATTAATTTCACTTGAAAATCACAATAATCGTTAAACGAAGTAAGCATCTTAATAGTGGCGACGTGCTGTGAATGTAAACCAATTTAGGCGCTCTATAACGTAATTATGTATTCTACTACAACACTGAGCCTCCAGCATCTCATCGCATCTCCATTGTCAAGTGGGGTATGTTATATTAACTGAATAGCATATCGTATGAACAAAATTAATTTATATATTATCAAGTCACAACCCACTCTGGGGACAATTTGTAGGGACTTAGACACGTTTAATAGAAATATTCGTTGTTTTCAATGAACTGTAAGTACTCCTATTTACAATCCCTACCTTACCTTTATTAGTCAATAGTCAGTAGTAATATATAATAACAATAACGTTATTTTATTTATTGTTTCCCATGTTTAAATTTATATTTGAGGCCTGTCGTGGCCCAGCGCCACAAACGTGTGACTGTAAACGACGGATTGAAGGTTTGATTAGATTTAAATATTTAATGTTTAACAAAGCAAAGCGCGACGCTGAGTTCCGGCACTCAACACAAAATGCCTCAAATTTGGCGGGAAGTGGGGAATGGAAGTGGAACGGAGTGCCTTAACACTAGGTTCTCAAGTTCCCTCTGCCTACCCTGTCGTGTGCGGGATACAGCGTAAAGCTGAGTAGTTTTCATTTTCAATGAAAAACTTTTAAACAGATTAATCGCGTATATTGAATGGTAAACATTTTTGGGAAACCTGACGTTTCGAACACTTTACGGTAGTCCGTGGTCACGGGTAGACTGAGGTGGCATTTGTCTGTCAGTTGATATAATTATTATATCAAACTACCGCCAATGATTCCTTAATTGCCTCGCTTACTGCCCTGGATTCTTGCAGAATGAGCTAACTATATCTGGTCCTCTAGTGTGGTGTGCTGGGGACTTTAATTTTTTTAAGAGTGGGTCCCAGGTGGTGGAAAGTTTCCAACCATCTTCTCTATTGAAATTAGGATGTTTTTGTATTTCAATAGCCTCGCGGATCATTCTAGGGATATATCTATTCTCCCTAGCGAGTATGTGGGGTTTATCAAACCTGATGTAATGGTTGGATTTGTTCAATGTATGCTCACACACAGCTGATTAAAGTCCCCAGCACACCACACTAGAGGACCAGATACAGTTAGCTCATTCTGCAAGAATCCAGGGCAGTACGCGAGGCAATTAAGGAATCGTTGGCGGTAGTTTGATATAATAATTATATTGATTGACAGACAAATGCCACCTCAGTCTACCCGTGACCACGGACTACTGTAAAGTGTAAGAAACGTTGGGTTTCCCAAAAATGTTTACCATTCAATATACGCGATTAATTCGTTTAAAAGTGTTTCATTTAAAATGTGTAACAATCGCGAAAATCAAAGACATTATTAGTTTTCATTTATTCGCTTTGATGACAAGGCTAAGCGCGACGTTGAGTTCCGCCACTCAATACGCCAATGACTCAAATTCAGTGTCAGTCAGAGTGTGAAATAATTATAGGCTACTTTAAATTAATGTTCATACTTTTAAGTTGAAGAATGTTTGAATAAGCGAGAGTAAATCAAATTTAATTTGTCAAAAAAAAAACCTAATTTAAAATGAATTTTGTTTTATACAAAATAATAATAACCCAATGATATTATTTGAATTTCATTTATTTCATTTATTTAAGAGTATGTCATTCTTAATAACTATTTTCTTATGATGTTCATGTAAAATAACTGTCCGTAAAGTAAAGATATCACGGACAACCAGTTGCATACAAACATTTTACAAAGTAATTTCGACGACATGAACTTATATTCTATATTTTCAATAAACCGAATTCATCGTTGATTTTTTCTCTATAAAACTATAAGAAATTATTTTTTATAAACTAAGTTTGAACGACACATAATCATAAATAGCTTCACGCTGTATTCCGAGCATGGCAGGGTAAGCAGAGGAACTTGGGAACCGATATGAGCCGTTGCGTATTGAGAGGCGAAAATCAATGCTACCCGGCTTGCCTTATTACCAGAGCGAAGAAATGAAAACATTTAATATTTAGCATTGTTAACATTAAATATTTCATTTCCTCGAATGCCGACCAAACTTACAAAGCAGTAAAGTGTTTCAGGACGTCCTCTTTTTCCGCACACTGGTGGTACTGGACTGACGCCTGTGACACGTGTCCTGTGCAGACGTGCTCCACGCAGGTGAATTAACAGACATCGTACGTCAATGACAATTTACCTTCACGTATTTTTTCTACTCAGCAGCGGGCAGAGGAAACAGAGAAAGTAATATATATTTTTAAATTAGTATAAAGTTATATTCCATATATATCCTGCCCGCCTGTGCCGTTGCACTGCGACTGTACTCTATATTATATTACCCTAGAAAACATATTTATATTAGTTTCCGGATAATTCAGAGTCTTTGTCGGTCTCGGCATAGTGAATAAAAAAACGTTTTGTATGTTTTATTTGATATATTTCATTCAATTATAGCGCATTTAATTTAGATTCATATTTAATTTGTATTTACTTTTTAACTTATTAATCATACATGTAACAAAATGAACATGTGAATGTAATCATAACAACATTTCAACAATATAATTAAGTCATAATTATCTGGAAGCGTCATAAATGCCTCGAAATTAAGTTTCAAGAGCTATTCCAACATTAGCATTTTGCCGCAAGCTTGGAATCTCACTTGTCGAATTAATCTCTGCATCACGCCCGCGTCGGTTTTATTCATCGAATAAAGCTCACTAAATCCTTTTCCATCGGATTTTGTTATAAACAATATTTATTTGGAAAAAATTGCGTCCGCCCAAAATAACAATGTGATGAATGATGTTTGAATATGAAGGAAAATTTAATAATTTTGCTCATTTATATAATACATTTTCTATTTTTACTCACCGTGGGAGGTAGCTATAGAAACCTTTGTAACAGTAGATTGAGCAGAATTGACGCGTATTTTATTTTTCGCTAGCGTGGAGCTTTATCAGAAGGTACGCATAGATATCCTAGTGCTGAAACACTCCGTCCCTTCTTCTACCGAAATATTAAGGCATTGCTTATTGCGTGGTACGTGGTGGACATAACGAGGAAGTAAAATAATTAAATATCTCCCTTTTATAGATAGGCACAGGAAACTTGGGAACCTAGTGGTAAGACACTCCGTTCAGTTCACTTTCCGATAAATTTGAGGCATTGCGTGTTGATTGGCGTAACTCATATAATATTTATTATTTTTGTTGAACTCTAAAACAACATACAACAAACTACATACATTCATTTACCAGCAATTAATTTCATTTTGATTCCAGCAAATATGCAGAAATCCTGACAAAAGAGATTCTTGTTGAACTAAATAGCAGCTGACCATTCGTAACTAGAAGCGTAGTTGTATATTATAGTAAAACGCTGAAGTCAAAGTTATAAGGAATGCGAGAGTTTGGAGCCCTAGTTCCAGTTAGTGCTTAGGTTTTGTTCGTCTGTTTGTTTGTTGAGAGCCTCTTTGAGAAAGTTTCAGGCTGAAATGAGGCTGTGGTCTCTGTGCGGGGAATTGCGAAGGTGTTTTAGCGTTTATTTAATGTAGTGGTACCAGAGTGCGACTGTAAACGAGACAGACCGTAAGTTTGATTCTCACTTGAGGTAATGAAATATGTGTCTTAATGGCAATGAGGTGACTTAATATTAGGTTCCAGGTTTCCACGGAAGACAAAAAAATCTACGATTCACTTATCAATGTTAAACTTTTGAAATCGATGTATGAAAAAAATTGTTTTATTAAAACATACATTAAAAGTACATTAAAAGTTTGGTTTGTTGATCATCGATTGAGAATCAAACTCATAACTAAATGTGTCAATATTTATAAAAAAATTGGATACTACCGCGGATGCGCTGCGTTCACGTGTCCCTTAACATTTAACTACAATCAATCAAGACGTCACAGAGAAAGATAGTTACTCCAACTACTATGGAGGCTACAGACTTCGAACGACTTATTTACATACTAATTTTATACTCGCTTATAGAAAATAATGCTTTCAGCGGTTCTTCTCAGGTTTAGGCATTAACAACTAACACCAATTAATAGTCTATGAACTATAGGAGGCATGCAGGCGTTTCCGCTTTATAGAACTTGTAGTCGGTGATAAATCGTCGCCTGACGTCACGAGCGCGACTAACTTCGCTAATTACCGTAAATTACTGCTAACTCGGTGTTAAACAGAAACCTATACCTTATTTTCAATAATGCGGTATGAATTTTAGACTTAAGGACAGTTTTATTAATCTTGAGCGATGGTTACGTTGAAAATTATGTCAGTTTATATTATAAATAATAGTTTTTTTACAAATTTTTTTTTCAACAATGAAAATATATATATAAATAATATATCTCATAAGCTCAGAATGTCCGCGTAGTCTTAACTTCATAGTTTATAACGTAATGTGTTATATATAGAACGACATCGGCAAATCTTTGTGTCGTTTCTCTTAAGTCGAGTGTAAAAGCGAGAACGCGCACAGATATATCACAAATTCGCAATTAACTGCTTTTTAGTATTATACAAATAAATGATAATTTAGTAATACAAATCAGTTTATGTAAATATATAAAAATCCCCACTCGAAGAAATGAAAAATTTAATATTTTCAATTGAAATATTTAATGTTTAATTTCTTCGCTCTGGTACAAGGCAAAACGCGGCGTTGAGTTTCGCCACTCAACATGCAATGCGTCAAGTTCAGCGGAAAGTGGGGAACGAAAGTGGAACGAAATGTCTTAACACTAGGTTCCCACGTTCCCTCTGCCTACCCTGCCATGTGCGTGATACAGCGTGAAGCTGAGAGTGAGAGATTAATGTAAAAAAATAAAGTAAAACTTAATTTATTTATGAAAATTATGACCAATTACTATAACGGTGTATTGAAAAATTTACTAATTTCGGTAACAATTATTGGTCAAAATATAATATGTCCACAGCTTTAGAAACAGTTTCATAATTTCAAGCGCAGTGCGTTCTTTAAGCTGAAAACGGAAAGTTTTTAGTTGAAGTTGTAATGAAAATATTATATAACGTTTCTGGCAATTTTCGCCCTTCTAAAATATTCTACTGAGGCCGTTATGGCGCAGTAGAACACTGTTAGACTGAACTCGTGACAGTTGTGAACTCTGGAACAGGGTGATAAATTATTTAACGCTTTCCATGCGCTGATTTAAAAAAATACGGCAGTGCACGGCGTTCAGCTCCTCCGTCCAACATGCAATGTCTCGAAAAACAGCGGTATATAGAGAACGAAAAACATTGGAATACATCTATTTATATACTATGTGTAAACTAGCACCTGCAGGAGACTTCGTCCGCATGAATTACACTATCATTTTTACTCGTTCCAATTACTTGCTTGTTTTACTAACATTATTGCTTTTAAGACAAAATTTATGCATTGAATACTTTAATTTCAGTTAAGTTAATAAAAAAAAATTGTCAAACTAAGTATTTTAAATGAACGTAACATTTTTATTTATTAACCGATTTAAAACCCCTTAATGTTAAAGGAAAGTAGTAGTAAATTTGGTTAGCTGTTTCTAAGATTAGCGCGTACAAACAGACAAACAAAAGAACAGAGAAATAATTTAAAAGTTGCTATTTTGGGCCCTATAACCTTAAAAAAACGTCCCCTCTTCCATGCACAGAGAGTGATCAGTCACATATTTATTTTAAGTAAAGATTTCATTTCCTCGAGTGGAAATCGAACCAACGACCTGACGCGTCTAGAGCGGCACACGTATGGTCCTGAGCCACGAAAGGTCTCTTTTAGATTTTATAAAAGATTTATAGATTTTATAAAAGACAATTATATTATTGACATTAAATAAATAAACTAATGAAAATATTTGTTAACAATACCATAAATATTAACAATTTGTAATTAAAATGTTTCATGACCGTATAATTCTGTAGATAGACCTATGTTACTGCTGATTTTTAGTATGGAAATGATAACACGGACAACCTCACTATACATTGTTTTCATATATCTGTAACGCTCCTACCAAGCGCGGGATACAGAGTGGTTCTAAAAAAATGTATTATATTTTTTTCTGTTTCTAAAGAAACAGTAATATAGTGTTGATATATATGCTATATTGAAATATATCATATATAACAATACTATCTTCCTACGCTTTGCTTTAAATAAAAAAATATATAATGATTTATTATATTGCGAGTCTCTATAAAATATGATTTTTTTGATACGTCTTGCAAACTTGCTGGTTCTGGCAAGCGTAAGGCATATCGAGCCTGGGCCGAGGCACATGTCATTAAGGATCCAAAGGTGAAAACCTTAAAAAGAAAATATAACCGTGTCTCTAGGTACTTTAAGTGGCGAATTGGCAGAGCAAGGTCCGAGCACATCGTTAAAATCAGCGAGAAGCTTGAGAGTTACCCGACGGGAACTCGCCAGTTTTGGGCCCTCTCAAAGGCTGCTCTTGACAAATTTAGCCAGCCTTCGCTTCCGCCGTTGCGCACGGAACTTGGTCCATACGGCGAAAGAGAAGGCCGATTTTCTGGGCGCTCTCTTTACCTCAAATTCGACTATGGATGATCGAGGAACAACGCCGCCGTCCATCCCGCGGTGTCAGAGTTCAATGCCTGACGTTTAAAATCAGTCAGAAAGCTGTTAGGCGAGCTCTATCTTCCTTGGACATTCACAAGTCGAGTGTGCCAGATGAGATTTTTCCTCTTGTGCTTCGTTCATGTGCTCCTGAGCTAACTCCGGTGCTAACGCATCTATTTCGGCACTCTCACTCAGTCGGGGTAGTACCAGATTCGTGGAAGAGCACTCTTATCCACCCGATTCCAAAAAAAGCGATGGGTAACAATTGGCAATGTCTCCGTATGGGGTGAAAAGAACCTGGTTTAATTCAACCCCCAGAAGACACAAGTTTGCGCGTTTACCACTAAAAAATCCCCATTTGTCGTATCACCAATTTTCGAAAACACTCCCCTTAAAGCCGCGCCCTGCATCAGTATATTGGGCCTGAGCTTTTTGAGCCACTGTCAGTATCGCCATCATCTGGATAACAAGGCCAAGTTGGCCTCAAAGAAACTGGGGGTCATCAGCAGAGCGAGGCAGTATTTCACGCCAAAACACCGTTTGGCCCTGTACAGGGCCCAGGTTCGGCCTCATATGGAATTCTGTTCTCACCTCTAGGCTGGTGCACCCCACTATCAGCTTGAACCAATTGATCGCGTACAACGTGGAGCCGTTCGAATCGTTGGGGACCCAATGATCTGTAAGGGGTTTGATACTTTGGCATTGCGTAGATACGTATCTTCGCTGTGCGTTCTCTACCGCATTTATCACGGCTAGTGTTCTGAAGACCTGTTTGACTTGGTACCTGCCGCCAAATTTTCTAACCGCACAGTATGGCACAAGTTAATGTACCGTACACATCATCTGGATACGTGGCACTCGAGTACTATGCGGTTTCGTAGGAATTTCCTTCCACGCACCACACATCTCCCGAAGGACCTACCCGCGGCAGTATTTCCAGGTCTATATGACATGGGTACCTTCAAAAACCACGTCTACCTCCACCTCAAACGCCGGCAACGCACCTGTAAATCTCCTGGTGTCACACGGGGCCGTGGGTGACGATTATCACTCACTATCGGGTGACCCGTGCGCTCGTTTGCCTTGTCTTTTCCATAAAAAAAATGAAACATCCTAATGGCAACTTTTTTAAAAACTTTTGCATGAAATTTAAAAAAAATGTTTCGCTTCACCACAGAGTAGGATTCGTAATAAAACTTTGCACTGTTAGTTTTTAAAGCTAAACTTTTCTACAAAAAATAACTTTTTACTGCATTCACAAATATTTCTCGAGACTCACTCATATATTTGAAATCTAATCAAGACTAACAGTCGATTTTTTCCATTGCTGGAAATTGGCGATTTGATTCTCACTCTTAAAAATAAATCTGAAAGGAAAAAGTGCTTCTTATTCTATGAATTTCTCTGCGATAGGTGGCTTGATTATTTCTGTATATTCCACTACCTACGTCTAGTAGACTACTCTAGTGTTACGCTGTCTTGTCTATACATAGTATAAAATAATGTCGGTTTCGTCGCCGCGTCTGTCCCTATGTATGATTAGATCTTTAGAAGTACGAGTGCACTACACAAAAGTTATTGAAGAGAAATGTTTATGTGTATAAAATATTTAAACTTTCCAATAAATTAATAAAACATGATAGTATATATAAAAGAGGTCGTCAAAATCTTTGCCGATTGGTTGCTGTTTCGCCTTAACCGTTACAGATATATGAGAATAATGTATAGTGAGGTTGTTCGCCTGATCATTTCTAAACTAAAAGTATTTTTTATTAAAAGTAGTTTATCTTCAATGTTAAAGCCAATATATTTAGTGTAAGCAAAATTTGTAACTAAAATATTTTTAATTTAATTAAAAACATTTTAATTACAAATTTTGTTTACTGTGCATACTTATGGTATTGTTATAATAAATATATTTGTCAACTTTATTATTTAATGTTGATAATAATTGTCTTTTATAAAATCTAGAGAAGAGTATACGTCAGGTCGTTGGTTCGAACTCTACTCGAGGAAATGAAACCTATACTTATAATAAATATGTAACTGATTGTGATCTGTACATAGAAGACATATTAATAAAAATCTTACATCGGACGAGTAATAATATTATAGGGCCCGAAATATTTACACTCAGCTTCACGCTGTATCCCGCACGAAGCAGGGTAGGCAGAGGGAACCCGGGAACCTAGTGTAAAGACACTCCGTTCCAAAATATCGAGGCCGCAATGGCACAAGAGTGTAACTGTAACCGACAGGTTCTGGGTTTGATCCCCAGTCGAGGAAATGAAATATTTAATATTTTCAATTTAAATATTTAATATTTCATTTCTTCGCTCTGATAATAAGGCTAGGCGCGGCGTTGAGTTCCGCCACTCAACACGCAATGCCTCAAATTCGGCGAAAAAAGTGAGGAACAGAAATATGTACACGATTTTTAAATTTGTTATCTGTTTTTCTGTTTTTGTCTGTGCGTTTGTGCGCACTAATCTCAGAAATGGCTAACCCTTTTAGATTTAAATGTACTTTCACTATCATATTTTGGCTATTTTCTTTGGCTTGGTAGGAAAAGGAGAGGGACAACTTGAAAATCAATTAAGATCCTCCGTTCCATTTCCCACTTCCCACCGCATTACAAGTTAAGTGACGCGAACTCAACACGTCACTTTGCATTGTTACCAGAGCGGAGAAATATAAATATGAAATAATAATATCTTTGATTTTCGTGATTGTTACACATGTTTAAGTGAAACAATTTTAACCGGATTATACGCGTATATTGAATGGTAAACATTTTTGGGAAACCCGACGTTTCGAAAACTTTACGGTAGTCCGTGTACAAGGGTAGACAGTCTGTCTGTGACCTCGGACTACTGCAAAGTGTTCGAAACGTCGACTTTCCAAAAATGTTAACAAATCAATATACACGATAAGTCCGGTTAAAAGTGTTTCATTTAAAAATATGAAATAAATTATTTTAAAGGGTGAGAATAGAACCCACAACCCTTGCGTGTCCCCGTGTGCCACGACCGATCTCGTGAAATATAAATACATACTCAAACAAAATAGGTATTTTAGATATAGGAGTTTATATGTTTGTAGTAATATGATAAATAATTAATCAACAAAACAATAAAACAAAATAGGGGTTTAGCAATTTATTTCAATTAATATCAAATGAATAAGTTGATTGAGATTTATAGGTAATAAGAATTAAGGAATAAAAACGAAGGACAAAAAGTGACGTCTCAATGTTCATAGTGTTATAACCAAGATTTGCAAATTAAAAAAAGCCCTAGTGAAATTTTTCAATATTCTTATTTCTCTCTCTGGTAACAAAGCAAGTTGCCGCGTTAAGTTTCGAATGCACTATCACGCACACTTGTCACGTTTACAACGGCACAATACAACAACAATTACCTTTTTTTTTATTTCAGCTTCACGCTGTATCCCGCACACGTCAGGCCTCCCAGTACCTCTGCTCTATCCCACTGCTTTGTATGGAGGAACTTAATGCTATGATATTCCGTTTCGCTCCCCACTTTCGGCTGAAACGAAGTTTTGCATGTTGAGTAACGGAACTTAACGCAGTGATTTGCATTGTTACCAGCTGCATCCCGGCAGGCCTCAATATATTAACAAGTTTATACTTATATAATCGTCTAAAATCGATAAATATGGTATTTGCGACAACTAAATTAAAATTATAACAAAGTTAAACGCTAATTGACATCTCTGAGAGCGACTGTAATAAACTTAATTTACATTAGAACGATACCTCATAGTCTCTTTACCACCTGTGTAAGTTATACATAACGTGACCAGACGTCCCGTTTTAAATGGGACTGTCCCGTTTTTCACTTGAGTTTCCCAATATCCACAAGGAGAGCTTTGTATCACCAATTGTGGTCGAAAGAAATAAAATTATAGATTAAAACACTGAAAATAGTTTGCTCGCCGCTGCTAAAAAACCTAAGCGTTTAAAAAAGAAAAAAAAAATATATAAAGAGCAGTCAAAATATTTTGCTATACGCAGTTAATGTCCCACTTAAATCCGAAACAAAAATGGTTACATTAGCTTACACTAAGTAATATTGTGGTAATTACACAGTTCACTGAGGGATGAAGTTCTAGTCTAACAGTAAACTTTGTTAATAAGATACTCACACGTCGCTATCTTGTATGGGTGGATGTTGTATGAAGCAGAGTAGAAATCGTTTCTTATATTTAAATTGTAAAAACTGTATTGATGTCAAAGCCCTTGTGGTGCCGTAGCACAATGCCTGACCACAAATATGATGGTTGTGAGTTCGATCTTTCTTGGACAATATTTATATTTATATTATTTACATTCATCACAGCGCTGAGTTCTGCCACGCACGCGATATCTTAAAAATAACTATTGCAGGGCGTGGAGACCAGAGTGCTTTGTTTCTTTGCTCATCCTCCTAAATGGAGGAGTTAAGTCTACCCATCACAGACTACTGCAAAGTGTTTGAAAAGTCAAAAATTTTAGTTCATTCCCCCGCGTATAAACCAAATCCCAGAATCATCAAGCATACAGTCGATATTTGAATTCACAATTAACACTCTGCGTTAAAATGCTTCATATGATCATATAATATTATAATATTTATAATATAAATACACTTAAACTGTATATATAATCATATATGTTACGATCCTTCTGGCTAGTATATTATAGCTGCTCAAAATGTTTAATGTGAGCCTGTTGTGGGTAACGAGAATGCTTACTGGAAACAGAGTATTTCAACACTAGGTAGGTTCCTGCTGCCTAGCCAGGAATGTACCAGCGTGAAGTAAAAATATTGTCTTTACAGAATAGTATGTACATTGTCATCAATAAGAATATTCCTTAACATAAAAAAAAATAACAGGCAATTGTTGTCGGATCGATTGTAGAAGTTATATATTTTAATAACTTTGCTCTCTCGATTTGTTGTTCTACGAAGACACCTCTTCTAATAAAGGAATAGGCGGGACGACGGGAGTTTAATAGATCCTTTCACTCGTGTTAATCTATAAAAGATATAGTAAGTTTTTTTTGTTCACGCTGTACCCTTCATACAGCAGGTAGGAACCTGGGAACCTATAATAAGAACCTATTAGGATAATTTCGGTTATTAACATCCGCCGAATTTTTGAGGGGTTGAATGTTGAGTGGCAGAACTCAACGCTTCACAGAAACGAAATGAAAATATTGAATTCCTCTGAGTGGGAATCAAACTTACGATCACTGTGTCTAGTTACACGCTTGTGTCCTATGTCACGTCAGACCCTACATTAATATAAAAGTGTAAAAATAATTATAAATTAAAATTTATTACAAAAATTGAATTCCTTACCTACATTTTATACAATCTCACAACTATTCATAAGAAAATAATGAGGAAATTCTTTTCGCATGGGTTTTAGAATTTTTATTTCTTGAAACTCGTTGAAAGATTAATTATTTTACAGTTGGAAAAATTGAAGTCAATCCTGAAGTTGCTGGGAGTTAGACGTTGAGCGCTGGGAACTTTTATTACAAGGAAAACTAAAATGTGACTCAGTACTGGCAGTGGTCACTGCGTTATATTTCTTAAAAAAATTGTTTTCATAAAAAAATTGTTAAAATTTTGTTATTTTCAGAAATCCTTTAAGGTAAAATTTATTTTGGCAACTGTTGGTAACGGTAAAAGGATTATACACTAACGTGTTCATTTAAAGGCCATCGCTACTGACTGGTAAATCAATTGGACATGGCACTTAATTTCAACAATTTACATAAAACCAATTAAGTCGTTTCGAAGGTAACTTTTATAATAAAAAATAACAAGACTACAATATTTTTTTATTTATAAAAAACTATTTTATATACGTGAAAATGATCCATCGGATCAACATTATTTGTCTATTAGCGATGAGTACAAGTTTGTGTCTTTTCAATCATTAATAATAACCCTTAACCACCTAGCGTCGGTCACTGTGACTCCGTTTATACGCCGGCCACACACCCGTGGGTCTATGTACTTTTTCCTCTCCCCGATTAGTTTGCGCTCAACACTTGTCCGGGCATTTAGTGCTTGCAATAAAAAATACTGGTAAATACATTTGCGGTTATGATGACCGGTGTTAGGTTGCGTACTTTTATTAAAAATATTTCAGTATTGTTTTTATAAGTTTATCATGTCTGAGCGTGATCCATGTATCAGGAGATGGTTAAAAGAGTGTGACGCAGATTCAAAAAAACAAAGGGGCGTGTCAGAAATACTAAATGAAAACTGCAGTGAGGTAGAAGATGCTCTAATAGACTTTGTGATCGATTGTGACCCTCATTCTGACTCTGAAATTGCTTAGTGTTGTGTTGTCCTCAAAGTCCTTGAATTTGAAACCGGGGGTTGAGAAGACCAACGGAACTGGTACGCATCATCGGTTGGTTATCCATCGTCGTCATATAATACTAAAATAAGAAACAAAGCAATTTCAGAGTCAGAATGAGGGTCACAATCGATCACAAAGTCTATTAGAGCATCTTCTACCTCACTGCAGTTTTCATTTAGTATTTCTGACACGCCCCTTTGTTTTTTTGAATCTGCGTCACACTCTTTTAACCATCTCCTGATACATGGATCACGCTCAGACATGATATACTTATAAAAACAATACTGAAATATTTTTAATAAAAGTACGCAACCTAACACCGGTCATCATAACCGCAAATGTATTTACCAGTATTTTTTATTGCAAGCACTAAATGCCCGGACAAGTGTTGAGCGCAAACTAATCGGGGAGAGGAAAAAGTACATAGACTCACGGGTGTGTGGCCGGCGTAATAACGGAGTCACAGTGACCGACGCTAGGTGGTTAAGGGTTATTATTAATGATTGAAAAGACACAAACTTGTACTCATCGCTTATAGACAAATAATGTTGATCCGATGGATCATTTTCACGTATATAAAATAGTTTTTTATAAATAAAAAAATATTGTAGTCTTGTTATTTTTTATTATAAAAAAGTTACCTTCGAAACGACTTAATTGGTTTTATGTAAATTGTTGAAATTAAGTGCCATGTCCAATTGATTTACCAGTCAGTAGCGATGGCCTTTAAATGAACACGTTAGTGTATAATCCTTTTACCGTTACCAACAGTTGCCAAAATAAATTTTACCTTAAAGGATTTCTGAAAATAACAAAATTTTAACAATTTTTTTATGAAAAGATATATTTTTAGGTTCAAGCTATATCTCGCATTTGACAGGAAAGACAGAGGAAACTTGGGAAATTCGTGTTAAGATATTCCAATTCCATTAAAACACTTCGGTTCCCTACTTTTGGCTGAATTTGAAGTATTGTGTACTGAGTGGCAAAACTCAACTCGTTGCACTTTGTTTCCAGAGCTAATAAAAAAAATGAAAAAAAAAATTAATTTCCCCTTTTGGGAATCGAAATAACAACATATCGAATTAACTGTAGCCCATAACAGCTCATAGAGGAAACTTATCCCGCATATAACAGGGTAGGCCAAGACCCAGAGATATACTAACCGACTGTAGGAAGGGGTACACACAATCGCACACACACACGCTACATACACAGTCTGCGCCGGTGGACACGAGGTCCACTTTTTCTGTGACCCAATCGTGCCTAGGTGCGAGAGGAGCCCGTAATTAAAAATTCCAAAAGGACATCAAAAGTCGGCTGAATTCTCGGACTGAGTGAGACAAACGTAAATGTAATCTCCTACTACAAAGGTGTACGCAAGTCGTGCTCCGAGTCTCAAAGAAGACGCCCTTGCGACACCACCGTGCTCTCTATTGTTCATACCTTCCACGGTAACCAAGCCAAGGCTTTTAGCTCGGCGTCCCCAAGTCCGGTGACGCTGTGGAGGCCATCAGTGTCAACAGCATACTGCTCATTCGAAGATAAATAGATAGATTGAAGATTTGTTTTGCTTTAGTGTATGCGTTAAAGTGACACACTGTTTAGATGTATGTAACTATATATGTTGTTTATATATGTTATTATAAGCTTTGATATTATAATATGCGAAAAACGCGGTTGGGAATTGAATCCACAACAGACTGTTGTGATTTAAAGACAGGCGCTGTGCCACTACGCACCGACACTCTCGTATACTTTTTTAAACGACGCAGAAATAATGATAAAAAATTGTTTTATTTTATAACATAACATTATGGTTAAGATTTTTAAATGTCATTATATTGTTATTATACTCTTAATAAGAGCTTAGGCTTCGTATTCTCCCTTGATTTTGACTGAAATCACTAGAAAATTATATAATATAAAAATATATATTTAATACATCCGATTTTATTTCATTTTAGATTTACAAAAATATGAATAACCTTTATATACTGGTGAAATTAATCATAGATTAACAATGACTGTTCAGGTTCAAAATCAGTTTCATTGCCTTGTACAATCAATCTTTTTTCACCAAAAAAAAACACAAAATAAATATTTTCATACGTAATTAATACTATATCTAATATTATAAATTCGAAAGTACCTCTTTCTGTATATGACGTGATGACAACCAAACCGCTGAACCGATTGTGATTAACTTAGATATTAATCTTTATCCACATTAATTTAATAGCCAGGCACCAGTCAATTCATTTAAATTGAACTTGTACTTTACAGTACATCATTAAATAGTTTAGGAAATATCACAGATTCAATACTAAATAGCCTACGAGCCGCGCAATGTGTGGAAGCAGCTTTATTACGAAATGACCAACCCATACGTTGTATGAATTTTCATACATTTTTCTCTAACTATCGACCAGCCAGAACAACTTAATTGTTAATTTACTAATATTCATGTTAAAACCAATATTTTTACTACTACCGCTATTATTGTAGCCTATTCAATGAAACGTTATTAATAGCAAATACCGGTGGAAATAAAAAAAAAACAGAGATGCTAACAACATAAATAAATTGTAACAAGCGTATAAGAATTTCGACAGAGCTTGGTGAGAACGAATGGCTTGATTGGTCATAGCGCTGGAACGGTTTTCCAGAGGCGCAGGTTCAAATCCTGCTTCCTTCAAAATTTTTATACGCTTTTTAAATTTAAGTTTAGTATTTTCTGTCCTAAGTGTGGAATAACACTTTAAAACATAGTAAAAATAAAAAAAAACACTCAATGTCAATGTATGATTACATACACACACACAGTATATCACACAAAGCAGAAAAATATAATTATTTTATTACATAAGTAATTACTTATAAATATGAGTGATAAATATAGTTGTTTATGTAATTATTTGCCTTAACTTGTGAAGAAAACATAATAGAACTATGAATTTAGTTAGTAATTCATATTTTAAGGACAATCAGTCGGGTTATTGAAAAGTTTTCCATTTGGTAATAATTAAATACTGTGTTGAGTTGCATTTTTATGTTTATGTTTTATTTTGTGTTATTTTGAATTTTGATGCTGTAAATATTTACTTTAGCATAATCGCAGACAAAGCCGCAGGCGGGTCGCTACTATATGACAGACAGATGGGTTCGGGTTCGATTCGCACTCAAAAAAATGAATTCCTCGCTCTGGTACCGACGCAAAACACGGCTTATAGTTCCACCACTCAAAACTTCATGTCTCCGAGGGAAAGTGGAGAGGAATGAAAATGTCTTACTGACTAACAGACTTTTGTAGCATTACGTACCCAGGTTCCTTCTACCTCCTTACTTTTAAATTATAAAAAGGCACTCGTTAAAGTAACACGCTATACGGTATACGCTATAGTTTACAGTACAGAAGACGCGGCGCGCGCTTCCCGCGGCAGTCGCTCGACGTTCGTCGCACAGTTTGGACCGCAGCATCCAATCGTACGGTGTTGATCTCTTGATCTTGTGACGTGTATCAAAAATTATATATATTATGATGGTGATTTATTGTGAGTGTGTGTGAAATTCGGGGCTGCTTCGGAGAGCCGGCACCGCTCGAGGTACGTCTTTAATGAAGTAATTTACTATTTTTTAAATTAGTAAATAGTTAATATAATGAAATTAGTTTTAAGTAATAATAATTTTTAAGATTATTTTTTATTAATAAATTTAAAAAAAAATACTAAGAACGGGCTTTAAAGCATGATATGCTACAGATTTTATAATATTGATTGTAAAATACGGTCAGCTAAGTCTGACTTCATATTAATTACAGACATACTGTTACCGTACACACATTTACTAGATCCAGTAAATATAATATATCTCCCCAGTTAAGCTCTACGTAACATGTACACTCTGGCCGTAGTAAATCTTCACAAAACAGTAAATTCTGACCCAAAAGCACTTTGACGTGGCATTTAATTCACTCCGTTTGATAATACATTTGTTTAATTAAACGTTCCTTTCAATTTTCTCATATTACTTAACGTATTTCGTACATTTCTGGCGTTCATATTATAGCTGTAGAACAATGAAACACAAGCACTCACTTCACAAAAGTGTTAATCAAAATATAATTACAATTTTCTTTTATATTCATTTCCAATACTTTTATGGAAACTTTGAAACTATAATATTTTTTTATTGTTCAATTAAATCGTAATACGTTTTCATGTGTTATTCGTGATATGAGATTTTATATTGTATAATATTTACAAGGACATTTTTGTTACTTCATTTTATGACATGCTTATTATATATTAATTGTTAAATTATTGCATTATAAAAACTATAAAGTAAAATATTTTGATATTTAAATATATTCGTATGTATGCTGGGACAAAATATCTCACATAAAATGTTTTTATACTTTAGGGAAATATATACCTTTATCATATTTAAAATGAGATTTCATACTTAGAAATAAAAAATAATCTTCATAATTTTTTGAACTAAGAACGTATAGGCCATACGTTGGCCAGAGCTCTCGGAAGGCATCGCAAGGGGTTCAAATACTAAAAAAAAAATCTACAAAAATTATTTTTTATCTTACTTTGTCTTTATAAATAAAATTTGATCCAACATTCATTCAGCATTACTAAGCAATACTCTTGTATATTAAAAAATCGTATATGAATATACATACATATATACATATTAATGATAAAGAAATCCATAGCTGTATTAATAAGGCACTCTAAAAGTATATTTAAAATTTATAATATCAGATACATTTTAAATTTTTAAAATCTAGGTTATATTAAAAAGAGGTTAATGAGATGTCATTAATTTTAAAGAAATCCTACAGGATATATAACAAGTTGTTTAAAGTTTATCACACTTATTTGATGTAGCTTGATGAGAACGTATGCCTTAGTAGGATGGACATCTTTGACGTTATTATTTTTTTTCGCAAAAGAAAATCGAGCTTACAAGTAATTTTTTTAATATTAACTTATGCTTATAATGTTACGCAAAAAATCTCGAGTGTAAATATGTCCGAAACACATCCAAATCTTTTAAATGGAAATATTTTTAAATTACTGTCAACCGAGACAAGAAAAAAAATTTTTATAAAAAATCAAATTTAAAATTCAGTGACTGGGCAACCGTCAGTATTTACCAAAGTAGGGACAATATGTACGAAATGTATAATATGAGGCAATTGAATCATGATCCAGTGTTGCTATTAAAATTTAGAAATTTCTCAAAAATATTTCAACGTGTTTGTATCTAGGCCAAGTCTATATAAGAGACAAAATTTTGAAATCCCATAACAAAATCAAAGCAACATGGGATGCTTTTACGATTACAACTGGGAGATCTAGAGCTGTTAGTGAACCTATCAAATTAAATATTAAAAACGTTATAGTACTTTTTATATAAGACTCGAAATCGGAAGTGACAAATGCTTCTGCGAAGTTTTTCTCAGAAGTTTTTTTCTTTTTTTTTAGTAACGTAAAGTAACTTGTTCACTGCCATCATCTCCCTCTCACGTAGTATCCATATTAAAAAAAATATTTAGTCAAATCAAAACATAAGTTCGTTTTTAAGCATGTATCACCAGATGAGATTGTTAAGTATTCAAAATTCTTAATGAAAAAAAACCTGGTGATTTATGGGATTTGCCAGTTAAATTGCTTGGTACTATTATAAGTAGTATTGCTACTTACCACGCGTATATTTTTAATAGGTGTATAGAAGCTGGTACTTTTCCAGACCTAATAAAATATAGTAAAATAGTACCGCTTTTCAAAAATTAAGATAGACTATATCCTAAAAACTACATTGATATTGTTACCTCGTCTCTAACTCAAAGAATCCAGAAGGTTAATATAAATAATGTAAAATCATCTGGCTCTCCTCAATGGATGGGCGTTCCACAAGGTTATATTCTTGGTCCCCTTTTATTTTTGATGTATATAAACGATCTACCATTTTATACAAAGAATTTATGCGACATTATACTGTTCTCAGATGATACTTCTCTAATATTTAAGATTGACAAGAATAAAGTTGACTTAGACGAAGTGAATATTGCATTGTCGCATATTCTTCATTGGTTTTACGTAAATAACCTCAACGAAATGTATTCAATTTACATTACCTAATGATTAAAAAATCAAAATTTTTGTCTTGCTATTAAAGGTGAAACTGTCGAAGTGACGGAATCAAGTGTGTTTTTAGGTATAACTATAGATTCCAAGCTTCAGTGGAATTCCCATCTTGAAACACTCGCAGACAAACACAGCAAAGCCGTGTTCGCAGTTAAGAAAGTAAGGCAAATGATGGACTTTAACTGCCCGACTAGTTTATTTTAGTTATTTCATAGTATTTTTTCGTATGAGTTGCTACTATGGGGCAGCTCCGCAGATAAAAAATAAATATTTATAGTGCAAAAAAGAGCCGTAAGATCTATTTATAATCTTAAAGCTCGAGATTCTCTGTGAGATATTTTAAGGATACAGGTATTCTTACGGTTGCTTCTCAATATATATCTTACAATATTTTGTTTGTCTGGCAACATATTCAGTGCTTTAGCAAAAATAGTGATAGACACACGATTGGGACGAGAAAACTTGTGACGCCTAGGTTTCGCCTCAAAAATGTAAATAAATCATCATTTTTGGGTCTGAGTATACGTATCTATAATAGATTTCGCAGTCTATTTTGAATTTGCCACTGGAGAAGTTTAAAGTAAATGTTAAAGCAATGTTAATTGAGACAACTACACTGACCATAATATTTGAATGATAAAAGTGTATATAATTAAGTTCATTTAAATTTCCTGCAGGATAGTCACTATTGTTTAAACAATGAAATTGTAACTTAATTCATATTGAAAATAGCAACCGTTGAGTTTCTTTCCGGCTCTTCTCAGCAGAACCGCATTCCGAGCCGGTGGTAATTTTATGTTGTGACGATTCAAAAGTGCTTGCTAAATTCCTATTTGAATAAAGAATATTTTGAATTTGAATTTGAATTTAATATGTAATTTGTTTGTTCATTAAAACTAAATCGTCAAATATGTGAGAAAATAATTTGTTATATAAAATTAACTCAAAATATCTACACAAAGGCAACTATTTTGACTTTAATCGCTTTGTTTTCGTATTGTATGTTTGAATAACCGTTGCTGTACGTTTTAATTAAGTGGGCTCAAATAGCTCACGTTCAAAGCTCCTAACAGGGATGTCTATGATTGTCACTGACTAAATACAATGTTACAATACATTTAAATATATATTATAACATTTAACTTTAATAATTTAACAAAAACATTTATTAACAAATATCGATTTTTAAATTAGGGCCAGTTGTGACGCGCGGGCGCTAACGTGCGGCTGTAAACGGGTGCGATCGATTACTACTTTAGGAAACATTAAATGTTTTTATTTCTAGTAAGGTAGTTGAGTTCCGCTACTCAACTTGAAACACTTCCATAATTTCAAGAAAAAAAAAATACGATATTCCATAATTATAAAAAAAATAATGTTCTAAAATAATTTTAAATAAGAATATCGTCATATTTTGTTCATGATTAAAACGCGGCGTTGAGTTCCGCCAATCAATATGAAACGCGTTAAATTCGGCGGAAAGTGGGGAACGGAAGTGGAACGGAGTGTCTTAACACTAGGTTCTCAAGTTCCCCTGCCTACCCTGCCGTGTGCGGGATACAGCGTGAAGCTGATGTTCATGAATAAAATTAAGCGCTTTGATATATCGTGGAGCAGTTTACATGTGGCTAACTAAACGCGACGGTTGTGATTGATAAATTATTGATGATATGATGAATGAATCTGAATCGTTTAGCAGAATAACATTTACCTCTATAGCATAGATTGCTTTTTAATTCGGTTAAACGGAGCGATGGGACATCGGATACTACATCAAAACACTTAAAAGGATAGTATGTCTTATCTTCAGATGTGCTTTTATATAAGTCATAGAATAAAATTAGCAAACAAGGCCGTTGCAGAGTCGATCTTCTTATTCGTTTATTGTCGTTCGTTGAGTGACAAAATCGAGAAAATTTGGCGGAAAATAAAGAAGGAAATATCCTAACAGGTTTCACTTTGCCTACGATAGCATACACAAGCTACAGCGAAAAGCGATAATAAAAAAATATACTAACTAAGCGTTTGTTTAAAGTAAGCAATTTGCCAAAATAATGGAAAAATATTATATTATATATTTTTAATTTTTTCGGACATATTATAACTATCTGTCCGACTTACGAAAATACTGAACAGATTTGTATTAAAAAAATATGCTATGTAGCTATTAAGTCTTAGCAGGATCTTGACTGTTAACTGAGAGAGTAACTAATCATTTAGATACAAGTTGACTACAGGACTACCCAGCACACTAAGTGTAAATCGATCATCGATTGTTTCAGCACAAACTCAAGTATATCTAATTGCAAAATATATGTGATACTTAATCAGTGTCGCGGCAGAGCACGGCTGCTCTGTGTGCACATGTTATGTCCAAGTAAACAGTAAATAGCTTTAACATTTTGTACACATACGAGTAAGTGTAAACAGTATATACCTTAATGTCTGACGTTTGTGTCGGAATATCTATCGTAGTTTATTCGTAGCACTACATTTTCTCTACTTATGAACATAACATAACATATGAATGAAACAATTTCAGCTTCTGTATGGAAAACTAAACATCTCCAGAGTGATAGAATTTATATTATTTATTTACTTTTATATAAAGCACTAAATACGCGAGGAAACAAAAATATATTATTATTTATTTTTTTAGCTCCACGCTTTATGCAATATATAGCAGGGAAGTCTAAGGTAACCTGGGAACTTATTGTAAAGATATATCGGTTCACTAGTTTTCACTGAATTCTTGAGACGTTACATGTCAAGTGACAATGCTCAACGACGCGATTTGCATCCAAACAATCTCAAAAATATTTTAACAACTAAATTTAAAAACGTACAGTCTGACCAGAACGTATGGCTTAGTTGTTTAGAGTGCGGCTTCTAAAAGGTTCAAATCCTGCTACGCTAACATATTAATGTTTAAAAATTTAGTATTTTTCTTTCCTAAAATAAACTCAGTTCTAGCTGGGGAGGACTAGTCTTAACACAAGATTCCTAAGTTCTCTCTACTTAGCTTTCTATGTGCTGGATACACCGTAGAGCTGAAAGAAAGGAAGCCATAAAATCAGTAAATATAAAATATATATTAACAATCAATTAAAAAACGTCCCTAACTTAATAATCCCAGCGTTATTCTTCTAACGTCACCTGCGTAATGAAATTCCCTTTGAAATAAGTAAATTCTAAATCAAATTTGCTTCAGCGCTTTGTTTCATTTCTATGAGTACTTCGCCCATTTCATGTCTATTATTGTTTTGCAGAGACTTAACTTTACAAGTCCATTCTCTATGGTAAATAGAACATTTTAGAACAATTACTTACTTTGGCAACTTTATACGTATATATAAGTGACGGTAAAGATTTGCACGTATCTCCTAAAGTAACAAGAACATACGCGGTGTTATGTTCCGTTACTCAACGTATATACAAAAGAATTAATACAATAACTTTTTATAATTCTAGCGAAATGATAAACAATAGTGTGTAATCAAAACTTGCGGCTAGTAATGGCGAGTCTTAAGGCCATTATTAACGAGAGTGCCTTAGTGGGGACGAAGTCTTAACACTAGGTTCCCAAGTTCCATTTGCCTACTCTACTATCAGCCTGAAGTTTATCATGAGTAAAATATTACAATATAACTATAGAAAAAGATATATTTCCAGCCCAAATTAAAACTTTTGAACTTTTATATACATATATACGAGTAAGACCTATTTTACATTATAATACATTAAATAAATTGTATTCAACTTTTCTTCAGTGAAAGTTTCATTTTGAATACGAAAGCTGAAGGACCTAAGAGTCATTACTATAATAAAAGAAAAAATCCCGAGATAAAAACTGCTAATGGAGACTGAAACAGGCTCATCCGATTTTATAATTTAAACGAGACTTAGCTCCGGAGATGTTCCGAACAAAGAAGGCTCTTACAAAATAACTCTAACCAAATACGAAGGCATTTCTATATTAAATGTTACCTTAGAGTTGGGAACTGTCGAGGCGGAGGGGCAGGAGTGAATGTAAGCGCAAGGGGTTGTGGGTTCGGGGAAATGAAATATTTAATATTTTCTTTTCTACGCTCTGGTAACGAGGCAAAGTTCGGCGTTTTAATCCGCCACTCAATATGCACTACTTTAGGAATTTGGCGGACAGAAGGGAACGGAAAGTGTCCTATTGAGAATAGAGTGTTTTAACAACATGTTCCCAGGTATTTTCAATGAATCAAAAATACTTCGTTTCCATTTGTATTATAAAATACAAATCATACGCGTAACTACTATACTATATACATATGTATGTATATTTGCTTAGATTTAAAGACGTAAAGGGAAAATATAGTTTTTTCATAGCGCTATCAACTTTTTCTAATTTATTTACATGCTAAGTTGTCAAATTGTAAATGTGATTTATCAATTCAGCACTCAATTTTTAATTCTTATCTTAGATGTAGCGGGATTCGAACCCACGTGTGTTTTTAATTATTTATACGTTTTGTCAAAATATTTTATATATAGTTTATTTTTATTAAAAACGTGAAAAATATCAATTCTTCATTGAAAATAATACAATTTGAAATAGTAGTTCCTGAGCTTAGCGCGCTCAACCAAATTATCTAATAAGTATACTATCTCGATATTCAATAATATTTTTTGTCAATATCGTATTATACTCGTATTTATTTAACGAAGCGTTCTCTACAGATCAATCAACACAAGTCAATAATTAGGCAATAAAAGGTCTTCAATGTATTATATCGTGATCCGGAGCTTGTTTCGTTAATGGACTAGCTTGAGATGATATTTGTTTTAATATATTTTTCTTTTATTTGTTACTTGTTTATGATTTTACAGTTAAAGTGAAATTATAGGTACTTATGGCATTTTTAATATAAATCATTTAATTCTTAAAAGCTTATTTTGCGTTTTAACGATGGTATTGGATGAAATATTTCTTATAATGTTTTGTAATTAATTATTTAGTAATAAACCAAGCGCAGCGTTAAGCGCAGCGTTAAGCTCCACCGCTACACCAAGTGTCGTAATGGAAAATAAGTAAAGAAACCAATAATATTATTCTATTATTCTTATGACACATAAAAATAGTGAACACCAGAATGTATGTGAATGATCAATCACTGTCCTTTAAAGACAGTCGTTCTATTCTAATAAATTTCATATTGATAGGAAATATGAACTCTACAATTTGTCTTAGCGAAGGTGCTTTTACATATAAGATATCATTTTAAGATATATTTGAATAATCTTAAAATGATATCTAATATGTAATAATGTAATGATAATAAAAAAAATAAGGAAAAACTGAAAATGTAATGTTTCGTTAGTTACTTTCCGTCTGTCCGTTTTTTGAGGCCGCAAACTGCTTCATTATTTGAGCGAAAATTTTAAAAAAAATAATATTCACATTAATGCATTTGTGAATAGTGTTTTTTTACTTTAATTATTATTATTTATAATTATTCAGTGGGGAACGGAAGTGCACCGGAGTGTCTTAACACTAGGTTCCCAAGCTCCCTCTGCCTACCCTGCCAGGTGTGGGATACAGCGTGAAGCTGAGTAGAGTAAAGTAAATAATTATATATGAAATTTGTTCTGAATGAATACGCACTGGTAATATGAACGTCAAAAACAGAACAAGAAATTATTGAAATCAATTTATTAATAAACATAATTTTAATATAAGTTTTGGTTCCCTTAACGTATTGTTGTTGTTAAAATAAACTGCATCATGCGTTGTTTAGAACTCAAATCAATATTTTTATAGGCATTATTAAGGAATTACGTGTTAATTTTTAGCTTCACGCTGTATCCCGCACATGTTAGATGCGTGCAGGTAGCCTGAAGGAATATAGTGTTAATACACTGTGTCGTTTCAAACTTGATACCACAACGAAGAAATGAATATCCATACTTACGTTAATTCTGTAGCTGATCATTATCTTTACTTGCAAGATATAATTGAATATATTTTAGAGTTCTTATAAGGATCAAGTTTATTAATACAATAGGGTCCAAAATTGTGATTTTTAAAAATTTCGTGGTTTAGAGACCTGAAGTGTTTATACGCGCTAATCTAAAAAAAGATTTAAACAAAGTTGAAGCTGACCAGTACTATGTACCATTTGATATTATAATCCTCTCAAAAAAGAAATAGGCTACTGAAACTATAGCAAAAAACGCAGTTTCTCGATATACAAAGGGTCAAATGTTAATAAATGACTAAATCCAATTCTCATAGTTTAGTTCTTTACTTTGCTCTTCATTTTTGATTATTGTACTATAGAGGTAAAGTCACGTACCGGAGCTGATTCGATAATGAACTACAATACGATAATTTCAATGTTCCGAACAAATCAGATCGTTTCGCTTTCAGCCTTTCATATGTTATATTTAATATATTTTTGTTTGAATGCTTAACATTTCTTCTGAAAAATTAATAATATATTATAAAAAGTTACATTTTAGAAAAACTATATATATATATATATATATATATATATATATATATATATATATATATATATATATATATATATATATATATATATATATATATATATATATATATATATATATATATATATATATATATATATATATATATATATATATATATATATATATATATATATATATATATATATATATATATATATATTATATAACGATATTGTAGGAAACAAATATATACCTATATTTTTTTACTTTAGCTAGAGACAACACAATTATAAATAAGAAGTAATTAGTAAAAAAAATCGGAAAATTATGTCAATTAAGACTAATAAAGACGTTCATTTGTAAATTAGTATTGTCAAAAAAACATTTTCAACGTAAATTTCCAAGGCCGCTTTGAATACACTGATACGCAAAGTTGTGAAGTGGTCAATATACAATGGTATGAAACCTGGTAAGTGGCGAAATTTAACGCCTTTGTATATAAGTAAAAAGATCTAGAAAGAGGAGACTTGAATTTTTCAAATAATATTTTGATCGTATGAGTCTACATTAACATAAGCCAAATAATAATATGATATGTTATATTTACGAGTGAGGTATCAAAATCCTCATTTACACGAAGGTGTTATTTATTCGGGACGCTCGCTACATTTAACAATATGTAAGGGTAAATAGATATGTGGAGGTCTGTCTCGAGACATTTTTATACTCTAGTAAACAAGTGAGTCAGATATGAAAATATATTTTATTTATGCATCCTTGACTTGTTATAGTTACAGGTAGCGTTCGCAGAACGCGTTCTAAACATGTACATGAGATTAGTCGAATAGAAGTCTATATGGAAATATACAGACTTTTCCTCAATATCATTACTTATATAATATTCATTAGAATTATAGATAACTTGATGCTTTTTGTACAGGTTTATGCTTTTTTAATTTTTATTGTCAAACTATATCACCGTAAAGTTTACCTAAATCAGTTTAGTAATTATTGTGCGAAAGTGCAACAAACATACATCCTCACAAACTTTTACATTTGCAATATTAGTATGATAGGAATTATTATATAAATATATATTCAAAACATAAAGCACACATGATTTAATACAAGGACCCTCAATCAAGATACCACCTTACATTTCCTTTCCCCGGAAGAAAGGTAAGGTTAATGGTCCAAGCATTTCGCTTATCTCTTTAAATATTTAGAAAGCCGACGCAATAGTGTCGCTACAGTAGACGTACAGCGTACAATGTGAAGGCAGCGAGGTTTAGTGTAAATAATATTTATATCACGTTAAAGAAGGCTATGTGGGGTGAGTTAGGGCGACCAGGCCTACTTTTTAACACTTTGAGGACAAAACGGTGAACGTGCGATGTATTGCTAGGATGTGAGAAAATATAAAAATGTATGTGTGAAAGAAAGAGTAGCATCAGTGTTAAGGTATCTATATCTTCATTCTCAGGAATAGGCACGTGTGTGAGCCTACAGCGGTTGTACCAACCACTACGTCAGATTTGATTATTAACCCAACAACGTCGAGTGGGAGAACAGATAGAGCCGTAGAATAATCAGTCAGTGTATTGAAATACAAAAACAGCCTAATTTACGTTAGAGAAGACGATTGAAAACTTTCTACTACTAATAAAAACTATGAAGTGTCAAACTAACCACACAAGAGGGCAAGGTACAGTCAGCTCATTCTGCAAGAATCCAGCACAGTACGCGCAGCAATTGAAAAATCGTTGGCGGTAGTTTGATATAATAATTATGTCAACTGGCTGACGGATGTCACCTCAGTCTACCTGTGACCTCGGACTACTTTAAAGTGTTCACAACAAAGAGTTTCCAAAAGTCGTCAATACTAAATATAAGCGATTAAAAGTAAACATTAGTCTTATAAAGGAAAAAAATATTCCATATCCATTTGAGGGCATGATTTTCATTTTCGGGCTTTGGAAGGCAAAGCGTAGCGTATCATTATTGTATTTTAATTTTAATTTCTCTTGTTAAAAAAAGAGATACAAAATACTTGAACATTAAACTCCATGTACCAGAAACCTTAGAAATCGAAGAAGATTGTGATATTGTAGAACATTGTATCGTGATTATAGTTTTTATAGAAATGACTATACCAAATTATTTGAAGTCTGTCGTGGTGTTGGGGCACGAGCATGTTACTATAACGCAACAGATTATAGAGTCTAGTAGTAGTGGGTTCGATCCTCTCTTGGGGAAATAAAAATTTCAAATTATGTAATATTGTTTATTATTTTCAAATATATTTTTATTCCTTCGCTCTGGTAACAAACCAAAGCGTGTTGTGGAGTTCCGCCAATCAACCAATGCCTCAAATTCGGCGAAAAGTGGGAAATGGAAGTGGAACGGAGTGTCTTAACACTAGGTTCCCAAGTTTCCTCTTAACCTACCATGTGCGGTATATAGCGTGAAGCTGAGTAAATAAGAATAGGAATTTCTAAATAAGTATCCTACGTCTCGTTAGATATTTTTTTAAACATTTTAACTTTGTTAATTCATAATTTATCCGTACTTCGAACGAGAGACGCGAGATGAAAATAGAACTAAAAATATAAAATTATAAATAGTGAGCGTGTACCGCATTATTTGTAGCGTAGTTTTATTCTGAAGGGCACTTCAGCGAAATATATTTTGATAAAGTTGAACTATTTATCTAAAATAATATTGTATAGTAAGATATGTTTTGCAACGGTGTCATTGGGACACAAGCTAGGAAATATCTTACTGCGATAGATTGCAGGTTCAATACCCAGTCAGAGGAAGTTCACGCAGTTTCTCGCCTTTAAGAAGAATATTCAGAGAAAATCTAGTTTTATTTGAATTTTTTGCCCAATTCTCGATATGTTGCATATTGGTTTGTTGAACTTTAGTACCTATCGTGGCGCAGGGACACAAGCGTGTGACTGTAACCGCCAGGTTGTGGGTTCAATTTCCACTCGAGGAAATGAAATATTTAATATTTTCAGTCTCTCGCTTTGGCAATGCACTCATGGCCGTGAGTTGCGCCACTAAACGCGTAATTAATAATAATCTTAATAATAAATCTTTATTAAAAGTAACAAAGACTCAATTTGTTAGTATCACAGGCAAAAAAATTATATTAGTAGCATTAAAAACTGAAAATTTAACATTTAAAATGACACAACTTACATATGTGCCATTCTCCTGGACACAGCACAGCAATGACCCACATATGTGCAATCTAGACGACCAGAATTTGGCGGAAACGTGAAAACGTAAGTAGCTTAATGGGAGCGAAGTGTTCTAACAGTAGGTACCCAGAGTCCCTCCGCCTTCCCTACTGTGGGATATAGAGTGGAGTTAAAAAAGAAGTCCGTAAAAAAACGTTCTAGTGCACGACACATCAAAATAGAGCTTATATATGAGACCGGGAACTAATCTCACTTAATCTACTTCCTTTTGTACGGTCACTCGTCGGTCTTGCTCGGAAGTTAAACGAATATTTCTTTTCAGGGAAGAAATGTCTACTATTCTAGTACATGAAACGTCTATACAAGAGTGATTTTTAATATATTTGATTTATTTATATATATTTGATTTTTTACTTTAATTTGTAGCAGTTACAGTAGACGTATTATTATGACTTTATGCTGTATAGCGCACGTGCCACAGGCTAAACAGAGAAACTTGAGAATCTAGTTTTAAAACACTTTGTTCTGTTTCCCACCGAATTTAAGGTATTGCGTGTGGCGGAAGTTAACGCCTCGCTTTGCCTTGTTTCCAGAGCGAGCAAATAACAATTTTTAAATATTTAATAACCTACAACCTGCCGCGTTTACAGTCGCTTGTGTCTCTGCGTCGGAACAGATCTGGAATTAACTGAATTTTACGTGTTATATATTTTAACTCTCCAAAGACAATCCAGGCAAAAAATATTCTATATATATTTTTTCAGTAAAAAAAATAATATTTTAAGAAGGCAATAGGCCACTTTAAACTAAAAATACTTTTTCTTCAACAAAATGAAAGTTCTTACAATATAATTACATCTTCAAACATATCAAGTAATTCGTTAAACAGTTCCCAATGTCCCACGCGCAAAGTTTTAATGGCTATAACACGTCGCGGTATAAATTGGCTAAAGTTTAAAAATATGGGTTTTCTCTAACATGGGTTTTCGTTAAGCGATTCTGTAATTTGTAGGATTATCGCTGAGATCACATTGAGTTTGCGTTTTTAATGGTAATTTACATGTTCATTATGAATCCTTTGAGATTTTGTTTTTAAGCAAAGATAAACTAATGTACACGTACTTAGCTAAAAAGTTACGGAAGGAACTACTGGTAACAATATATTAATGAAATGAACCAGTCTAAGTTGGGTCGTTGACCCAAACACACAATTTTCTCCAGTATAAGATATTACTGAGTAACGTAACTAAACGCCGCTCTACTAGCATGAAGACATGATAAAATAATAAAATACAAGTATTGATTTGTTGAACTTTGCCACTTACGTGCAATGCCTTAAAAATAATATGACAGAAAGTTATACAGAGTGCTTTCCCAACTCCCTCGTCTTGCCCTGCTATATGCAGAAAGTATATAATCAAAATCATTTCCCCGAGATAGTATTGAAATCAAAATCATCTTTATACCACTATGGCTGCGGATATTATTATTTTTCTTTTCAGCTTACTGCACTATGCAGGCAGGCGGAGGTAACTTCTGTTCCACTATCTGCCGAATTTGAGGCGTTGCATGTTGAGTGGCGGAGCTCAACGCCGCGTTTTGCCTTGTTACCAGAGTGATAAAATGAAAAACATTAAATATTCTATTTCAAAATCAATAATTCATTTCCTCGTTTAAAATAAAATAAAAAAATCGATGCTTTAAATTATTGAATTCCACGTTTCTATAGAAAATATGTTATTTATTATAAAATCCTATAAGCTACTCGTATTTGATCTTGATATAAGCTTTCTAACTGTGTTTTATTTTCTCAACTAAGATTTACTCTTTGGATTAGAAGATCGCTTCAATAGTAAAGTAAAAAGAAAATTATTGTACTATACATATTAGATAGATTTAATTTACTCATTTACATTATATATCGATTTATATATGTTAGGCGGTCGTATGTTGCGTATGTTTGTTTTTATATTCACGCTGTATCCCACACATTGTCAATTTGTCAGAGTAACCTGGGAACCCAATGTTAATATACTTTGTCCTCATTTAGACACTTGCTTATCCAACTTTTCACCCATTACCATTTTTAAATTTTAAATTTAAATTTGTGTGTTGAGTGGCAAAACTCAACACCGCGCTTAGCTTATTTTTATTTTTTCATTCTGTTAACAAGGATGATGATGATGATCTGATCCCTTGTTCTCCCGAACGGGAATCGAATCCATAACCGTCACGATTACAGTCGCACGAAAGTGCTCCTGCAGTGCAATTAATCACACGTATAATTATTACAAAATTTGTTATGTGATACTTATAAAGCAACTCAATTTAGACACAATTTTCAATAAAAAAGAACGTCAGTACTAAAACGAGAAGAGTTTCAGTACCCATTTATCAGATGTTGTAACAATCTCAGCGTCTCGGATATCACAGTTTATCACATTGCTACGTGATGGGAATGAAATCGCTCTTGCATCAGCCGAACACTCCAGCCTACATTTTATTAAGTCCCCACTTTATGCCTAATAAAGTTCGTAAAAGCTTAATGTAGCTTAGGACGAGAGACGCTTTGCTATTTTAGATTTGATACAATTGGTTAACATTGATAATATTATATTGTTTATTTTTATTACTTTTCTTCTCCAGTATGTAGCGGGGTAGTGAGAGCGTATTACCACGTATTGGCATTCGAAACCGCGTCTTGAAAACCGTTCAAGAAAAAATACCGTATGTGTTGGACGGTTTCCAAAAGACGTGGGTTAAAATACTACTACGTGCAAATTTTTATACGTTTTCTAAATAAATACATTTTAAGATGTTCTAAGTCTGTTCAATGTATACAATATCAAATTATTATATTCAAAGACTTTCCGCTTTATCACTCCAGAGGTCAGTGCCGATTTTCGTACTACTAGCGCCCTAGGGCGAGACTTTTGTGGCATTTTTTGTTGTAATTGTAGTATTAAAATAATTATATTCATATATATTCGCCTGGGCCCTCTTTTTGCCTCCATTTAAATATGTGTGAATGAGAAACAATTTCGCCGACCATACCGCAGTGTCAGACCTTAATGCCTAACGTTAATTTCTGTAAAAACGATATTAAGTGAGATCTGCCCTCTTTAGATATCCACAAGTCGCAGGTTAAATAATTATAATAATTGAAGTTTTACAAAAAGTAATTGAAAAGTTTAAACGAATCTATAATAACAATAAAAAATATATTAAAAGTAACATCCATATTACCTACTTTTCGTTACAAATAGAACATATTCTTGATTGAACCAGCTCCCAAGTAATCATCCGTCCAAAGCAAACATAGGTCATAAGAGTAATCTCGGCTCGATGCGCGCGTAATTACAGCCGCGGCGGGTACTCGCTACTCGCTAACTAGTGGACGGTAGATTAGTGGCTCAAAGCCTGACTACTTTATTAGACATCGGGTTCTGCTAACGTTACTGTTATTCGGGATATATAGTAAAATACTTATTCCAATTTGACTAATTTCTCTTAATATATTGAACACTGTAAAATATATTTGGTAGAAGGCAATATGATTTCATTGAAAAGTACAGTTCAATAAACACTGTCATATTTTGATTTGTATTAAGTGCTTTATTATGTTCTAAAAACAATACTTACGAGTGCAAAAACACAGAGTCCTTTGTGCCGCAGCGGCATTTGAATAAAAACGCGACGATGGTTGGTTTGATTTGTTCTTGGATGATTATTTTTTCTTATTTCCTCCCTCTATCATATTAAGGCACGATCACGTAATATCTAAACAACTGATCTGATAAAACTTTGGGACGAAGCGTTTTAAATTTCTCGCAGCAAAAGGCTCCCTCTGGTTAACCTGCTATGTGCAAAAGATAAAAGTTGAATACCTGTATTAATGATGTCACGCGACAATTTAAATTTTATTACCCAATAAATATTCAAACTCTAATGTATACATTTGTTGAGGAAAAAAAACATAATCATATTATACTGGGAGACAAATTAATTCCATAGCGATGTTAGCTTACAGTGGATTAATCTCACCAGCTAAGTAGGGCAGTTTTTGTGCAACGATACGTAATCAAAATACAACCCCATATTGCACCCCACTGCCCACTCCAGCCCGCACCAGCCCCATACAGCCCCGTGTAGCCCCCGGTATAATCGGGCAAGTGCACTCGGCATTTATCAACAGCGCAATGTTGCGCAATTTTTCACTTCTCTACGTTATAAATGAGTCCAGCTTAATGAGGTTATGAAATTTGTGAAATTATGGAAGGACGCATGATATTATAATAATAATTGTGTAATTTAATACGAAGATAATGATTTCGCATTCGTTGTGGTACGTGGTCAGCACGGTAGCCCACATTTAATTTTTTGTAGCCTCACGTTGAATCCCACACACGGCTGAAACCTAGTATTAAACAACTCCGTTTGATTCCCCACTTTCCATCAACTTTAACGCCATAATACGCCTTCTATGCTACGCTTAACAAAAAAAAAAGGAAAAGTAAATAATAAATATTTAATTTACTTGAGTGGGTATCGAACCCACAACCCGTCACCTGTTTACAGTCATACGCTTATACTTCTGCTCGTCTATAGAAATATTACGTTTTAGTTTCAAAAAGACAATTTGAAATATAAAAATTAATAATTAGTCATTTAATGAGGCTCACTTTTTATAATTTATTGTAATAAAATTGTTTATTACACAGAGAAGTGGAGTGGAAGGAACTTCTTCCCCGAAAACATCTACATCTACTATCTACATGGTGCATAGCGCTATCTACACTCGTATCAAAAACAATATATTATGGCTTGAGACATTCAAGTCACGTTCGTCTCTCCATGGCGTATCGCGGCGGGCTTGATACTGTGAAATAAAACTACTTTCTAACTGCACGAGGCGGAAACTCAATTACTGTTAGTTATTAATTAGGTTTTCTTTTGTTATAATGTTATACAAGACGTAGATTTGAGCTTTCAGCAAACTTGAGGATGTTTTGTCGTGGATCAGTGGGACGCAACCCAAACTCTAGGAATAATTGTATTTTTACCATCGTTTTCCTGCTCAGGTTGACAACTGATTTAATTATTTTTAATACCTAAAGCGTCAACAATCATATTATATATCTTAGATGGTTTTCACATATTTATTTCTATATAATATCCGTTCTTTCTGCTTACTCCGCTTAGGGTTATAACTCTCCGTGAAGCTAAGTAAGTAAGTATTTTTATAATGATATTATTTAGATGAATCCCACAATTCCTGTATGTAAAATTAGTTAAGTGTAAAAATTCAACTACGCTTCATCTTATGAAGATAAGAAAGAATGAATATTTAAAACATATGAAAAGGACTAACGGTATTTAAATGTACAATCTTTATTAGAATTATTTAAAAGTATAAAGTCTTATCTCTACAATCAACTTAAAAATTTGATTTTTACAATTACATACAGAGCAACGAAAAGAAATTTAAATACACTTATATTACAAACACTTGTTAGTTCAGCTGTCATCGCGCCACGGCTCTCATCGACTGATCTGCCCGAGAGAGCTTACCTTAATTACCTTTATTTAAATTTATTCACTTATTTACAATCAATCAATCATGTTCAATCATTTTGTGCTTTAAAACTCGAACTTTTAGGGAGAAAGTAATGCCGGTAAAGATATTACGAGCTCTTATCTTCTCTTGCTTGGCTTTATAGCTTTTTATTTATGTCATTTTGGAAAACTTTGGCTTTGTACTAGAGGCGTAACATGACATCAGGTTCTAACTTGCTTTAGTATGCCTTAAATAGTATCAAATAAAGAAAAGATAATAAAATTATCCAAACATAAAAATGGTTATATATTAAAATGGACCAAAAAGTGAATTGATAGTTATCATATCTATAGTATAGTGATTTAACTGTAATAATGTTATTGATAACACAAATTACTTTATTATTGTGCTAGTAATCAATCATCCACAGATCCAATTACGGGAGAGAATTTAAATTTTAATTATGCCATTTGTATAAGTACATACGAAGTAATTATTTTATTCGTAAAGCTTAAATGTGAAATACTGAGCTTATCTCACATTTAAGCTTTACAAATAAAATATTTTTTAGTTTCACCCTGTAAATTTCCTGACACTTCGTTCCAATTAAGACACTGCCGTTCCCAACGTTACACTGAATTTGAAGCTCACTCACTTATTCACTCGGCTTTACGCTGTATCCTGCACATAGCAGGGTAAGCAGAGGTAGTTTGGGAACCTAGTGTTAAGACACTCTGTTTTACTTCCGTTCCTCCATTTTCCGCAGAGTTTGTAGCATTAGGTGTTGAGTGGTGGAAGTCAACACCGCATTTTGTCTTTTACCAGAGCGAAGAAATGAAAACATTAAATATTTAAATTGCAAATCTTAAATATTTCATTTTCTACAGTGGGAACCCACAACCTGTCAGTTACAGTCACACACTTGTGCCGCTGCGCCACGACAGGCCTCAATTTGAAGCATTTGCTCAAACTTTAAAACACACATAACACATCGCTAAGAAACATCAACTACCAACAACTCCGCACAATTTCCGCTTTCAATCTTTCAGATGTAATCACGTTTGGGAAACGGAGTGCCTACAGCGATACACTCCTACTGCCTAAGTACATATATGTGGGATACAGCTTCAATCATTTTTTTAACTCTACTCTGTATCGCTCCCATAGCAAAATAGAAGAAGTGAACTGGACAATGTTGAGACACTTCATTCTCATTAAAATTGTCCATCCCCACTTTTTACCGTATTCTGGAGAAATTTAATCTCCCCCGCTTTGCCTCTATACCAAAGTAGGAACATGAAGATATTAACTATTTCATTTTCTCAACTGGGAATCGAAACCACAATCGGTCGCCGCTATACAGCACGCTTGAATACCTAAGTATAATAAAATATATTTCAAATCGTTTAGAAACGTCAATTACGTCAATTTCCTTGTTCAATCTTTCAACGTTTATCGATTGACGTCGACAGAGATGGTTTAAGGGGATGTTTAATACATCCCCTTAACCATTCTATATATCTCATACTAAAGCAAACAGATCAACACGGGAAGGCTTACGGTCGGGCTGGGGGTAGCTAAAGTGTAAATTGACGACAAATCGGCACCCACTTCTATGAAACAGATGTCACGTGTGATGTGAGATAATTTGCTGATAAATTAAACGACGATCAAACGCTTTTCATTAGTAAATATTTGTATATGTATTATGTTTTATGTTTTTGTACATTGTACATGTATATGTGTATTATGTTTTTGTACTTCACCCTGTATGTCATGGAAGGTCGAGGGAGCCTGGGAACCTATGTTTCTTTTTCTATTGGAAAAGGACACAATATTTGCTGTATATCAGGTACAAACACTGCCGTATATTCAAGGCGTCCGTATTTTATAGACAAAGTTAACGTGGCAGTTTGTCCACCTAGGATATGAAAACATGAAAAAAATATAATCGTTCTCCCGAATTACAATCACAAGTTTCCGTACAAATACACTTGATAAAAAATAGAAGCGTGGAGGCCTGACATGGTACAGGGTCACAAGCGAGCAATTTTAAAAACGACGACTCTACACGAAATCCTTCCAGTATCCTTCTTAAAGTTTTGGTTTTCTAGACAACTATGCCTAAACTGCCATGTGCTGGATAGAGTGTAAAAAAAACTTCTATCACTTTGTAAGTATAAAAACTGACACTAAATTGAAAAAACAATGAACACATTTGTACTAATTCAAAATAACTTTACTTGAAGTAACTCATTTGAAGCGTAGGAAATGATTAAAAGTCGTTATGCCAACTAAACCACTCCACTGGATCCTACGAGTCTCGTTGAAATGAGCAATTACCAACCTATTGAAACTTACAACTGTTTGACTTCAACAGCAATAAATTAATTTTCAAATACAGCTCCTTACAGACGCGAGGACAAGCAATTTCTGTCTTTACGAAATAACATAAAATTTGCTTTTAAAGTGAAGTGATTTATTTCTAGAAATTTACTTTTATTTCATTATTTGAACAAGAAATAAATAACACCAATGTATTGTTTAATTTTCTCGTTGTCATTTTAAGCGATGTTTTGAGTTTGTAAAATACAGAAATTTGGAAAGTGAAAAATGGAGTATTTTGATACTTAGTCACTTAATTACTACAACAAGGTAAAGAGAGGAAAGTAGGTGTTAAGAATGTTTTTTCCTCTCTATCCAATCAATTCATCATGGCATTGCGTGTTGAGTAGCGAAACACAACGTTTTTGTCTCATTATCACAGCAACAAAGTTAAAATAATTTATTTCCTTAAGCAGAAATCGAATCAATGACCGTTGCATTAACAATCACTGCACCATGTCAACCGCATTATATTATGACATAACCCACCATAACAAATTATGGTAAAAAACAAACTAAATCAATAAAATAACTTCGCCAAATTGATATTTAAGTACAGGTTTCCTTTAATTACTAACCAATTACAGACACGGTTGACGGTACGTAAGGTACCAGCTTAACTCGCAAGTTAAAGATCAAGTCGCCCTGTAAATTCAATTTACAGTCATTAAATTGGGCAGATTCTCACTTTGCTCGATCACTCTTATTCGTACATGCTCGTTATATAATTCTCTTATGAAATAATTGAATCACATAATTATATCTTTGATGTATTTATTATGTCTTATTGTAACTATTATAAAAAATAAATTTAATTAGTTGAAATGTATATTTTTTATTATGGGCGTTGAGCTCTGCCACACAATTCGCACTGTCTAGAAAATTGAATTGTTAGTGGGGAATGGCATGATACAGCAAAAATCTATACATAGTATTAACGGCGTTGAGTTCCGCCGCTCAATACACAATGCCTTCAGCCTGATGTGAAAAGTGCGGAACGACAGTGTCTTAATGGCTGCAGAGAGTCTTTGTATTATGTTAGGCAGAGGTAATCAGGACCCTCTGCCTACTTTGCTACATATAGTGTACATCGTGAAGCTAAAAAAAATACCAAATAATAAAACTTTTCTACATAAGTTAAAAGGTATAAAAGCTGATACAACATTAAAATACTTCAATAAAAGTATAACGTTTTCAAATTGAACTTCCACAATTCCTTTCCGATAACAAAACTATATACGAGTATGGTTGCAAAGACAGAACTGCTGTATCAGCGATGCTCCTGAACTACGTGTAACTATATTTACAGAAAAGTCACATTTAGTAAACGCTAACAATTTTTTCTTGAAAAATTCCAATTCAAAGATGTTTAAGTCATATAATAAATTTTGAAGAGCCCTGTCGCGGCGTAGGAGCACAAACGTGTGACTGTAAACAGGTTATGGGTTCGATCCCCACTCCAGGAATTTGTTTTCAATTTAAATATTTAATATTCTCATTTCTTTGCTCTGGCAACAAGGTAAAGCGCGGCGTTGAGTTCCACCACACAACACGCAAATTCAACAAGAAGAGGGCAATGGAACGGAGTGTCTTAACACTAGGTTACCGATTTTCCTTAATCCCTGCCATGTGCGGGATACAGCGTGAAGCTGAAATTCCGAATGAAATATACGAAATTTATGTTATGTCATTAGCAGTTGAACGAAATTCTTTACTAATGACAAAACATATTTTTCAATTTCACGTTTGAGAATCAGATGTATTGTGATAAATATGCGATTATAATTTGGTTCTGGTTGTGGAAAGTAACTCTATGGATTTAAAAATATTTCTGATTTCACAGTCTGGTTAGACATAGCGTTGATATTTAAGCGTTTTTGATCAACCGTTTAACACTTTATATACTTTAAGATTGATTTGAAAGTAGAAAGCTTAATTTTTTATCCTTACATAGCAGAGGGGTGGAGGGAACCTAGTGTGAAGATCCCCAGTAACACTATGCATCGCTTTACGTTCGAAAAATTGAGTATTAAGGTGGTAGAACTTACTCTAGCGCTTGGTCATCTTACCAGAAAGAGGACATAAACATAATTTATTCTTCGAAATGGGATCGAACTTACAACAATCGTGTTTAATTATATACACTGTGCCAACAGTATTAAATATAGCCAAAATACCTTATCAAGTGCGAGTTAGTTATTAGTTTAAGGAACGGGAGTATTAACCATTATTTAGGTCACGGAAAGAATGGATGAAATTTAAATGAAATTTAAATAAAAATAGACACAAAAAAAGGAAATCTGGTATCATCAATATTTTTTTTTATTATTTTTTTATATATATAATTTTGTTATTTTGTTAGTTTATAAGCGACAGGTTCAAATGTTACTCAAAAACATGAAATATTTAATATTTTCATTTGTTCCCTCCCTTTAAAATGAATCCCGCCACTCAACACTCAAAAATATATATGATTTCAATTTTAGTTTGATATCTCTCGACAGACGGTCAGACGGGCAGACAAACAATAAAATTATCATTTGCGGGTTCATTCATCTTTTATCTTTTTATCTTTAATTATTTTGAAGTACAAAAACGTGAAACGATTAAAATAACAACTAGAAATTGAAATGACTCCAGTAAAATGTTAAACTAGGATTGTTCTTGCCATGTCGCCTAAACTGACTGGAGCAGACCCAGTCAATAACTTGTCACTTGACACATGTCTTCGGAATTGACTGACTTCAAAACTAACGGAAACTACTTATTTTTTTATTTTTACTTTGTTTTAAAGTGTTATTCCACACTTAGGACAGAAAATATTAAACTTAAATTTAAAAAGCGTATAAAAATTTTGAACGAAGCAGGATTTGAACCCGCGCCTCTGGAATACTGTTCCAGAGGCGCGGGATCAAATCCTGCTTCGTTCAAAATTTTTATACGCTTTTTAAATTTAAGTTTCGTACTTACTTATTTTTTTGTTTAATATTTGTTTGTTAACACAAAGTGTACATCTCTTGTAGACGTGAACTTCGTGACTGAAAAATATTTCTTTCGCCTGAGTCACGGCAATCCAGCCGCTTTTGCTGCCCAACAGCATGTTTGCCGCAATTAATCAATGTTTTCTTTGCTTAGTATATATAAATGTTTTCTTCCCAGAATATTTAGATGTCTCATACACAACCGTTTATCTCGGGGCTAAAGCCTCAGGTAAAATATATAGGAACCTAAATTAGAAAAATCAAAAAACATTTCCTACAAAATCGTGACAATCTCCTTTTACCCAACCACAAATGTAAGTTAAATTAAATTGAATACTGACAAACTATAACACCAACCGAACTGAACGGAATGCTAAACGACTAAACATCTAATCGCCTGTAAATCAATTATTAATCGGACGGATTTATACGAACCAACGTAAATTATTACCGACCGACGTCGACGTCGCTGTCCGAAGAGATTATACGGGAATTAACATACAGATGAGTTATGATCGCACTTTTTATGATAACTCATATCACTTACTCGGGGTGAGGGAGAACTTATAAGTTTTTTAGTAACGTGTATAAAAAGGTAGCCTTTTTATTGAAAACTATAGTTAATAGTGACAGTTTTTGCAGTGTAGTAAATTGATTATTGCGATATATTATTTTGATCTCCACGCACTGACACGAATGAAGGGTGGTGTTGAATTTCACAACTTACAGCACCTGATATCACATAATTTGGATGGCACGTCACTGACGGAAAATATTTGAGACAAATAAAAAAGTGAACAATAAATTGATATAATAAGAATTCCGATTCTTTTAAGCTTAGAACCCTAAAATTGGCAAACGTCATGACAGCTTAATAGTAAATAAAATAAACAAAATTCAGATAGTTAGTAGAACACTAAGCCTTTTTTACATTTTGACGGGCTCAAAGAGCATCCGTCTCGTTAAGGCCGCTATTATCACCCAATTTTAATTGGAAACAGAAAAAGCTCGACGTCGAGACAAAATAATCTTTAATTAGGTTAACTTAAAAGGGTCTTTCTGTTACTTTTTTTACCATTATTAAAACTTAAATTGTTCTCAATTAAAATGAAAAGACCACTGTGTATTGAGATCTGGAAGTAGACGAAGAAATCTGATATTAATTAAAAAAGCCCTATGGACATATTTGAAGGTCTTCTACGAATAGACAGTCTCTTAAGTAATATTTAATAGAAGGCAAAAGAGGTTATATTAACAATATACTCATAATTTTTTAGCTTCACGCTGTATACACGCTGTTGGAAAGGAAAGGGGTACACATATATATATATATATATATATATATATATATATATATATATATATATATATATATATATATATATATATATATATATATATATATATATATATATATATATATATATATATATATATATATATATATATATATATATATATATATATATATATATATATATATATATATATATATATATATATATATATATATATATATATATATATTTTTTAGATATTTAGTTTCTCATTTATTCCCTAATATTTGAGACATGGTAGAACTCAATGGTCTGACTCATGGTCGCTAGTTTATAACTTACAGCAATTTAATTATAGGTTAGCCATTAACTAAGTATTCCAGATGTGTTCGAATCATACAAAGTGATTGATGAAGGTTTGGACGCCTACAAGACACTTTATATAACAATGTGAACTTTATTGAAGCCATCGTGCCTCAATGGAACTGTGTCAAACTACATTTGCGGTGGTGATTGATCCTATCTTTACATGGAAAATGATTTAAATTATTTGGAATTCACATTCATTTCTGTATTATAATTTAAAAAAAAATCTAGAAAACGATGCTTTGCAACATATTTTATTACCAGTTAATATTTAAAGCACAACAATTCGTCTAGCTACGTTTTTCTCTATATTGATGATTAACTTAAGTAAAATTTTATAATTTATATGAAAAAAAAAAGTTTTATTTCTTTTACTAAACGTAAAGTGTACACAAAAACTGTTTATGTTTATTTTCGCTATTATTGACTTCTTTGTGATCGACACGTCTTAGAAAGTATTCATCAAATTGGCAATGAAATATCGTATTGAAAAGTATTTATCGCTAATTGCCTCCAATAAACGTGTTTCTAACAAAGAACTTTATATTTACTACACAACATTTATATTTACTACACAACATTTTGAATAAATATATTTTATATGAATAAGCTTCTTGTTTTTGTTTTAAAATGATATATTTATATTTTTAAATATATTATATTTTAATATTTAATATATAACTTAGTGATAAATGTTTTTTTGCTCTCTTCACATCTCTCTTTCGCCTCGTCCACTATAGTCAATCTGCTTTAAAAAACCCTCTTGGGGTACTCATGGTTTTACAAGACTTCTATCTAGTGTCATCAATAGTATTCAGAGGGTAAATTTGGCTATGTAAGAGAGGGCATGAATTATCGAAAACACTGGAAAGCCCCTCCTGCACCGTCCACTCCTGCTTCATAAATCGTTTTTCCTCCCTTGTCTCTTGTTGTGCTCAAATATCTTTCAAAATTAGTATAAAATATATAAATTATATAATATCTGAAATATTCCATAGGCATTATTAAACTTAACACGCTGTCTCGGAAATTAGAGTTTACTAAAACTAGGTTTCTTCTGCCGACACTAATATATGCGTGTAAGAAAGTAAAAAAAATAAAGAAATTATCTATTTTTTTTTCAGCTTCACGCTGTATCCCGCACTAGGCAGGGTAGGCAGAGGGAACCCGGGAACTTAGTGTTAAGACACTCCGTTCCACTTCCGTTCACCACTTTCCGCCGAATTTGAGGCATTGCATGTTGAGTGGTGGAACTTAACGTCGCGCTTTGCCTTATTACCACAAGAAATTATCTGTTTTATTATATCAGTGTACTCCGTAGTAATATCTCACATACAACATTGTATGTGAGATAGAACGGCTAATATGAGTAAGTGAAGCGTTGTTTATATGCAAAACTTCTATTTTATATACAAAAGTTCTGACTAAACATGAGCATTAAAGTAAATTGTAATAAAAAATAACGACTTAGAAACAACAAAGAACATTTATACTATAACATATAAATCATTAGTAACTTTGGTCTATTTATATTTATCTTATTCACTTCAAATCTTTATACGAGACATAGAAGAGCTGTTTCAAATGTCAACTTGCGTATTGAATTTCAAACCGTCACAGACACAAAAGGAGCTAAGCTTTAGTTAATCAATTACTTTGAAAAATGAAACAATCTGATTCTATTGAATACTATTATATCTTTCTGAAAATAATAAGCTTACAAAAGCTCAACAATTAATCTTCAAATGAAATTTGTATATAACTTCGGGCCTGGGTCTAGACAGTGGGCGGACTTTTGGCCGACGTTTGAGTAAATACCTTTTTCCGATAGCTACTTTGTTGTATTAATTAAAAGTTATTTGACCTTAAATTTAATATTGCTAATGGCTGTAAATGAAATAGTTTTTACGAATATGAAATATTTAAATAAGTTTAAATATTTCTATCAAAATGACTTATACATTCTGGCAAATTGATAGTCTTTTTTCCAGCCATTTTAAACATGAATTCAACATACTAAGCTTACTTTTTAATTAAAAAAAATAAGCTTTCAGTCTCACAATAGGAACAAGGAGGAACAAGTTTGTCGCGAAAAAGCTTAGTGACGTGACAAAAAATATATATATATAATATGTATCTTTGAATAAAGCACAAATTTCCGGTTGGACGAGCGTGACGGAGCTCCGGCAAAAACGTGACTCGTGGCGACGCGTCCAAGCGTACGCGCGGTAATACGTTTTTTATACTAGCTTGTGTAAAAGCCCTAAGGCTTTATATTATATATCTATGTTATTTAATATCTGGGCTTGGAGTATATATACGAAACTATTGGACTTAGAAAGATGAAATACTACTACGGAAATGTGAAAAAAAACATATAGTTTGGAATATATTTAATTATTTAGCAGTAGTGATAGTTTAAGTGGAGTTACCATCTGTCAATCATAAAATTTGAAACTCTTTTAAAGTCAATATACTCCTCTTTCTCTTTCGAGAATAACCGTTTATGTTATACTGTCCCCCTGTACCAACCTAAAGGTTTATGCTGGCCGTGTGATTCCGGCTTAGAATAGGATCACCCTGGTACTGATGGTGTCGTAAGAGGCGACTAAAGTGCGTGTGGTAGAGTCACGTTGCCAGTAATGGCAACACGCATGGGCAGACTCGACCGGATTGTTACCACCCCCGGCATTTAAGACCGGCGTTAAGTAGTGGCTTTAGCCACTGCGTTTCGCATTAGGTAATGGCGGACCCCGGTGCCCATCCTCCTTAAAGGACGGCAACGCTCCTGTAGCTCCTCTGGAGTAATTAGGGCCTACTAGGGACCGTGGGCGACGGTGATCACTTACCACCAGGTGACCCGTACGCTCGTTTGCCGTCTTTTCCATAAAAAAAAAAGGTCACACCAGGAGGGCCAGAATATCTGCCTCCGTGTTTTACCCCAGTGGCAGGGATCATTAGGCAAGTCTGACCTCCTCCCACTTTCGTGGTAGGACTTCGAGGGAAAGTCAAGCCCCACGCAACCTCCAATAGTCCGTTTATCTCTTTTAATAGCCCAGGTTTCAGTAAAACTCATTCCAAAGGTTTTGCTTAGCTTAAAAAAAGCCATATTAGCCCGCGACTATCTGTAAACGATTCTGTGGCCACTGAGATCTCTTAGTGTAATATAATATTGAAGTGTTACCAAAGCACGCCTTCCAAAGAAATGAATTATTTTCTACTTCAATAATACCTAAGTTTTTTACTTACTAACACTTACTTTTAAACTATGTAAAATATAAAACTGTCGTGGCACAGGGGAACAATATTGTGTATTCGAGTTTCACTAGGTAAAATAAAATATATAAACTTAACTCTCAGCTTCACGCTGTATCTAGCACATGATAGGGTAGGCAGAAGAAACTTAGCAACCTGTTATGACACTCCGTTCCACTTCCGTTCTACTTCCGTTCCACTTCCGTTCCCCACTTTCCGCCGAATTTGGGGCATTGCGTGTTGAGTGGCGGAACTCAACCCCGCGTTTTACCTTGTACCACAGCGAAGAAATGATAATGATGAAAACATTAAATTTTTAAATTGATAATATTAAATATTTCAAATATGTAATATAAATATTTCTTTGCTCTAGTGAAATAAGCAACGGCAAAGCGCAACGTTGAGCTTCGCCATTCAATACGTTTCTAGAAGTGTTTTTTTAATAGTTTGTTAACATTAGGTTTCCTCTTTCTACTCTGATATGTGCGAGATACCTAAAAAATAATGTAGAATTAACTAATTTTTCTGGACCTAGATTTTTTTAGAAAATACCAATTCCGGACTAAACTACAAAATTGATATTTTCTAAGGCAAAATTGAATATAAAGCAAATTTAAAACCAAAACCATCTGAATCGATGATTCATTAATTCCATACGGAAACAAAGAAAAACAAATAATTTCCAAAACAACACGAACAATACATTTTACAAATAAACTTTACACCGACCAATCAACATCGCAAACAAGCCGCGAAGGTAATATAGCATCGTAATTTATCAAAGGGCTAAAAAACGCAATCGACCCTCTGTGAAATTATAATTGCGTGGTTCTTGATTCAATGTTACAGATTTACATTTTGTTTTGTAACAAATTTTATAAGTAAATGGAATATATAAGTTTTTAAATATATATTTTCTAATCTTCTATTATTAGGCACACTTATACACAAAATTTAAGTTTACTTGTAGTATAATATGAGGCCTGTCGTAGCGCAGCGGCACAAGTGTGTAATTGTAACTAACAGGTTGTGGTTTCGATCCCCACTCGAGGAAGTGACATATTTCATAATTCAAATTAAATATTTAATATTTTCATTTTTTCGCTCTGGTACAAGGCAAAACGCGGCGTTGAGTTCTGCTACTCAACACGCAGTGCCTCAAATTCAGCGGAAAGTGAGGAACGGAAGTGAAATGGAGTGTCTTAACACTAGGTTTCCAAGTTAACTACTGCCATGTTCGGGATACAGCTACATTATTTTTTGTGTGCCAAGAGACCATAGACATAGATAGACATTTAATGTTAATTTCAGCTTGATACCTCCACGCAATCTCAAGATTAACAATATTGACAGATACACTGATGACCAAATAGGAATGCCCTTTAGGGTTTCCGGTGAGGCACGGAACTCTGTAAACAACTTTTGTAATATTTTTTTCGATGAACAAAATTCGCTTTTCTCAACATTTACAATATATCTATATATATATATATATAATTGTTCCCCTTCAACCTCATATAGCGTCGTGTAGCACAATTTATAGCTAAACTTCATCACGATGATTGATGCGGGGAAAAACCTTCGCCAGACTGATGTACGCCGATAAATCCTACACCCTATTAAATTAATTTTGACGGTCCGTCTCAATGTGATCTGTCATCTCTAATGTACCTACGTTTTTTGTGGATTTTATGTTATAATGTGCATAATGTTTTTGTAGTGAGGAGTGTCTTCATACTGGGTTCCGAAGTTTCTTCTGTAGAGCATGCCATGTGCGGGATATAGCGTACAGCTGTGGGAAAGAGAAAAATTATACTTAATAACTTTAAAATTTAAAATATAAACAAATTTCATTAAAAAGAAAGAGTTATATATTCACCCACATTTCATATAAACTTCTTACAAATACATCTATACAAATATACATAAAAAATACAACACAGAGTCTTTCAATTTTGAGTAAAAAAAATATCTTTTCCCAACCAATTCCGTATTTCAGATACAATTTATTTTTCTCGTAAAGAAGTACACAAAAATACAAATATATACTGAAGATTAATTGGGGTGCTCCAGAGCAAATAAACAAGCCAAAAGTCCCTTTACCATAAAAATGAAACGATATCATTGACATATCAAAGGGAAATACGCATATTACCCGCCCACTCCTATGTGCCGCTGGTTTTCTAAGGAAAAGACAATTTTTAAACATACATACATGCTGTTACCTCCACATCCATAACACAACAAAAATATATCGTATAAACAAATAAAAAATAGATATAAACCATTTATAATGTAATTTATTTAAATGATACATTCAATATCTTATTGTCTTGTTCAATGTCTTGATTTGTTATAATTTTAATGATAACAATGTATTTATAATTGTGCTCGTAATTAATATAAGATGCTTTAGAGATTCAGAAGTCACAAAAAAGTTAAATTTACAACATGTTAGTATTTTTATAACAAGGAAAAATGAGGAGCGGAAGTGTGACAATGAGGGCAGACGGTCATATCACTTAGTTCCCAGGTTCTTTTTGCCCAACCTGCCATATGCGGAACGCGGGATATATTGTATATATAGGGGTATATTGTATATGCGGGTATATTGTATATATAGCCACCACTAGGGGATTGAGTACCTTAAAGATAGAGATAAAGATTCTTTAAGGGAAAAATTTAAAGAAATTAATGTAATGACCGTCGAACACTTTTAACCGGATTAATCACGTATATTGAATGGTAAACATTTTTGGGAAACCCGACTTTTCAAACACTTTACAGTAGTCCGTGGTCACGGGTAGACTCTACCTACCTCTACATAGTCCGTGGTCATGTTATAAAATCGCACCAAAAACCAATATGGGAATTCGAAGAGTTCTACGAATAAGATCGTGTTATTTCTCATTGTAGCATATCCAAGCTACTAAAGTGCTAATGAATATATAACCAACAGTGACAAATTGAAGATTAATTATATTGATATATTTTTGGGCTTCATGTTTTAAAAAAATGAGACTCTTAAGCATCACTTTGTTGTCCGTCTGTCAAGACCATTTATCTCGAGATTGCGTAGATCAAGCGGAAATGAATATCAAATATTCAATTTTACGGTCCCTTGAAGCTCAGAAAAAATCAAGCTTCTAAGTCAATTTAATCAAAAGCTACGAGCATTTACGCATCGTTTTTCTGCATCTTTTATGTAATTTGTAGCGTAATCAAACGTTACAGGACAGAACTTACTAATATGAATAAAGGAAACAACCGAAAAGTAGAAATTTATAGATATTTCATATATATAAAATACATACACATATAAGTGGTTTAATTTATACGATATAAGCGAATACGGGGCACTGAATTAAGTTTTATAAATTGCACTTCTCAATTATCTATTATCCTTAAATTGGCACGAGACCCTCAAATCACGAATTTTACGTGCACTTGGCTCATAATATGATACTTGAGACCGTCGTGGCTCAGTGGGCAGTGACTGATTATAAACAGCTGTGTTTTTTAGGTTTGATTTCCATTCAGAGGAATCATTTTGTGATCTTCACTATGACAATAGTATTAGTACCACTAAATATACTGTCTCAAAATTTGGACAGAAAGTTACGAACGAAACGTGTTATGATTAGAATCTTCTGCGTGCTCAGATGTGCGAGAAAAATGGTTGAGCAGCTTTCGCTTTTCTAAAAAGTCTATTCCTGTTCTACAAACAATTCAAACCAAGCAATATTAACAATTGAAAATAAAATAATAACAAATATTTAAAAATGAATGTGAAACCTAACTATGAATAAAAGATTAAATATGAAAAGCTCGATGTTACGGAATTGAAACACCAGCTTTATCCCTTTTTCACATTAAAATTTTCAATGAAAGTTCATTCAGTGATTTTGTTAGCTTTTGAATGTTTTTTGTTCACTTCAACTGTATTTTGTAGAAGTGTAATAATTTAGTACTTGCATGCATTTTGAAATTGCGTCAGCTGTCTGCGGTAACTTTATAATAACGGCTACTAGTAAAGTCATTTAAAGGATTCCCAAGACACAAGAACTACTTTGAACTCCTTATCTACCATCTGGTTCGTGGACCAACATATTGACTGTCTATCCATAGTTGTTTAAAATGTATACGACTATTATTACTAAAACAATTTAAAGCATTAATCTACTGAAATAATTAGTGTCTTCCAAAATTCTTTTTTTTCTACCTTAAATATAGCAAAATGTTATATTCTAATAGTGAAAGCCACAATGCTTCTAAACTATTTTAAAGTAAGAAATAATATATATATATATATATATATATATATATATATATATATATATATATATATATATATATATATATATATATATATATATATATATATATATATATATATATATATATATATATATATATATATATATATATATATATATATATATATATATATATATATATATATATATATATATATATATATATATATATATATATATATATATATATATATCTCGTAACGTACTTTGTATAAAATAAAAATATTGTAATAACCTAAAGTAAGATTAAAAAATGCCAAATAGACGGTACGAGTATTTACAAAGAATATACAAATGACAAAAGCAATCTCTCTTACATCTTACCCTTCACACCCCGCAGCTACTGTGCAGATAGCAAAATCATCACTTTATATTTTACAACAAAGAGTGAAGCGAATCGAAGTTATTAGATAACAGATCTTGAGGACCGAATTAAATCCTCTCGAGCTTTCAACTCAGCCTGAGGAAAGCTTCCCGTGGGATTATTATGAAACATTATGTTTATGCGCAGATTACGTTATTAAATTGATCGACTCTCCTTATTTTTCTTTTACAGCTTCCAAGTCCAGACTGATAGACATCGATCTGTTAAGACTTTATGATAAGTTAAGTTGTTAAGTAAGAAATATTTCTTCGCTCTGGTAACGAGGCAAAGTGCTGCGTTGAGTTCCGCCACTCAGCCCATAAATGCCTCTATAACTCAAAACGTATCTTAACGCGGATTACCTCGCTCTGGTAACGTGTCAAAGTGCTGCGTTAAGTTCCGCCACTCAACGCATAATTGCCTCTATAACTCTATAACTCAGAAAGTGTCTTAACACTGGGTTTACAGCGTTTCCCTGCCTATCCTGTTATGCAGGATACAGCATGAAGCTGAAAACATATATTTATTGGTAAATTCTACACTGAAAACCATTCTAGCATCCATCACTTTATTTGTTACGTTTATACAAATATATAGATCTTGATGAAATTTGCATAGCCAGATTGAATTTTGAAAACAAATATAGGCTACTTCACGCTATCGGCAAGTGAAGAGCGAAAGCGAAGCAATATGTGAAACAGTTAAAGCAAACTATTGTGTAAAGTAAAAAATATGAATAGTTAATAAATAGTTATACGACAGTCGTAAGTTCAATTTCCATAACGGGAAGTATTTTTTTATTTTAACTAAATAATCTTATGCTTAATTTTGTTTCTTTTGGGAAACCTTTGTGCTAAGACACTCCGTTCTCCACTTTCCGCTTTAATTAAGACATTGCGTGTTAAGTTACGGAACTCAACGCCGGAGGCGTCGGTACCAGAATGCCTCACATAACAGTTGGACTCAAATAAAATAAAATTTGCTCATTTAAAAATCCAGCATACGTATAAGAATATAAATAAATAAGGCAACGAAGCTTACGAGAGCCTCTCGTCATATCGTTAATAAGGAAAATGTATTGAATAACAATATAATCGGTCAGAAGTGCTCTCTTTCTAAAAGTTTATTGAGATCGAACTTGAAGGTTACATTTAACATAACGATATTGACTACTGTCAAAATAGCTCTTGTCATAAGTATAGCTGATTAAGAAGGCTGTAATTGACGTTTGAAAGAAACATTTTGCTCTAACGAACCACCGTGTTAAGTCATGCCACGCCATGTCTCGAGTAATAAGTAGTAATCACCGTGTCATGCCAAGCTATGTCTCGAGTAATGGGCGTTGCGTGGTAAGTGGTAAGATTTAACACTATCCATAATGGGGTAGTTTTTCTCGAAAAGGTGGAAAGTGCAAAAACATATGTTTAAAATAAAATATTACTGAATAATTTTTAAATCGGTATATTATGTTATCTGTATATATAACTCTTACGTTACAGAGAGATTGTTAGGCAATGGTTAGACGTATTTATAATCAGAGAACTGAAATATAGCATGTAGGTTACATGCCAAGGCCTTTAGTGCTAAGGAACATTAATTAAATTAAAAATAATAAAATTATCATTATTTAATAATAAAATTATATTTCTTTTTAATTTGTTTTGTAGGTTATAAAAAGTTTTAAATGTGAATATTGAATTATATTCATTTAGAAATAAATCATAATATTATTATAGTATTTTGTTGGATTTTATTTCAAAGTTACAGTGACATATTTATCTTCTAATTTTCTTAAACAAATTCGGTCTACTACCAGTGTCTGGCCTTCGTGTCATTTTTTGTATACTATTCAGGTGGTTGCTAGTTGAAAACTTTAATCCATTATGATTGGAGCTTATATTATTTGAGACATAGTTATATATACAAATACAAGTCGCTGAATTACTTATAATACAAGAAATTAATGATTTAATATTTTCAAATTCAGTATTTGATGTTTTAATTTCAACGATCTGATTACAAGGCAAAGCGTGAGTTGAGTTCCGCCACTCAACACTAGGTTCCGAAATTCCCTTGCTATGTACAGGATACGTGTACGTGTAAATATTAGAAAAAAATAAAAATTTAGAAAGCAACTACTTCGAATCATATTATGTAATATATCAATATTAAAGTCACCACAAATGATTGTGTATGTACTTAATATATACAATTTGCACAAAACATCTTTCATATTGTCCTCAATATTTTATGATTGCCCAGCGTAACAAGTCTAATTTTTACATAACTATAAATTTGATATTTTTGAGATATGGATCAACTCATTATATAATTCAACTATCATTGTCTTTATTTTATAAAATCTCCAGAAAGAAATTTCGAAAAAGCTTAGAAACATGCTCTTGACACGATACCTTGTAAATAAGTTTTTTGTTACAGACCATGCTGTCGGTCTTGATCAGCGAAAAAATGTGTGAAATAGAAGACGTAAAGGTATATCTTTCGGTTCACTTTGAACTTGTCAAGAGAAAGGACATTTTTCTAATATGTAACTTGAAATGCCAGGAAAAGGTCTGTTGTTGATAACATGATACTTGCCGAATCAGTTTAGATTATTTTTTTGGTTTACTTTACAATTTCTTTTATAAAGTGGACAGAAACAACCTACAATTAAAAAGCATCTTTTCATGAAATTCCTTGCTTTGTTTAAATTCACGACAATGAACAACTGGCAGAAATCAGTGCCCCATAATAAATATTTTTTTTATTAAAATCGATATAACGTCCTCTTCAATTGAGATTTCATTACTACAGAACAAGATATTAAGTCACTCTAAAAACACACCAAAGCAAGTAAATATATGAACAAAAATATAAAGAAAAATAATTGAGACTCCAAATGCAAAGCGTAGCGAACAAGATCGAAACATCAGCGTAAAGCAGATGAAGCGAGAAAAGGCGGCGTCATCGATAAAGTGACGCCTTTTAAAAGCTCGCAGATTCCCATTAGGATTTTATCTGCGCATAAACATAATGTTTCATAATAATCCCACGGGAAGCTTTCCTCAGGCTGAGTTGAAAGCTCGAGAGGATTTAATTCGGTCCTCAAGATCTGTTATCTAATAACTTCGATTCGCTTCACTCTTTGTTGTAAAATATAAAGTGATGATTTTGCTATCTGCACAGTAGCTGCGGGGTGTGAAGGGTAAGATGTAAGAGAGATTGCTTTTGTCATTTGTATATTCTTTGTAAATACTCGTACCGTCTATTTGGCATTTTTTAATCTTACTTTAGGTTATTACAATATTTTTATTTTATACAAAGTACGTTACGAGATATATATATATATATATATATATATATATATATATATATATATATATATATATATATATATATATATATATATATATATATATATATATATATATATATATATATATATATATATATATATATATATATATATATATATATATATATATATATATATATATATATCTCGCAACGTACTTTGTATAAAATAAAAATATTGTAATAACCTTAAGTAAGATTAAAAAAATGCCAAATAGACGGTACGAGTATTTACAAAGAATATACAAATGACAAAAGCAATCTCTCTAACATCATACCCTTCACACCCCGCAGCTACTGTGCAGATAGCAAAATCATCACTTTATATTTTACAACAAAGAGTGAAGCGAATCGAAGTTATTAGATAACAGATCTTGAGGACCGAATTAAATCCTCTCGAGCTTTCAACTCAGCCTGAGGAAAGCTTCCCGTGGGATTATTATGAAACATTATGTTTATGCGCAGATAAAATCCTAATGGGAATCTGCGAGCTTTTAAAAGGCGTCACTTTATCGATGACGCCGCCTTTTCTCGCTTCATCTGCTTTACGCTGATGTTTCGATCTTGTTCGCTACGCTTTGCTTTTGGAGTCTCAATTATTTTTCTTTATATTTTTGTTCATATATTTACTTGGTTTGATGTGTTTTTAGAGTGACTTAATATCTTGTTCTGTAGTAATGAAATCTCAATTGGAGAGGACGTTATATCGATTTTAATAAAAAATCTCTCTATTATGGGGCACTGATTTCTGCCAGTTGTTCATTGTCGTGAATTTAAACAAAGCAAGGAATTTCATGAAAAGATGCTTTTTAATTGTAGGTTGTTTCTGTCCACTTTATAAAAGAAATTGTAAAGTAAACCAAAAAAATAATCTAAACTGATTCGGCAAGTATCATGTTATCAACAACGGACCTTTTCCTGGCATTTCAAGTTACATATTAGAAAAATGTCCTTTCTCTTGACAAGTTCAAAGTGAACCGAAAGATATACCTTTACGTCTTCTATTTCACACATTTTTTCGCTGATCAAGACCGACAGCATGGTCTGTAACAAAAAACTTATTTACAAGGTATCGTGTCAAGAGCATGTTTCTAAGCTTTTTCGAAATTTCTTTCTGGAGATTTTATAAAATAAAGACAATGATAGTTGAATTATATAATGAGTTGATCCATATCTCAAAAATATCAAATTTATAGTTATGTAAAAATTAGACTTGTTATGCTGGGCAATCATAAAATATTGAGGACAATGTGAAAGATGTTTTGTGCAAATTGTATATATTAAGTACATACACAATCATTTGTGGTGACTTTAATATTGATATATTACATAATATAATTCGAAGTAGTTGCTTTCTAAATTTTTATTTTTTTTCTCCTTTATTTACACGTACACGTATCCTGTACATAGCAAGGGAACTTCGGGACCTAGTGTTGAGTGGCGGAACTCAACTCGCGCTTTGCCTTGTCATCAGAGTGTTGAAATTAAAACATCAAATACTGAATTTGAAAATATTAAATCATTAATTTCTTGTATTATAAGTAATTCAGCGACATGTATTTGTATATAACTATGTCTCAAATAATATAAGCTCCGATCATAATGGATTAAAGTTTTCAACCACCAACCACCTGAATAGTATACAAAAAATGACACGAAGGCCAGACACTGGTAGTAGACCGAATTTGTTTAAGGAAATTAGAAGATTAATATGTCACTGTCACTTTGAAATAAAATCCAAGAAAGTACTATAATTATATAATGATTTATTTCTAAATGAATTTAATTCAATATTCACATTTAAAACTTTTTATAACCTACAAAACAAATTAAAAAGAAATATAATTTTATTATTAAATAATGATAATTTTATTATTTTTAATTTAATTAATGTTCCTTAGCACTAAAGGCCTTGGCATGTAACCTACATGCTATATTTCAGTTCTCTGATTATAAATACGTCTAACCATTGCCTAACAGTCTCTCTGTAACGTAAGAGTTATATATACAGATAACATAATATACCGATTTAAAAATTATTCAGTAATATTTTAATTTAAACATATGTTTTTGCACTTTCCACCTTTTCGAGAAAAACTACCCCATTATGGATAGTGTTAAAACTTACCACTTACCACGCAACGCCCATTACTCGAGACATAGCGTGGCATGACACGGTGATTACTACTTATTACTCGAGACATGGCGTGGCATGACTTAACACGGTGGTTCGTTAGAGCAAAATGTTTGTCTCAAATGTCAATTACAGCCTTTTTAATCAGCTATACTTATGACAAGAGCTATTTTGACAGTAGTCAATATCGTTATGTTAAATGTAACCTTCAAGTTCGATCTCAATAACTTTTAGAAAGAGAGCACTTCTGACCGATTATATTGTTATTCAATACATTTTCCTTATTAACGATATGACGAGAGGCTCTCGTAAGCTTCGTTGCCTTATTTATTTATATTCTTATACGTATGCTGGATTTTTAAATGAGCAAATTTTATTTTATTTGAGTCCAACTGTTATGTGAGGCATTCTGGTACCGACGCCTCCGGCGTTGAGTTCCGCAACTTAACACGCAATGTCTTAATTAAAGCGGAAAGCGGAAAGAGGAGTGTCTTAGCACAAAGGTTTCCCAAAAGAAACAAAATTAAGCATAAGATTATTTAGTTAAAATAAAAAATTACTTCCCGTTATGGAAATTGAACTTACGACTGTCGTATAACTATTTATTGACTATTCATATTTTTTACTTTACACAATAGTTTGCTTTAACTGTTTCACATAATGCTTCGCTTTCGCTCTTCACTTGCCGATAGCGTGAAGTAGCCTATATTTGTTTTCAAAATTCAATCTGGCTATGCAAATTTCATCAAGATCTATATATTTGTATAAACGTAACAAATAAACTGATGGATGCTAGAATGGTTTTCAGTGTAGAACTTACCAATAAATATATGATTTCAGCTTCATGCTGTATCCTGTATAACAGGATAGGCAGGGAAACGCTGTGAACCCAGTGTTAAGACACTTTCTGAGTTATAGAGTTATAGAGGCAATTATGTGTTGAGTGGCGGAACTTAACGCAGCACTTTGACACGTTACCAGAGCGAGGTAATCCGCGTTAAGATACGTTCTGAGTTATAGAGGCATTTATGGGCTGAGTGGCGGAACTCAACGCAGCACTTTGCCTCGTTACCAGAGCGAGGAAATATTTCTTACTTAACAACTAAACTTATCATAAAGTCTTAACAGATCGATGTCTAACAGTCTGGACTTGAAAGCTGTATAAGAAAAATAAGGAGAGTCGATCAATTTAATAACGTAATAAAATGAAAAGCAATGATTTTTCGTTTTCTGTTTTTTTGTTCACGTTGATCTCATATATTGCTTAAGTGATTAAATTTTAGGTAATTTGTTTCGAGTTTCACCACTCAGCACGCAATGCCTCAAAAGTTTAGCGATAAGTGGGTAAGTATGTTAATGGAAACGAATTCGATTCCCAAGTTCCCTTCGTCTACTCTGCTATGCTCGATACAAATAAAAAACTTATTAATCCACACAATCAGGTTTCAAGATCACTCGCACTCAGTACGGGGCGCACCAGTCGTTCGGTATTAAAGTATCGACGTCCCTTTACGGTCTACGTCTATAGATCCACTGGTTGAATGTGAATGTGGTTTTCGTTCCGATTCAAAATGTGGTCGGCTTTAAATGCAGAAATGTCAGAATATGCTGTGCAATATTTCCACTCAATGAAAATTCAAATAAGATATTAATGAAGCAACTTGTCTGCTTTTTTATACTGCTTGTTCAAAGAATATATCTTAATGTATTGAATTTGATACGTATGTATTTAATAGTTAATTGTTGATGAAATCTCGAAACATGGTGTGAAGGAAAACTCGACGGTTGCAGATTTGATTCCCACTCGGAGAAATAAGCTATTTCCATTTTTACTTCCTAGTAACAGCGCGGAGCTTAGACAATCGCCAATCAACGCACGATGTCAAGAAAATTCCACGGAAATGGGAAGATTAACTTCCCTCTGCCTACTTACGATGCTTCGCGGAAAAAAATGTTAATCAGCATTAAACGCAAATGCGACATGTTGTGGGTCCGATATATAATTTCAATATTTAGAAATTTCATAGCGCTTACCCTGGTAAATGTCCAGCAGCATGCATGCAGCGTGGAGTTCCACATTAAAGTGTGGAACAGAAGAGTTTCTTGCGTAAATCCAAAAAAATAATGTCGATTAGAAATATCTAATAGGCATTATTTTTTTGGATTTACGCCAAAATTGAAACCGTAACAGGGGAACCTAAAGGTAAGACACTCTGTTCCCTTTAAAATACTTCCGTTTGCCACTTTCATGTGGAGCTCAACGTTTCGCTTTTGCTGGGCTATGAAATAATAATTTATTATCAATTTACTTTCCATATCTTTCCATGTTGTAGTCACACTTAACGCCTACAATCTTGTTACCGCGTATCGTATTTAACGCATCAGTTCACGAAATTAAACTGCTCAATTTGGACACAAATAGTTGTCAAGATTGTAAGCCACAGTCGAAGGCGTGGAAGGGTAGCATTAGTGACGGGTCCACGCCTACGGTATTAGATATTGAATTGGTCGTTCGTATGTGAATCGGTAATGCTTTATCAAATATAGGTCATTTTAGGTATGATTTAATTAAGCATTAAATCTGACATTAAATATAGCGGCGTTGAGTTTCGCTCCTCCCAAAGTGGAGGGAATGTTTCTTTTTGATTCTACACTTTATCTGCAAACCACGTTATAAGTAGGATTCATCGTGATACTAAAAGAGCTTTACTAAGCTATTATAAAATTTAATATTCTTACCATGTTCGTATAAATGTGTTTTCTTTAAATAATTTGTTACGTTATTCTGATATTCAATCATATGGAATACAAAATCATACAGAAACTCTACTCGACGGAACTTAACGCCGCCAAGCCAAGCCAAGAAACTTTGTCCTATTAAAAGAGAAATAATAGTACAATTTATTTGTCAGAGGTCTTCAATATTTATGCGATTCCTTTTTAGAAGCGTAATATCGCTTACAGAGAGAGATACAAACAAGTTACTGATAAATTCCATTATCTTATCAGTCCATCTATATAATCAATTGTGTTGTTTTGATCTAATAGAAGCATTGTTTGTAAAATTCTTTTTATATATTAAACAATATATTTTGTATATCAGAATGTCTATAATTTCTTTTAATTTCTCCATTTATTTTTAAAAGTTTGAATATTATATTAATAACTCTTAATAATATTGCAGGAAAATCATCATCATTATCTTCTTTCTCTTCTCATGTTTCAGTCAAAATTAAATATACAAATTAATTATACTGTGTGTACATTTATTAGAAGCTATCTAATTTGTATTAATAATAAGGAATGATAAAAGTTATTTCTTCTTAAGAAAAAGAGAAGAGCGAGAGTATAAAAGTTTCAACGGCATTACTGTGTAGGTAGAGAAATCTTACTTATGTTAATTATAGTATAAATGTGAAAGTTCGCGTTTGTGAATGTTTGTTTCACTTTCACACAAAGCTACTGAAGGGATTGAGGTGAAACTTTACACTAATACAGCTCAGAAACAGAATAACCTATTTATGTGAACATTTTGTGTTAAATCCTATATGATATAACATTAACATTAAGCGGACGAAGCCGCGAATACGCTACGCACACGCACACGCGTTCTAAATTTGAAGTAGTGTCTTTTAAGAGGCAAAATTGAATTTCGTGCTGAAAAAGAATATGCTTGTTCATATCAAAAAGCCATAGCTATTCCTATAACCAAGTCATATGAAGATCTTACAGATTTGCCACATAAACATTTACATATATGCTACATTATTAGGCAAAGCATCTCTTCACACTCAGTGTGTGTGAGCATCAAGCAGACAGATTTATTGAACAAGTACGAAATAACATAATTCATCTGTAAGTTCAATAAAGAAAAAAGGGAAAAGAAAACACAAAATCAAAAAGCAGAAAACATAATTTGAAAGGCAAATTAAGCTATAGCATTCTCTAACTTGATAATGAGAGTAACGTTGAACCTGACATCACTAATAAGAAAAAAATTTATAGTGGATTCATACATAAAATTGAATTAGTAATTTTCTTCACTCTTTCGTCACTCAGTCATCCTTTAGTTAATAAAATACTTGATAACTTGGGAATTGATTGTTTAATATGTAATAAAATAAAGAATATCCTGTCTGAAAAATACCTTCAAGTTAAGTTTTTGTAATTATGTTACTAATATTGGGATGAACATTTCAAAGTATATAAAAACATGTAAAAATCTATAACATGTAAAAAGATTGGAGAGAGAAAAGAGAGAGAGAGAGAGAGGATTGCGTGCCATGCTTAAGTCCGGGACACATTCCATCAAATAAAATTACATATCTAATGAAAAAAAAACAGAATCCACAAATTGTTGTTGATGTCGCACTATAGATGACGTGTATCATGTTACAATAGAATGTGTGAAAAAAACCTATTTATATGTAAATTAATAAATTTCAAAACGACCACTTATTGATATTCAGATAGAAACGATTACGGTAATGATAAATCTATTTGCACAAGACATTATATTCACATCAAAGGCAGATTCGACGCTTTGAAAACACAAAATTATATTATTCGCTGAGCTTACCACTCAACTGGCAAAATATTATGTTCTTTGATGAGTATCAATATAATCAATGTAAATAAGCTTAAACGTGTAAATGATGTTTTAGAATCTCGCTAGCCTTACGAGGCTTTGCCCGTTTGGACTTATATTACGTAAAAGCAGAACAAGTATAAAACATACCTGCGGCTTCGTCGGCTTAATTAAATTAGGAATATATAATTCAGTATTCACGACAAGCAAAAGAAGCTGTCCTTGTTGTCTCTGGTTTAATTTTCGTTGGTGATCTATCTATAGTTATAATAAATCTATAACCAACCACTGTCTGTATATGTCAAAATAGGTAGGTAGTAATAGGTAAAAAAATTGTGATTATTTATAATGTTGTCTGTTTGTATATAAAAGTGATAATATTATTAGAACAAAAAAGTAATTGAAATTGGTAATAAAAAAAATATAATACAAGCGAGTGAAACCGCAGGTGGGTTGCTAGTCCATAATAAAGCTTATAACTTGCCTCAATATGTGGACAATCCTACAAAAAATAGTTTTACAAGTGGAACAGGTAGTTCTTGAGATTTGTGCATTCAACCAAACAAACACTTTAGCTGTATGTTATCGGTGTACATTCTGCACCAAAACTCACAATTTTCAGATACTGGAGACTTTCACTTACACGATAAGGATAATCTAAATGTGCAATATTATGATTTCTTTTTTTATGAGTTCTTCACATACTTCCTGGGTTCGGTAGAAGTAATGAATTAGTTAATTGCTTTATGCTTCACGTTTTGTTCATTTGAGAAATATTTTAATATGTTTAATGTAGAAGTTCGTGAAAATATCTTTACATATTATTAATAACTGACTGTTGTCTGTACATGGAAGATACACGAAAACCTATGAATTGCGACATTTATCAATATAATATGGGATATATTGTAAAACAATGATTTAATTTTTTTTGGTAGACTGGTTTACGTCGAACTGTCGGTTTATTTATTTGTTGATTTGTTCACGCTTGTCTTAGCAATGGTTAAATTAATTTCAGTGCAGTTTTCATTGTTGTATTTTGATAAGCGTCATTTAAAATTTGGTGACGATATTATTTCAATAAGTTCAAAATTAAAAAAAATATGATGATGAAATGTTTTTTTTTTTTTTTTTTATAAAATAGCTATAGAATAACCGCTTAGCGTCTATAATATATATTAAAAACGTAAAAGCGTTAACACTTATGATTATAACGATTAATAAATTAATGATTACACAGTTCAAGGGGGCGAAATCAACAGTGCAATTATTACAGACAATTACCAAATACGTTTAGCAAATATTGATATAAAGTACATCACCTAATAAAAGAACAGCAAAGAAATAACATACATATTGAATATTGATTAGCAGATGAAATATTTTCTTGAATATTTCCTTCGACCCTATTACCTTCGCTTCGTCCCAATTACAAGATTTTCTGCTCGAGCAAACTAAAACATCGCCTCAATCCGAATGAATAAAACTAATCAAGCCGACGACGCTGCGCAACGTTTATTCCACCTTCATAATCTTCGAGACGGTCGAATGGAAAGGGCAAATACTTAATAACATATATTTCTGTATCGTTACTCTAAGAAATATGAGGACGTCAAACATTTAAAATACATTAGATTATTTCTGGGGCTGACAGTTTCGATTACTATTTTTATATATTTTTATCTAGTCTTTGTTGAAAACATTTTTATCCATGCATAAAACATTTTTATCTATGCTTACCTTTTTTTTATATACCTATTGAAGTCTCAAGGCGACCTATCGTGATTACAGTTACAGACTTGTGCCTGAGTGCCACGACAATACTCTAATGATTTCTTCATTTTATTAGTCTAAGATAGAGTGCCAGCAAACAGCAAAGTCAGTAAACTTTATCCTTTTAATTTCTCCCGCAAAATAATAAAGTTCTATAAATGTAAAAATATATATAAACCATTAACTGCCTACCTCACATTCATACGCATATCATCGATCTGAACCAGAGACAAGACCCGTGAATATTTGTGTACCTTATTCCTATACCCAATATGTCGAAGGGAAAAGTCATGTATTAGGAGATAAAAGTGTGCTTGTACTTTACAAACACTCACTTACCAATCGTAGTAAATGATAAATTAAGTTTGCCTTCCCATTATGATCTTATCTGGTACAGTAAATGGTATTCTTTTGAGGATGTCTTTTTGTAAGCCGTTCAGTATGGATGGAAATTTTAAAAATATATATTTTTGTTATTCAATTTCTACATTTTAAGCCTATGGAGATTTTTAAATAGTACAAAAAAACCTTAAGCAGATTCAGATTGTGAAAATCTTGCTTAACGTTTTTACTTAACGGCGTCGTTATTACCTCGCATTATTTAAGTAAAATTGCATCATCATCATTGCATAACGCAACCTCTATAGAGACATGATTTCTATAGCAGTAGTTTGGTAGGCAGTAAATGGAATACACAAATTTGATAGTAAAATACATTTTTTTGTCTATTTGGATGCAATAAAACATGCTTAGTTTTCGTAGTCAATAAAACTTATTTTCTTTGGTTGTTCATTGAAATTTTAATAAAGTATACAGAAAAATTCGTACTTTGATGTACTTCCAAATATGTATATGTATTGATATGTTCTTTTTTTATATCTTTAAGGCGTGACAGTGGGGTACCATTACTTCACCAAGATCACGTAAAATAAACCCTGAACCATGGATATTGGTTAATGGTATATAGAAATATATCCTAAAAGATTAGATAAATGGCTTAAAACCATCTTATTAGTTATGTCTCCACATTTATTACAATTCTTTCACATTTTTTTATATTATTAAAAAATATATAATATTTTAAAATATATACATTTTAAATATTTTTTTAATAAATAATAGTTTGCTTAAAATTTTGCTACTTATATATTTTGTAGGTATATGCTGTTCTTTGACATATTTTCGTATGTATTCGTATTAGTTTGTGACAGCAAAAAACGTGTATATTTTTGACATTTTAACATTTTATAAATAGATAGACTCAGGCCGCAAATTCAAATTTAAATATTTATTCAAAATAAGAAATTGTAAGCTTAGTTTTTTGTCAATGTCACGTTCCACATTAGTTAAGCAATATAGAGGAACTATCGACCGAAGCGAGTGCAGAAATAATAGGTTTCTAATAATTTATATGTTTAATTGAGTAAAAAAATATTTTAAGTAACGAGTGTAATAAATATTAATTTATCAACAAAAAAAATAATTATTAATCTTTGCCTTTTTTATGTACAATAACGATAATTCGATGGCAATCACTACATTCATCAATGTTTTTTTATGACGTTATAACGTAACATTAACCGCCCGCCCGTAAGCGAATGTTCGAATTCGTCGTTTTTCTTCATAGTAGCCCGAATATCTCTCCCACACTGGGCGCCAAATTAACTTAACAAATAAAATTTTAATATATTTTCATTTACGTGTAAGCTTGAACAAATATTTGTTAAATACAATTGATATATAACGGAATTACTTCATGAAGAGCTAACTAGCCGATACTCTGATCACGTGTCTGATTGTTATCGAATCAATTTGTGAAGTTACCGAGTTAATGAGTGACAATCACATCACTCAGTGTATATTTCATTTCAATCAAGAAAATAAGTTTGTGTAATTTGGTTATTTTGTTATTTATGTTTATTTACTAAATTTATATTTTTAGTCTTGTATCAGAATTTTGAAATAGTTGTGATGATATGTTAGTGCGTTAAAGGTCATTACCAAATTATTGTTTATCTAAACAAAGACACACTTTGAAATTCAAATGGCCGCGCCTAAGTTATTTTCAAAGTTACTAAAATAAAGTGTAAGTGTTTATAATAATAATAATAATAATAATAATAATAATAAGTTACTGCTAATCTCCATAATTGGAAAGTTACTGCTAATCTCCATAATTGGAAAGTTACTGCTAATCTCCATAATTGGAAATCTCCCGGTGTGGATAAAGTACACAACTTTTGGTATAAAAAATTAACAACATTTCATAAAGCAATAGCGAAAAGTTTAACGGAAATTATTTTTAAAAAGCAGAATATACCCAATTTTATGGCGACTGGAATTACATATATGATACCGAAAGGCAAATTTTCTTCAGAACCTGCACAATATAGACCAATAACATGTCTACCAACAATTTATAAAATTCTAACTTCAGTTATAACAAATAAAATTACCATACATATAGAAAAACATAACATAATAGCAGAAGAACAAAAAGGGTGTAGACGAGGCCACATGGGATGCAAGGAACAGCTCGTTATAGATTCCATCATTCACAAACATGCTTCAACAAAAAACAGAAATCTGCATTGCACTTATATAGATTACAAAAAAGCTTTTGACAGTATACCTCATTCTTGGTTAATACAAATATTAAAAATCTATAAAATAAATGTGACAGTAATAGAATTTTTAAAAAATATCATGCTTCAATGGAAAACCACTTTGCAGTTAAATTATAATAATACTACCGTTAAAACTAGACATATTTTTATCAAAAAAGGAATCTATCAAGGGGATTCCTTGAGTCCCTTATGGTTTTGTCTTGCCATGAATCCATTATCTAACATACTTAAGAAAAGTCAACTAGGATATAATTTTAATATTCGTATACAAAATTCTTTAATATCACACCTTATCTATATGGATGATCTAAAACTATATGCTAAAACAAATAAAGATATGAAAAAGTTAATAGATTTAACTACAGAATTTAGTAATGACATACAAATGCAATTTGGTCTTGATAAATGTAAAACTGTACATATAACTAAAGGCAAAATCCAATCTGGTAATTATTCAGTTAATGAAAATGACATTATAACAGCTCTTGAACCAAATGATGTTTACAAGTACTTAGGATATAATCAGCTTAAAGGACTGGATCACACAAATATAAAACAAACATTAACAGTAGAATACAAAAACAGAATACATGCAATTTGTAAAACGCAGTTATCAGGAAAACATCTTACTAAAGCAATTAATACTTACGCAATCCCAATATTGACGTACTCCTTTGGTATTGTGAAGTGGACAAAAACAGATATAGAGCACTTAGAGAGACTAATACGAACTATATTAACAAAGTATAATTACCTTCACCCTAAATCTGCAATAGAAAGGTTAACCATTAAAAGACCATGTGGTGGAAGGGGTATCATAAATATTAATACACTATGGCAAAAGCAACTTAAAATATTACAGAATTTTTTCATTAACAAATCACGTAATAGCATAATACATAAAACAATAAAAAATAATGATAATAATTACACTCCATTAAATTTAAATGAAATAACCGATGTACAAAATATCCAAGAGATTAATCCTCAAAATGATCAAATAAATCACTGGAAAAGAAAAATATTACACGGAAGACATCCACATGATTTGGAACAAGCGCATATAGACTCAGTAGGTTCAAATATGTGGCTTAAAGTTGGTACCCTATTCCCCGAAACTGAAGGATTTATGATAGCCATTCAAGACCAAGTCATAAACACAAAAAATTACAGAAAATATATAATTAAAGATATTAAAGTAGTAAATGATAAATGTCGTAGATGCCAAAGCCAGCCAGAGACCATTCAACATATAACAGGTGCCTGTTCTAATCTTACACATTCAGACTATACACATAGACACAACCAAATCAGTAATATAATACATCAACAACTAGCGTACAAATATAAACTCATTAAGAATATTGATAGTCCTTACTATAAATACACCCCTGAAACCATACTAGAAAGTTCCACCCACAAATTATATTACGACCGAGCTGTCTTAACTGATAGAACAATACATTTTAATAGACCAGACATTATATTGCAAAATAAAAAAGATAGAATTACTTACCTTATTGATATCGCCGTGCCTAACACTCATAACCTGCAAAAAACAATAGCCGAAAAAATATGCAAGTATGAAGAATTAAAAGAAGAAATAACAAGAATTTGGAAACAGAAAACAGTATATATAGTACCCATAGTTCTTTCTGCTACTGGTGTTATACCGAAACATCTTCACGATAGTCTAAATATTTTAAATCTAAAAAATACAACATATATTACATTGCAGCGGGCAGCCATACTAAATACATGTAGAACAGTAAGGAAATTTTTACAAATAGATGATGAACAAAACTCTAATACACCCCAAATACAATAACTTATCCTATTTAAATGCATTGTATCTACTTGGTTACTACCCGTAGATACAATATTTTTCCAGTTTTTGAACTGAGTAAATAGCACTTAACAATAATAATAATAATAATTTATTTTTTACTAAACAAGTTTCTTACATAATCTGCTAGTGATTGGAATCTCCTTTTAAGCATGTAATTGCCTGTACCAGGAGACTCCGCTCTTCCATTAGCGTAAAAAAAAACAAGTAATAATAACAATAATATAAATCTTAAGCTTAACTATACTATTTTACAAAATATATTAATATGCTAATTATTATACATTTTTTTACATTTGTCATTTTACTGCTCCGTTCACAGACGTGTTACCAACTCATGTGTGTATTTTTCTATAAATGATATATTTTTTTATGATTATTGTGCTAATTGATGTTATTTGTGTAGCTATCTAACATGCTCCATAAGAGCTTCAGTTTCATCGTATGTAAGTTGTGTAAGCCATCCTTTTAGTTTCCTTTTACATTCATAATATAGCATAGGGTATATGTTTATTATTTTATTTAATTTATTATACAAGACGCATGAACGTGACTCATACTGAATGCTAGCAAACAAAGTTCTAGTTACTGGGGTAGGTGCAATTATATTTTTCCTTCTTTTATTATTTAAATGTGTGTCATACGGTAGGGATTTGTGCTTTTTTAAAGCTATGTGTAATAAGTAGAGTTTCCTAACAGTCAGTAAGCAACAATGTTGATACAGTTCGTCCGTAGGAAACCTTTATTCCTAAAAAACATAACTTTAATAAGAGCTCGTTGTGCACGTTCTAGAGTCAGGAATTTCGTTTTTAGAGCACCACCCCAAATAGGAATACAATAAATCAGTACTGACTGTGCTAGAGCGACATATATTTCCGTAAGAAGGTTTCTTGAGGGCAATTTATCATTAGTAGGCGGTTTCGGAATTACATGACGCAGTGTACGAAATATGAAAATTAATTTTCTTATTCTATTCGCTACTTCCCCCAGATGCGGGTACCACGATAGTCTTTGGTCCAGAGTAACACCCAAATATTTTGTGCTCGTGACCTTATCTATTGTAGGACAGTTGCAGGTGTTGTTTTGCACGTCTTCGCATGTGTGTATTTTTATTTGAAAGTCGTTGTCAGGCTGTGTTTGATTGTTTATTGTAAACGAAATAAAATTGGTTTTTCCAGTGTTTAGAGTGAGTAGATTGTTTTTTAACCATTTGGTTACCCTAACCATACCTAGCTCTGCTCTTTCTCTGATATCTGTCCAGGAATTAAATGATCCTTGCAACATGGAACTAAAACAATAATATAGGCCTGTAGTTGCTTATGTCGTCTCTCTTTCCTCCCTTGTAAATAGGAGTTATAAGAGAACATTTTAAGGGTGCCGGAAAAACACCAAATTTAAAACAGAGATTTGTTAAGTGAGTAATAATGGGTACGATTTCATTTTTTATATGTTTTAGGAATTTAATGGATATATTATCCCAACCAGGGGCACTATCAGATTTAAGACTTGTCAAGATTCTATTTATTTCTGCTGTATCTGTTTCTACAATAACAAACGATTGTAATTGTGTAGGAATTCCTTTCAAAACTGTCTTATAGCTTTTGTCAATGTTAGGATTAATTTTATGAGCCAGATTTCTATCTATAGTCGCAAAGTATTCATTAATTGCATTAGCTAACTGTGTTGGCGTTGATTTAGTATTTATTAGTTCTATATTTTGACTTTTTTTATTATTTGTGTATGTTATATTTTTTATGTTTCTCCAAAGTAGCTTACTATTGTTCATCGATTCAGCCAACGAGAGTCTTTCATGTTTCCTTTTCAGTTTTTTGATTAGGTTGTTACAAAAGTTTCTATATCTGATGTATATATATTTTTTTACTTTGTTCTCTGGGTCTTTTTTCAAATCTTTTTGTAGTTTTTTACGATTATTGATACATCATAAGATTCCAGGCGTAATCCAAGGCTTAATAATGCGTTTACTTTTTGGATTTTTTCAAATTGTAGTATTTTCTTTAATAGCATTACATAGTTTATCTATTAAACATTCCGTTACCACAACTGGATCATCACATAAAAGTAATTCAGATAGATGCTGTTCTCGTAAATATTTTAGAGCCTCATCAAAATCTATCATAGTACATGTCTTATTTACAGAATTAGAAATCTTTTGTTTAGATAGTACTAGCATTACAGAATAATGATCAGTGACCGTAGTTTGTAAAACGGCTATGAACGCTTGAAACTTCTTTTTATTAAATTTTAGCATAAAATGATCCAAACAACTTTTATTTCTTGTTGGAAGCGTATGCCCAGGTAGTATACCGTATGTTGACAACATGTTGACATAGTTAGTCTTATTGTTATATTCGTATATCTGTTCTGTATCTTTATTTATTAGATTTATATTAATGTCTCCTGTAATGACGACATTTTTTAATTTAATAGACGCCAGGTACGTATTCAAGGAGTTTATAAAACCTTCAGCATTTCTATTTGAGGATGAACGATAAATGCATACAATTATATTATTTAAAAGATCAACCTCGAGACACGACGCTTAGGACAGTCTAACTTCCTTGACATTCGATTTTAATGTATTTTTTACATAAACTACCACTCCATCATTCTGATTTAAATGATAAGTAGATGCATATGAATAATAATTTGTAAGGTGCGGTAAGAACTTCTCAGGACTTAAATGACACTCAGTAAGAACAATTTAATCTATATCAAAAGAAAGAGAACCTAAATTTACTAGAAAGTCATCAAAATTGCAATATATACTCCTGATGTTTTATGAGATTATTGTTAAATCGTTCTTGTTTACCTGCACGTATTTTGATAGATTACAGTAGTCACATTAAACGCTTTGCGCAATCGTTAATTTGTCTATTTCATTTACAGTCTGTTTAATCTCATCCATTATATAAGATTTTAGTGTTAATAAAGAGGTGTAATGTAGATAGGGTTATTTGAAAGTAATGAAACTGTTTTGTGAAGAAACAATCGAAGTTAGCAAAAATGTATACCTGTCACAGTATTTACGTATACAGTTATGTCTGTTTTTCAACAACTGAGTAAATTGCAGACGAGGGCATAACCAAATACCAACAGATTTTAGCTTACAAAACTCGATAAAAACTGTAAATATAAAATAAGGAATCAATTTAGTTTTATACTAGACAAAATAAAGCAATATTAACTTTATATACAAAAATAAGTATGTAATAAACGAATATAAATTAAATAGATGAAGCGGTTGCAATAGGTACAATATATCATATACTATTGAGTTGTCTTTAAGTAGTCAAATGATCTGCGAAGTCTGCGGCTGCCTATTTAGAAGATGATGTATTTGGCTTTCATTTTTTATTGATATAATCGGCGTGTGCTCACTTTCTCGCACGTATACTTTACCATAAGCGGTCCAACAAAACTTAAAATTTTTAGATTTCGTCAGGTCCCTAGCCAGAAAATAAAGGCGCGCTGTTTTGGATGTTAGATGTTCAGTCAAAAACACCGGTGCGTCTTCTTGAGACTTAAACCCAAGGTCCCTGGCACAGAGCTTGCTTTTGTTTTTAATATTGTATGACTTTACCATCTTTAAAAGGTCATTTTTAATTATGGTTGAATTAGTCTCGACTACAATTGGCGGTGATTTATTTTTGGCTGATTTGGGTCTGACTCTGTATATATCTTTGATGTCTGGTTTATTTATGCTGCAGTCTACAGTCTTCGAGAGGTTCAGGACCATCTCTATGAGATCATTTTTATTTTCGCTAGGTTTTTTAGGAACATTTTTCATCTCAAAGCTAGACTTCCTGCTGTTCATTTGTAATTCTTCAATCTTATCCTCCAATATCGCAATATAATTTCGATCCTGCTTTGCTTGAGTTTCCAATTCCAGTATTCTTTGTTTGAACTCTTCATTTTGAGCAGCAAGATATGAGACAGAGTTTTCTATGTTATAATTTGTCTGTTGAATATCTTTTAAAATAGAATTCACTTTCCTAAGCTCGTCAGCCTGTTGGGCCACAGCAGATGTCATTAGTTTACGCATTTGTTCTGTAAAAACATCTAATTGATTCGTAACGGAGTCTTCCATCTGAGACCTAAATCTTTTGTTTCGTTGGAAAACAAAGCTAGGTGGTGTGATGGTTAAATCGGTATCCGACGCCGACTTGTTAAGGGTATGTTCCACATCCATCGGGTTATCGAGATGTTTAGGTCGTTCAAATTCTGTCAACTCAGACGCTGGCAAATTAAGTTCCGCTTGAAGTGCCTGATTAGAAACTCCAGGCAAAGTCGGATGTAGCGGCGACGTTCGTTTGAGTGGCATTTTGTGCTATGTACCAGGGCAGCAGAATTAGGTTTAGTTGCAAAAGAGAAAGGATTACCTCACAAGGACGCAGGTCTAACTAATATGGTGGCAGTCGACGTTTTCATACAAGAGTACGTTCCGTCCAGTTTAAGTAGACCCTTATGCACTAATGCTTTTATTAGTTGAGTTCGCTTACTGTTACAAGTTGTACTCCGCCCTCGGACTATGCAGTTGGCCACTTTTCGTAACACCTCTGGGGGCAGGAACAATAAGCTGCAGGGCGTTGCTGTAGATGATGAATGGGTAGGCGCGGTCAGCACAGGTGATGTTGAGATCTCCTCGCATATATGCACTCCTATTATTTATACCCGATTTTTCATTTGAATTTACGTTTAAATATTAACAAAAATAAACAAACAGCGGTTACTCGTTAACACGTCTGAACTCCTCAGAGGTCCGGGGGAAGGGGAATTTATTTGCAAGTAATTGATTTAAAAAACCTCGTTGAATTTCTTGCGTCAATTTATCTGAGGTCTTAGGTAGTTGAACTGATGGGTATTTAATGTTTAAAATAATGTATATGATATTTGTTGTTTTGAATAATATTATACGAATTTTAATTGAAAATATAAATATAGATAAAATAAACGATGATTAGCGTTTGCTTACCAATCGTGCAATACTGAAGTTCTTTGCAGATCTTTTGTTTTGTAAATTTTACTAATGTAATTTATTTCTTAGTTCACATACATTTAAAGTACCGTCACACAAATTTACGAAGGCAAGCGAAAATGAAACGTCACGTGAAACATGAACCACTATAAAAACAGTAAAGGTTTGATTTTCCAAAACAAGTATTAGGAGTATTGTCTAAACATAAAGCAAATTGCAATTTTCAGGGAAAATTCTGTAACTGTGTTTACTCTCAAGTGTAGTTTTTCTTCGTTCGCTCGTTAGCGCGAGCTTTCGTTCATTAAACAAGGTGTTCTCTCTATAACTATATTACTATAGTATTATGACACCGTTGTGACGTAGTAGCGTGATGGTTGTTGTGCGATTCGAAAATAATATTCATACCATTTTTTCATGCTATGCTTCCCACATAGTAGAGATAAATACAGGATTTCTTAGTGTTAAGATACTTTGTAACGTCGCCCAAAAAGTAACTTTATACAAGGTCTTTGGTGTTTTAATTGAGAATTTTCTTCGGCCTTAGAATAGCAGAACTGAACGCTGCACTTAATTTCGTTATTAAAGCGTCAAATTGAAAATTCCACCCCTCCCTCCTCTACATAGGAATAAACCCATATCTATCGCAACATCGACTGTAAAGTCAAACACTGTAACACTTCGCATTATCGCCTTAAATGATGTTCCGTCCTGTTTACTCAGCACTCTACATTATTTACTTTGTTATTATTTTTTTAGAAACTCTAGTAATACAACATATTTAGGTATAACTGTACGACTATAGACGTGATTGATTGTCGGTTCGATGCCCTTTCGATGAAATTAAATATTTCATATTTTACTTTTTTTCTCGCTGGTAACAAGGGTAAAATTGTCATTGAGTTCCACCATTCAACATGGATTACCTTAAATTCGGCAGGAAAATGGGGAACAGATATGTCGTAATACTTAACTCCGAAGTTGACTTCTACCTACCCTGCCGTAGCGGGTTGTGCAGGATACAGCGTGAAGCTAAAAAATATTGTAATTAGGATTCTTAATATCATCATCGCCCACTCACTTGGCCAATGCACTCCACCGATGTCTGATCGTTAAGAACACAGTATAATATAATACAATGTAGAGACGAAAAGGACTGAAGCATCCATCCATCACGGCAAGCCTCGTTAAGTTCGAGAGCGCTCAGTTTTAATCGCACTTAACGTTTTCGTTATTCTTCTTCCAAATCAGAAGAATAATAAGTGAATTGATTTATGACGAGTGAAAGCTTTGTTTGCTATGGTAATGGAGTATTTCAATATGCTTTACTTTAAGTGACATTTTTTTTTATTTTTCTGGTTCGTTTAGTCGGTATCGTGAAGCAGTTGGAATTTTTTTCTTTTGTATCAGTTATTGTGGGTTCATTTACCGCACAGATGAATATGCGTATCAAGAAAATATTAATACTACCTGACAAATGGAATATAATTTCACAATGTTTATTTTAGTTATCAATTTTAATTATTTGTTATAAGAATTATTTTAGTTAATAATTGATTTCTTTTAGTTTAGCTCTCTAATTTTTACATAATAGGTTAGGCAGATGGAGTTTGGGAACTTAGTGTTAAGGCACTTCGTTTTCGCCGAACTCTTGATGATTAAACGTTAATTGAGAGGAACTGGAAATTAAATTATTTAATTATGTGTCTGTGAGAGAAAGTTTTACCTTATTACGATATAATTAAATAATCTTATTTGTAACATAATTGTCAAAATTATATTCAAATCCTATAAAATCAAAACTTAAGAACCTCACTTTACCTCATAGTAGTTATACAATAACCAAACAAACAATGACCTCAATTTTGACAGAGTGTTGACCAGCCACCTCTCCGTACCATTCTATGTGCGGGATACAGCGTAAAGCAAAAAAGAGTAAATAAATATAAAAGATAATTTATTGGAAGGCCCACAATATCTTGAAACCACATTTGATGCCAATCGGCCGAGCAATAGCTCTGCGGAGAGGCCTAGATACTACCAGTAATGTATGTATGTACTAAGTCCCTCTAAATCATATAAGCCAATATCGGACTTGGAAACGACGAACTAATCTTATAATATCGAGCACCTAAGTCTTAAGAAACTTTCATTGTTAGAGCTTTAAGTACTCAAAAGCTTCGTAACGAATGATTTATGTTTGGAGTCATACGGTCTAGCGGATTGTGACCTAAATTACGTTCTGTTATATTAATATTGTATTTTTGATGTTTTTTAAGTTTTTATTTTTTTAACTTCACACTGTATCCTCCACATGGAAGAGTGAACAGAGAAAACTTGGGAAACTTTCTTAAGACACTTCCGTCCTTCACTCTTATTGTTTGTTTGGTAAAAATTGTGATAAGGGAATTTGAAATATTTATATTCTTGATAGCTTAAATAAGAATTTTCGTCTAATATTTATATTTCCTTATTCTAGCTAATAAGGTAGTGCTTATAAACATTTTTTCCAACTTTCCCACCAATACTCTAAAATTAGGCAAAAAGTTATTGTACTGTACATAACGCTGTATCCCGCACATGGCAGGATAAGCAGTGGCAACTTGAAAACGTAGAAGTAAAACACTCCGTTGCATTCCTCACTTTCTGCCAAATTTGAGGCATTGCGTGTTGAATGGCGGAACTTAACGCCGCGCTTTGTCGTGTCACTATTAAGAATTTGGCTGACAGTTAGTTACAGAAATGTCCTATTGGTAACGTAGTGTCTCAGTACTAGGTGCCCAAGTTCTCTCTGCCTACAGCCTCTCTGTCTACTGCCTCTAGGATACAGCGCGAAGATATAAAAATATTCGTCATGAATTCTAAAATAGTTGGTTTTTACTTTTTATTATCTTGTAGAAAAACATGCTCATATATTGTACTTGCATTTTAAAATTCAAATACGCGACTTGATTAATTACTAATTTAAGAAAAGGCGTAGACATTCGAGATTCACGTCACATATTATTTAACGTTTTCTTCATGTGCGTTGTAATCCACGAGTTAAATTAATTCTCATGGCATTAAGCGCCTCGACTTGAGGGATTTCCTGCCAATTAGTGAGAGCCGATGTGTTGATGAGGGTTCAAAATTGGCGGTTTTGTAAATCTATCGCCCTTTGTTTATAAATACTCTTTACAAATTTAATACTTTGGAAGTAAATTTCTCCAGAGGTTAACAATTAATGGGAACATTATACTGTTATCTATCTTATATTCGTATTTGTATATGTGAATTATGCACATTTACACGTGGGCATTGATTAATTTTATACAAATTATGTTTGGATAATTATTAATAAAACACATATAAATGTGTAACAATTGTGAAAATCAGAGATTTTTAATCAATCTGGAAGATGAATCTAGGTTTTTTTAGGTCACGATGTATCCTTCACATCGCAGGGTAGAAGAGAGAGAGGGTGGCACAGAGAACCTGGTAACCTAGTGTTAAGATACCTTGTTCCCATAAAGACACTTCCATTTCCACTTTCTGACGAAACATTGACGCATTGCTTTTGTCGCATTGAATATGTCATTTCCTTTATTGGCAATGGAATCCACAAACAATCATAGCCACGCTGCCCCACATAGCCCCCATCATTAATTGGCCATATTCTTTTTGAAAATGTATTTTATGGTTTTAATTAAATTAATTAATAAAATTAATTAATTAATAGTAAAATTAATCAATATGGAGAGGGTGTATGATTCTGGCTTAGAATAGGATCACCCTGGTACTGATGGTGTCTAAAGTACGTGTGGTAGAGTCACGTTCTCAGCAATGGCAACACGCATGGGCCGACGCGACCAGATCATTACCACCCCCGACATTTAAAACCTGCGTTAAGTACTGGCTTCGGCCACTGCGTTTCGCATTAGGTATTGCCAGGCCCCGGTGCCCATCCACTTTAAAGGCCGGCAACGCTCCTGTAGCTCCTCTGGTGTTACACGAGGCTGTGGTCGACGGTGATTACTTACCATCATGTACTTACCATCATGTGACGAGCGTATGGGTCACGCTCGTGTCCCGCGTTGTATCTATTAAAAAAATAAAAGAAAGAAGGGGAGACTTCGGCTGACCTTCCAAAATACAGTATCTACGATACTGGAGTATGGTCACTTAAAAAGCATGTGGACTCCCGGGAGGGCATGTATGAAGAGGTTGATGACAATGACTGACCGTAGCGTTTGGCGCTCCGTTCTCTCTACATACCCCACTAGGAATTTAGCGTGAAGTTATGTTATATTATATTATGTTCTTTTATGGTTTTATTTCTTAAGAATGTTTTCAAAATAATTATAAGCTATACAATTACATTGTATAAACTATGTATGAAAATTTTACATAACTTTGGACAATTTACGTAGATGTACATACGTGTATGTACCTCAGCTCTGGTAAAAGATTTAGTACAAACTGCGGCACTGGCCGCGACGTAGTAAAACTAATCAAAATAATAGCAAGAAATGTGTATGTTTTTTGCTTGGCTTTGGCTTCGCGGACCCCACCATACTAGTTAAAGTCTTAAATATTTTAGTACACAACGTGAATATGATTTTCTTCCACATGCTCCCCATACATAAGCTACAGACCTTGGAAGTCGCGAAGTTTTTGCCAAATAAATAAGGCTATTCAGATATTTCTTCGTACATTTATATTTCTGGCACGTGTGAGCGTCAAAGATTAATGATGCAATTAAACAGTCGTGCCAGTCGCTAAAACGAGGTCTTGAGATCTTAAAATTATAATAAAACGTAATTGAACGGCTCTTGTTCTTCGTCTGTGGTAATTTCTTTTCTTCTTGAGATATGTTTGTACTATTGGAATAGCTATTATTTCATTAATTCCATATTGAGCAACTATTGGATATTAAGTGACGATATTTAACTCAACTCTCAACTCACCTTCACGCTGTATCCCGCATATGGCAGGGTAGGCAGAGGGAACTTGGTAACCTAGTGTTAAGACACTCCGTTCCACTTCCGTTTCCCACTTTCCGCCGCAATTGAGGCATGGTATGTTAAATGGCGAGCTTAATGAAGCAAATTATTTAAATCCCTTTAATACAATTCAAGAATATTAATTTTCCACATCTTGGGGAGATTGATGGCTGATTTATTCCATAAATACGTTAAATCTCGATAAAATTTGAGTTTAAAGCTTATAATGTATTGAAGATATATTTTTTATGGTGCATGACGCCTTTCATGGCGCAGGAGAACGAGCGTATAACTGTAAACGTTGTGTGTTCGATTCCAACTCGAAAAGTTAAATAATTAATATTTCCCTTTCAACCCACAACTCCTCAAGAATTTGGCAAAATGAGAGGGTCTTATTTGAAACAGAGTGTCTTAACACTAGTGTCCCAATTTAGGTAGGGACTAGGGGATACTGTGTGATAATGTATTTATAATAGCATAAAGCTATAGAACAGTTTTACTTAAATTACATAATTACTTAACTAATACAAGATTTTAAATCAAAAGTATGTAGTTTAGTATGTGTATTATCAATAATATTTTTCTCAACAAAACAAACACACGATCATATTTTCTATTCAAGTAATTAAAAGAACTTTTTGACAAAATAAATTTAAAAATTTCAACACAACATTTCCAGTCCAGTAGGCTAATGGCACAGTGCGCCGCATGATAGAGACCGATGCAGATGCCGCAGAGACTCGTTTATCATGAAAACGGAGCTGTCCGTGACAATCATACTCAGTGTCATAAATATGGTGAAGTGGACTTTGTGCCCTAAAATGTTATTTTTTATGGAACTTAACTTATTACTTAATGGTTAGTCGTCACCGCCACTACTAGCTCTCTGTAATACCAGAGGAGCTATAGGCGCGTTATCTTTAAGGGAGGTACCTATGTTGTATTTACCTGGAAACACAGCCGGAAGAAATATCCACGTTACGTAACGCGTAGACTAAAATAACTACACATTTATTATTTTTACAATACATTTCTATTGCTAATTTTGATTATATTTCTATTCTCTTTAACGAACGAGTGCTATGATGCTATTTATTACTAATCCACGACTGAACACGCTTAATGAAATTTATACATCATTTAGAACGATTATTATTTCTCTCTTTTGAAATAGTCTATAGCGAGAGTCCATGTCACATGGCCAAATCAAACCATATGCGGTTCGATTCGTTTGTTTGAATTCTCAGCTTCACGCTGTATCCCGCACTAGGCAGGGTAGGCAGAGGGAAAGGAAGTGAAACTTAGTGTTATGACACTCCGTTTCACTTCCGTTCCCCACTTTCCGCCGAATTTGAGGCATTGCGTGTTGAGTGGCGGAACTCAGCGCCGCGCTTTGCCTTATTACCGGAGCGAAGAAATAAAATATTAAATATTAAAATTGAAAATATTAAATATTTCATTTCCTCGACTGGGAATCGAACCCAGAACCTGTCGGTTACAGTCACACTCTTGTGCCGCTGCGCCACGACAGGCCTTAAACGTTTTGTTAATAAAATTATAAAAACCTAGTGAATTGCAAAATATGTTAATATTATTTTTCAAGTTAGTCTAAATGTAAATGTATACTGATAAAAAATATTAGTTATTCAATAAACATTGATAATATAATCAACGTCATTTAAAAAAAGTCATTTTAAAAAGATAGAAAATGTCGCAGAGTCGTGTTCTGCCACTCAACAAGCAAATTCGGACAAAAGCGAGAAACAGAGTGTTTAAAACACTTCTTCCTCTGCTTACTCTTCTATACGTGAAAATAAGTGAAAAGCCTATTTAATAATGACGTCATAAACATTCATTGCCTTATCATTTTAAAAACATTCAACCTTTTCCAAGTCCTAAAAGATTTGAACAATAAAATACAACTCACTTTACAAAGTTAGTCATTTATATAGTAAAGCTGAATATCATAAATTATATTTCTAACGTCAGCATAACTAGTTTGTGCCAAATGCATGGTAATTAAGGTTATGAACTCATTTTCTATACGAATTTACATATTTTCTACAGCGAGATAATAGAGTGAAAATTAAAAAAAAAACCTTCTGATAATATGATATATACGTATAGTCATAGTTTGCTATAAACTTTTTTGTCACTCCTGAGAATTTTTAAAAAATATACGTATATACACTCTAAGACTTATTCACTAACTATTTTTTAATTTATAGGAACTCGCTTACTTTGGGATTTATAATTTAGTGTGAACAATATTTTCCTCCTGACATTCTAATTAATCGAGTGACGTATATTACACGTTAACCCTCTTTATGTAATCTCTCTATCCTACTCAGGCTTTAGAGTACTACTGGTACTACTAGAGGTCATATAAATGCTTTAAGCATTTGACAGTGGAGGCAAAGGTAAAGCTATATTTTACTCTCAATCAGCTTCACGCTGTTTCCCGCACATGGCAGGGTAGGCAGAGGGAAATTGGGAATCTAGTGTTAAGACACTCCGTTCCATTTCTGTGCCCTACTAACCGCTGAATTTGAAGAATTGCGTGTTAAGTGGCGGAACTCAACGCCGCAATTTCCCTTGTACTAGAGTGAAGAAAATAAAAATATTAAATATTTAGTTTTAAAATATTAAATATTTCATTTCTTCGAGTGTCCACAAACTGTCGTTTACAGTCACACACTTCTGCCGCTGCGCCTGTCGTGCGTCGTGTGTCGTCCTCGTGAGTCGCACAAACGCTAGTATTTAACTTTTTTTTTTCAACTTCACATTGTAACCCGCATATGGCAAAGTTGCCAATATGCACTTGGGAACCTAAGCCCTGAATTTACCAGAATATTTCGGAAGTAACGATTAGACATCTAAAATTAAAACAGAATTAACCAAATAAATGTAAACTAACGGCACGTAACGATCAATCGACTTCCGCTGACATCGATGTTATCGCTCATTAGGCAATTGTCACTCCGAATCAAGCTGTGTGTCAATTAACAAAGCTCGATGTCATTACCGTGTATTGCTCATCACGTTTGGAATTCAATAGAGGTATGTAAGCTTCGTATTAGTTATATTTATATTACAATTAGTTCTGGCCTGGCTGGCTAGAGGCACAAGCGTGTGACTGTAAACGCAACAGGTTGTGGGAGGAAATGCTTAATATTTACATTTCCTTGTTCTGTTCTGTAATGAGTTTTACCTCTGCTCAACTGCATTTTAGTGCAGTGTTGAGTTCCGCCACTTAAAACGCAATAGTTACTGAGGTAATGCAACGTACTATAAGAAAATCACATAATAAGCATAAGGATCCCCTGAAGGTATACAAAAGGTGTATGTAGAGACCGTGGTGTTTGGCAATCCGGTCTCACTGTCTACCCCGATGTAGTCTAAAACGCGTGCCTGAAGATAAAAAAATATAATAAGAGTTTTCTGATATGATATAATTGTGTTTTAGTTTAAAACAAAAATATTATTTATACAATTCTGAACTTCGTCAGAATTATTTGAATAATTGCGAGTAATACAAAACGTAACTTATCATTCAAATAAAACCATTTTGTCACAGCCACGAACACAATTGACGCGTGAAATTTATAAATCCACCGAAGCATAGGAATCTACGGAATTTGGCAGATTATTTTATATTAAATCATTACGACTTAAACAGTTGAGAAGTCACAAATAAGTATTTGGGCCTCGGACGTTTCACGCTCCTGTGCAAGTTGCGCGTCGCTGCCTCACTTTTGGGACTCATTGTAGGTACCTATACCTGGTAGGAATGTATGGATTTCATATTTTTTATCAAATATTATCTATAATTATTTTTTCTTAACTCTGAATTCCGTATCTATATAATAATATGGAAATCTGTTTATAAAGTGTTCTTCACGTAATTATTGAAATATTTCATTCTGAGTGGCGGAACTGAACGCCTGGCTTTATTTTTTTATAAGAGCGAGAAAATTAAAATATTAAATATTTAAACCCTGCGACTAGGAATTGAATTCTTACCATCGCGCTTCCAAATTTACACTTGCATCACTGCGCCCCGACTGTTTCATATATGTTGTTATTTGAATGGTGGAGATCGACGCCGCGTTTTTTACTATTACCACAGTGAACGCCACGATGGATTATGTACTAAGTACCAACATTTTAAGACTATAATTTATTTTCTAATTAATATTTTCTATACTACAGTACCTAAAAATGGAAATGGAAAATCTTGGTTTATAATATTCGAGAACTTGGAGATAAGTCACGTATTTTTAAGGATATTCTAAAGGAAATTCAAAAATGTATACAAATTCTTCTGATCATTTAGATATAACTTACCTATTTCAAAGAAAAAAAAATACTTCATTGACATATTAAGTTGTGACCTATAAAACTGAAATTTACACAGGGGTGCAGAATGAAATGTGTTAACAATAGGTTCCCAAGTGCCCTCTGTCTTCCCTGCTCTGTGCTGTGGATTAAAGCATGAAACTAAAAGATAAAATCAAAGCGTCTATTAAGCTAACGTGTTGAGTGGCGGAAATCAACACCGCACTTAATGTCGTTACCATAGTTGGTGTTTCCACCTTTAAGCTGTACGCCACTAGGCAAGGACAACGAAGACACTTCCACCATATGCAAAAATGAAATTACTTAATATTTCATTTCGTCATGTGGGAATAGAACCTTTAACCTACCGTATATATAGACGCACGCTAGTGCCTCAGCACCACGATAGGCCTCATTATTATATTTTCATACTACAAGTTGTATACTAATATAATATTGCGAAAAGTTGAAACGTAAATCTTGCAGTCCTAATGTCCTAACCAAACACGGCTTGACTTAACTTAGCCAATAACGCTAAGATATGACAAACAAACTTCTTAACTTCCAAATTTGAAGCCGCTACATGTAATTGTATTTAGATTTAAAGCAACAAATCTTCTAAATTGTTTTGTTTTTAGCTTTACGGAGCGGAGTAGACAACGGGAACCAAGGAACCTAGTGTAAACATATTCCGTTTTCTACTATTTTTTTTGTGTTATTCTATACTTAGGAATGAAAATACTAAATTTAAATTTAAAATCGTGTAAAAAATTTAACATAGCAGTATTCGAAGCCGCGCCTCTTAGAGTCCGCTTGAACTCCAAGAGGCGCGGCTTAATAGTTAGAACGTATGGCCTAGTTGGTCAGAGCGCTTGCTCTGACCATCTAAGCCATACGTTCTTACCATGCTACGTTAAAACTCTTATACGCTTGTTACAACTTATTTATGTTGTTAGCCTCTCTGGGGAATTTTTGCAAATTTCCGCTGCCCAAAGACAAAACAAGGACGATTTTCAAGAAGCGCGGGTTCAAATCCTGCTACGTTCAAATTTTATACGTTTTTAAATTTAAATTACATACGAGTATATACCGTTTTCATTAAAGCATTTCCGTCCTCCACTTTCTTTTTGCTTCGGTACCAGGGCGAGTAAAATTAAAATACTAAATATTTTCAATTTATCGAGTATAAATCAAATCCACAACTGTTAGCGTTTTCGCTCGCACCTTTGTACAACAGCGTCATGACTGGTCTCACGTAACTATGAATATATTTATATATAACTGTAGAGTTATTTATCGTTGTACTAATCAAAACTATGTTACTAACAATTGTTTACTTAATTTCTATACCTAATTATTCTAAACTAATATCGGAAATCCTATTCGAAATTATGAGGCCGCGGGCGAGCGACGTGTTAAAGCCGATATCATTTTCACTACAAATATTGTAAATGTTACATAATATCTCTCTAAGCTTTCAGTTTGGCCCGTGATTACTTTACTCGAAAACGGAATTTGTATAAACTAATGGACATTATTATATCTAGAATAGATAAACAGACAGATTTTTAAATCGTAATAATTTACTACAAATTAAACATGAAAAATACACTTTTTACTACTTATTTTAAAATGGTGTTTCAGCTATTTTTATAATACAGGCTATTTTATCGAACAACGATTTCATTTGTAATATTTGTAAAGAGTAGCAAAGTTTCATTGCTATCTCTTGTCGTCGCTGAATTTCATATAATTTAACTTGCTTGTAACTTATTCCAATGAAGATTGTTTTGATTTTGATGACCAGAGCGAGTAAATTAAAATAATAAATATTTTATTTGTCGAGTGTAGATCAAATCCGCAGCCTGTTAAACTTTATTATCTCACTTGCCTTGGAAAATAAAGCGAAGCTATGAAAATATAAGAAATAAGGCCATAAAAGGCTATAATTAACTTTATAGCCCGCAAGAATTGGGAATAATCTGAAAATCATCAGGAATGTAATGAATATTCAAAGTAAATTACCATAAATGCTTTAGTTGTTAATTATTAAGGCTTTGCAGAAGAAGATCTTAAATTAAACGTTTCTAAAATTCACAGGTTCAAATCCTGATAGCTTTAAGCTTTCTTGAAACATTTTAATATGATTACTTTAAAGTTATCTTATCTTTATATAGTATAAAAACATTACGTCAATATGAAAAGAGTTGATACTCTTTAAACTGCTTTACCGATATTTACGCAACATAACTAAAAACCGTCGCCATAAAACTAGCTAACGAAAAACACCGTATCAAAATCGATCAATCAGTTTGAAAGCTTCGATGCCATAAACAGGCCTACGAGTACAGACAGACAGGCCATGGGTCTTCTATTCGAACACCTTTACAAAAATTTTAACTTATCAGGATTTGTAAATTAAGCCATGTTTGTGTCTTTATTAAGCTGCAGCATAATTATTATAGGCTTATTATAATTAATTCATGTTGTTGTTGAAAATTTAACACTGAATAGTATTTTGGGGCACAATGACTTAACGCTAGTGTGCTGTAAACGCTGTCTATCAAATATCGGAAAACAGCAGAAACTTGTTAAGATTTAAAGGCATTAAATTAATAAGTATTCAATGTTCGTTTTATGTAAATCTAGATTTAAGCAAAAAATCTTAATAAATTGATACAGAGTAAGCAAGGAAGTTTACGATGAGGCGGCCGATCAAAATTAAATTATTACAAAAAAAACACATTTGCCTCACTTCCTTTTCCAGTGAATAATCTGTCTTAGCCTTATCCAGAAAAAACTTTGATAGCTTCAAGCCAATCTGCGATATCGACGCTACGATATAATATATTTCAGCTTTTGTTTTTATCTTAAAAGATACTAAAATTTATTGATTAGTATAAATATGGTGCCACAGAAGTATAATATGCCCTTATGAAGTAAATACTTTATTGTAATTATTTTATATTTATTGTTTTGAAATTAATAATAGGTTTACTATAAAAAAGCGTTTTTAGGAGATCTCGTTGTTTAATTAAAATATATTAATATATAAATATATTGATTTGAAAATAACTTTATATATATATATATATATATATATATATATATATATATATATATATATATATATATATATATATATATATATATATATATATATATATATATATATATAGATATATATATATATATATATATATATATATATATATATATATATATATATATATATATATATATATATATATATATATATATATATATATATATATATATAATAAATAAGGCCATAAAAGGCTATAATTATCTTTATAGCCCGCAAGAATTGGGAATAATCTGAAAATCATCAGGAATGTAATGAATATTCAAAGTAAATTACCATAAATGCTTTAGTTGTTAATTATTAAGGCTTTGCAGAAGAAGATCTTAAATTAAACGTTTCTAAAATTCACAGGTTCAAATGATTACTTTAAAGTTATCTTATCTTTATATATTATAAAAACATTACGTCAATATATATATATATATATATATATATATATATATATATATATATATATATATATATATATATATATATATATATATATATATATATATATATATATATATATATATATATATATATATATTTATATATATGTTGGGTTCGATCCCACTCGAAGAATATTCAACATAGGCTGTTTTGAATTCAGCAGAAAGTGGGGAGGACAGAGTGTTTACACTAAATTCCCAAGATACCCCTGTCTACCCTTCAATGTGCGGAACACAGATTGAGGCTAAAAAAATAGTTTATGGAACAATTAACAAGTGTCACTGCAGAAATGCCTAACAAAAACGCGTCGAAAATACGAGACGTACTTTTAGACTTGGAGCGGAAAAGAGAAAGGTTCTCTAGAATAGCATGTTATTTGTATTTAAGAGTCACATTGCACTAGATTTTCCAGTATTTTAACGAAGCGAGTGGAAAGAAATTTCAGTTCAGTAAAAGTCTGAAGATGTTTGATTACTTCACTATATTGAAATACCTTGAGTGAATTTCATTTTAACATGTATATACATATATTTACTATTTCAAAAGCGTTTTTTTCCAAATTTAAGAATGAAAGAAACTAATTTAGAAAGAATGAAAAATTTTGAATTTGCACTGGGATTTGCACCCGCATCTTTTGGAACTCTCACTCTTTCTGGACTTGGACGGTTATCTTTAGATAAATCATACTAAAAGATTTCTATACACCTTTGTCTCTTTGCTACGGAAACAGCGGGATGTGTTAAAAACACATACTGACTAAAAATCTTGTAAAAAGGACTTCAAAATAAACAACACAATTCTATTAATAATTCTATATTCACTATTATTTATAAAAGTGAATGCAAAAGCTTTTAACTGTAAATTGATGTACAAAGCTAATTTTGATAGCCATTGTACATATAACGAACAAGTACATGCACGTAGAAGCACTCTCTAAATAAGTTTGTTTTGTTTTGTTCCAGGTAAGGCCTTTTGTCCCTGATGAGGTCCAACGAGTGGGACTGGTAATGTTATTCTAGAGGTAACTACATACGAGTATATTTCTAATTTACTGAAAGGAAATGGACATGTCGTTATTATTTTAGTATGTAGTAAGTTATTTCATAAATTTAATTGCATTACCGCAGTAAAAATGGTAATAATTAAGACTTATGTATAATTTTTTTCAGCTTCAAGCTGTATTACCCTCATAGCACCATAGGCAGAGGGAACCCTGGGAACCTGGAGATAGTCTTAAGACGCTTTGTCCTCATTAAGACTCTTATTCATCTTTTAATGCCGAAAAAATATTCAACATTACATTATGAAAAATAAAATAATATATTGATCATTTCGTTCCTCCAAGTGAGACTCGAATCCACGACCGTTACGTTGCACGAAAGCTTGTTTAATATTTCTAATATTACACTATTTATTCTAAAGCTCATACTAATTTTATCCAGTGCAGTACGTGAACTCTCCTTAGTACTTCTTACTTCATAACACTAGGTACCTCTACCCATCCTCCCGGAGCGGGAGACACGTAAACCGTCCAAATAAAAAATAAATAAGCAAGAAAACAATAAAAAGAAATTGTAAGCAAAAAAGAATATTAGTTGACTATTCAAATGTTATATGAATATGACATTTTCTCAGGATCTCGCGGAAAAATGACGACCTTTTACGCTGTGACGTAATGTTATTGCTGAAAAATCTCGGTTTCGAGGGACCCTCGGATATGAAATACCTTTTAGGTACAACTTATGGAGATCGCTTTGTGAATGTAATAAAATTTTACCGTCACGTCACGGGATTAGGTTTAAAAAATGTAAGAATATGTCATTTGCATTTGGATCTTGTCATCATGACGTGAAACATCCTGGGGTAGATTATTTTTGTGGTGTGAATTCAATTCCCGGTTGTAGTGAACGTTTGTATTTTAAATTTTCGTTTTATTCGATCTGTTTAGTTTTGGCGTTGGCGTTTAGTTTTGGCGTTCGTTGTGTTCTACAAGAAAGTTTTAAAAGGATAACATATTCGTACTTTCGTTTTTCTGCCCACATTACCCAATTTTAAAGACCGTTTTGATGAGTGGTTACACTTAAAATTATCCTTTATCTAACTTTCTCGAATGGAAATCGAGTCACCATTCGTCGCTGACGTCGAGACGCTGTTACACTGTACCATGAAAAGCATAGGTATTCCTCATCTAACAAGAAATGGGTTTCAAAGGGAGAAACTATTAATAGACCGTCGTTTTTTTTATGACTTTTCATAACATACACAGTAAACAGACGAGCGTACGGGTCACCTGATCGTAAGTGATCAACATCGCCCACGACTCCATGTAGCACCAGAGGAGCTACACGTGCGTTGCCGGTTTATAAGGTGGATGTAGTGGTCGTTCTCTACATTCTTCAATGAAATAATAATATTAATTGTTACATTACCTAAAGTGAAGATCAAATCTAGAGCCTGTTGCGTTTATATTCACAAGCTTACACCTTTCCGCTACGACAGGCTTAAGTATTTGTAATATAACTCCTCCGCATCTAACAAGAAATTGGTTCCAAGGGAAGAATGGCAAAGTATTACAATCAACAAATATTTTCTCGATCTGATTAGATTAAGTTAAGATAAAGTAAATAGTCTGCTCTGCTCTCAAGCGATAGTCATAAAAACACAGTATCTATAAATATTCCTTTTTATTTGGTCTACTCACGTCCCATATGACAAAGGCAAAGAGAAGCTTGTATTGAAATAAAAAAAAATGTTATTTTTATCCACTGAAGGCTTGTATCCAAACACTGCGTCAGCAAATTCATTTCTATTTAAAATTATTCTTTAGTCATATAAAACTTTGCGAGCACTTTTAAGTCACGTAAGGTAACGCTGTCAAATAAATTGCAATTTTTTTTATTTAAATAATTATTTTTAATTCAATGCAAAAACTACGAGTAAAATAACTATTAAAAAGCAGATTTGCTAAACGAAATCTAGTGCGAGAACCCTCGTTGCTCTCTTCTCGCCTAATATTCTAAACATTTTGTGCAGTCTTCGGACTGAAAATCGATCCTACAATCGTTCTGCATACACTCTCATTCACTACTGAGCAATGACGGTCTCACAGAGTCCTCTTTTAGGACAGGGTATAAAGATAAAGTTTGGGAACCTAGTGTCAAGGTACTCTTTTCCGTTTTCCACATTCCGCAAAATTTGAGTCTTTGTGTGTTAGTTCGGGGAGTTCAATTTTCTTATAACCAGAGTGATGAAATGAAATATTAAATATTATGAAATATTAAATATAACAGTCGCCCGCTGGTTCCCTGCGCCCCAGCTTCAAACTTAATATGCCAAAATAAGGTGCTTTATTTTGAAGACGCGTGAAACAAATAACTTAATATGCAATTTTCTTTTGTTAAAGTTAATATTAATACCCCAATCGCTTGTTTCTATATTTTTCAAGTATTTTTGACATGTTTCTGACATTGAGCGTTTAGTTCAATCTTCAAACCCAAGATTACTGTTGCTGTATTTATTGTGGAGAACGTGAATATGTTATTCAGGAAATCCGTCTATTTTATATATTGACGTTATTTATTTAATATTGTGGAATAAATTGCATCGAGAAATTTTGTAACTGTTTGCTGTTCGCTGTATCCTGCTTGTAGTAAGTAAGGTTATATAACCTTACTTTATCTTCAGTTTTTGAGACCTTTGAATTCCTCCAAGTGAGAATCGAACCTGTTCTTAACAAGTAAGAAAGGAGATTAAAGTTCAATTTTAAATTTTAAAGTTACTAGCCACTATAAAGTAGGGAGTCCTTTTATCTAACTATAACAATCAAATTTAAACACGTATAAGCTATAATACAGAACGTCAAATTAATTAGATAAGTTAAGCACATTTGACCTTTCGGGCAGTAAAAGTGAAGCAAAATATTTGCTAAAGTGAGCGAGTGTCTCAGAAGTAGTTCCGTGAACAGAATAATAATCAAACACAAGGGAAGCGTGATAAAATGTTGATAACACGGATATCTTCTGTAGATGCTGATAACGAAATAATATAGGATTGTATCAGGTTAGGTCGTAGTGAGTAGATTAGACTTGTAAAGCAAAATCTATTACAATATTTAGGAATATTAAATGATTGACACCAACGTGGTACGAGGACAATCGTGACTAAATACGACGGTTGGAGGTTTCTTAAAAAAAAAAAAGCATTGAATATTTTCATTTTCTCGTTCTGGTAAAGAGACATACAATACCAAAAAGTGGGGAATGAAATATTTTAACACTAAGTTTCCACGTTCCCTCTGCTTTATTTGAAGGGGTAATTTACAGTTACTCTAAGAAAAAAAAAACAAAAACAATTCTAATTCAATATTAATTTCCATACTTTTCGGTATTCTTAGTAACTTCTAAGAAAATCTGTTATAGTCTCTACGTAATAAAGAAATATTGAGCTCGCTCTATAAAGTGCTCTTTTGATAAAATAGCGAATTTTTCAATATTTTTATTTTGTGTATAAAAATTCAAAGTAAGTATTTTATTAAATTATTAACATATTAGGTTTTATAAGAGTGGCTTACCGTAAATGGTAAGAGAGATAAAGCTATTATTTCAAGAAAATTGTATCTTAAGAGATTATAAGCTTTTTAATTAAATTTGTTTTGTTATTTAAATGAAGGAGCCCTCCTTCAGGAGGTCTGTAGTAGCGTAGGGGCTCAAACGTGCGACTGTAAACGTGACAGGTTGTTGTGGGTTCGATCGCAACTTGAGGAAATGAAATATTTATCATTTCCTTTCCTTCGCTCTAGTAGCAAGACATCGTGCAGCGTTGAATCTCGCCACTCTACATGTAATATCTCCTTTATTATTCTTTATTATTCTGCAAAATGCTTCTGTGGGAAACGGAACTGAATGTCTTAACAACAGGTTCCCAAGTATCCTCTCTTGACCCTGCAACTTAACAATATATCGTGTGATATACACACGATATATTGTTAAGCTAGAATGAATAAATAAATAAAACTTAAATTTTAAATGAAACTTTTTTAACTGGAATTATCAGGTATATTTTATTTTGTTTTTAGAAAATGTATAAACATTTTAACGAAGCAGAAAAACATCTCAGAAGCAGAGCGAAGAAATGAAAATATAAAATCATAATTATTTTATTACCTCGAGTGAAAATCGAACCTACTAGTATAACATGTCAAATAACTCTAAGATTTTCACATTATTAAACAACCATCATTGGGTTACAGCTCTGTACGATTTAACTTCATCATATATAAATTAAACGCACCAAAAATACTCCTTTGATTATAAAATACCCTTTTAATCATTAAAACAATCATCTCTCGGCATTTTGTTACGAGGGAAGTGTCCTTTTCTGTCAAGACTTTAAAAATTAAATTGTAACGGCTCATTTGTCAGCTGTTTTAATGTAAATGTGATTAAATGGCAAGCCGTGGTGCAGGCACTGTCTGCCTACACACCTAGACCTACTCGAGGAAATTAAACTATTAATATTTAATTTTCCTAGTTCTGGTAGCGGGGCAAAGCGCGACAGACTCAAAGTTTTAACACTCAGTACACAACTCAGCGAGGAATGGAACGGAAATGTCATAATAGGAACGTAATGTCTTAGCACTAGGGTCCCAGGTTCCCTCCACCTTTTCATGGTGTATCCTCCACATATTAGAAAGAAAAAAAACCTCTACAAACATCGACAATTTTTTCATGATCTTTATATTTATATTGTTATAAAATTTTATATGGTCAATTAAAATATGATTTGATATCCATTTTTCTTTAACTACTTTGGAATTTTATAAGAAGAAAGAAGAAAAGTGTAGACATTTTTGGAAAGTGGTACATAGTTCAGTTTTCTGTTTTCTAGCCATATTGAAGCATTGCCTGTTAAGGACCAAAATCCAACAGCGTTTTCGTTTCTATAACTAAGTACAAGTACAAGAAACTATTTTTTAAAAGGGTTCAAAAATGATTTAAAAACTTGAAATTAAAAGTAAAGTTACGTGCTTTTATTATATAAAAAAAAACAACTAGTCATTTTCTTACTAACGTAACGATACAGAAACGTATTTCATTTTAGTCTCAAATACAAATATAAAGCTTACCTGCAAATCAACTGACCTTATCTAGGCTTTAAGGGTATCAAAGCCCCTTTGTCTGCTTTAGGCTGTAAAACCGCCCCCGGGTAAACCACCCTCGGTTAGTACACTTAAAATTATTCCACCCAACTTTTACAATACAAGGGGTTAAAAATTCATTTTTACAATATTATTCCAGTCAGCAATGAATGTGTAAAATATAAAACAAAATATGGAACAATATTTCGTATAAAACGTTAAAATGAATGAGCACACACAATCATTTAAATTTCCACAGCTTTGTATAGGCGCGTGCGGTCAGAAGTGCTTTATCAAAATGAAAATATTATTGAAATAATAAAATTGCACGCCGCTATCAGACAAAATGTGTAACTGTTTTGTTGTTATCGTTTAAATAATGAGGTTTTTTGATCATTTCCATGTGCGCATTATGAGTATGTCTTCATATATATAGGAATTGATATGAAAATCGTAATGATAAACCTTGATAAATGCACATGTTGACCACAAAGTGTATCCTATAAGTATTTTTTTTTTCCATTAAGGACAGAAACTTGAAAATGGCTTACGCTTTGTTATAATTTAGCCAGACTGAAGTAATGAAATACTGTGCTTTCCAAATTTCCGCCCATTCTTCGAGAGAATTAAATAATATTGCACTGCGCGACGATGTCTTCTTTTCACGCTGTTTCACGCTGTACGTATATACTATTGTAGAGAGAGTGAAACTGGAGTTGAAAACCGGAACATAACACCACCATTCACCTGGTTACCAGATTACAACATAACATCATACCAATAAAACAAAAATATTTTTTTTTGTTTAAGTTCGAAATGAACCCACAACTTCAGAGATTTACAACTTAATCATTAGTTTAGTAACGTATGTACGTTATGTACGTTAACATATGAAATCTATTGTGGTCTATTCTAAACAGCATTTTCAATGATAAAGGGGTCTCTACCAATTTTAATTAACGCTGTGTAGTGCTTTGTACAATCAAACAATTTTCTTTCTTCTTATTTCTGCGCTGTATACGGGCGCTACTTTCATATAGAACTGTGATTTAAACGTTCTATTTATAACTTTACAATGTTTACGAATCACTGGTTATTAGGTTTTAATTAAATTTTAAGTAATTCTATTGAGAATACATCGCTCGTTGGCATTTGTGAATAGTCTTTTTATGCATATTGATTTATTATTTATAGTGAAGGCATAATAATAATAATTAAATTTTATAAATATAAGAAATAATGATTTTATTTAATGATGTGGGTTCAACGAAAAGAAATGCTTAAACAGAAGTGTTTTAATCTTAGTCTTAGCACTAGTTTTCAAAGTTCGTTAAAATAAGTTATGAAAACACAAAATAGGTATATACATGTCAAATCTACTCACTCTCTCAGCTTCACGCTGTATCCCGCACATGGCAGGGTAGGCAGAGGGAACATGGGAACCTAGTGTTAAGACATACTCATTTCACATTACATGTGTTTAAGTCTCACCTTTTTGTGACTAATGAAGATTGATATAATCAAATAACCATAAAGGCGTATGTTTAATTCACGTAAAGTCACTGTAACACCATCTTACTATAAAAGTTATAACTATAGTGAGTTCAATAGTATATAGCATCACGCTGTGTTTTACAAATAGTAGGGGCAAAAGCAACCTGGTAACCTAATATTAAGGCTCTATATTTTCATTAGGACAGTTCCCTCACTCACTGCTGTGCTTTCTTCGTCACCAGAGCAAGGAATCGTAAATATCAAATTGTGAATCACGCTGTAGCTTCACGCTGTCTCCCGCACGAGGCAGGGTAAGCAGAGGGAACCCAGGAACCTTTTTTTTTTATGGTAGAGACGGCAAACGAGCGTACGGGTCACTTGATGGTAAGTGATCACCGCCGCCCACGGCCCCGTGTAACTCCAGGAGCTACAGGAGCGTTGCCGTCTTTTAAGGTGGATGGGCACCGGGGCCCGGCATTACCTAATGCGAAACGCAGTGGCCAAAGCCACTACTTAACGCCGGTCTTAAATGCCGGGGGTGGTAACAATCCGGTCGAGTCTGCCCATGCGTGTTGCCATTGCTGGCAACGTGACTCTACCACACGCAAAACCTAGTGTTAAGACACTCCGTTCCACTTCCGTTCCCCATTTCCCGCCGAATTTGAGGCATTACGTGTTGAGTGGCGGAACTCAAGGCCGCCCTTTGCATTTTTACCAGAGTGAAGAAATTAAAAATTAAATATTCAAAATTGAAAATATTAATTATTTCATTTTCTCGACGCTGCACCACGACAGGCCTCAAATTATAATAAAATGAGAATTGAGCCTGCGACCATTTCGTTAGTAATAGACACGTCCTCAATACAAAATACGGTGTTGAATACTGCCACTTAAAAATGTCTGAAAAATGAGGAACAGAAAGTTTTAACATTAAATTAGTAGAGTAGGCAAAGTACCTTTCTATGAAGCAGAAAAGTGTTTCTTTTCTATTTTCAAGTCAAAAACGCAAATGTTGTAAAAATTCTAATGGGGACAAAAGAACAGTACGTGCTATGAATTTTTCAGTTTCCTCACGTCACGTCAAGCGTTATTTTCATGTCATAATATGCCGTAGCATGTTTTCGAGACAACCAGCATTTAATTTTTCGTCGTTTATTTTTTTAACTCGTAATGTTTAAAGTAATGACAAGAAAGAAAATACTTAAAAAAAAATAATTGCCATTGACATTATTGTTATTTTATTCATCAAGGTAAATTATGATATGTAAAACTTTAAATATCGAATAAAAAACCGGTTGTTAGAATCTTCTTAACTATTTCTTCTTCAGTTATCCACGACTGTTACACCAAGGTACTCCGTTCTAAACTTCCAAGTTCCACTTCATTTTTTTAAGAGGTTCAAGGTTACTTAACACGTATACATTTTCTAACTTATCTTGATAATTTTCACATAACGGTATTAATTATAAAACAATAAAACTGAATCATTTCATACAACACGCATAGTTGTAAAAGAAATCCGAATCTAACGTAAAAATCAGCTTTATTACAGCCTTTCTAAAAGTTCCACATTTTATAAATCAGATTAAATCACTTTGTTTCAAGCAATAAAACACATTTCATTGTTCACTTAATACTATTTTCTTAATTAAAAGTTGTAAATTCTGATTTTTACTACAATTATTCTTTGAGAAAATGTATTTAATGGTAATTATGATGATGTTATTATTATTTATATTTTTAGGTAATAAGGCAAAGTGCGACGTTGAGTCCGGCCACTCAACACGCAATGCCTCAAATTCGGCGGGAAGTGGGGAACGGAAGTGTAACGGAGTGACACTAGGTTCCTGGGTTCCCTCTGCCTACTGTGCCTCGTGCGGGATACAGAAATAAATACAGAAAAAATAATATTATTAAATATTTTAAGGACTGTAGAATCCAATGCACGAGTGGGCGTCTATAAACTCGACAGGGCGTGGATTGAGTTCCTTCCCTTAACGCATTTGCTAGATAGTGTTTCATTCAAATTAACCTAATAGTTCCTACGGTTTGCGTGTATAATCTGTCAGTCAAAAAAATCAAGTAAATAGTAGTCGTTATTAGAGCGAAAATTTAATTTTCCCAAGTAAAAATAGAATCCATGACCTCTCACTATGGCAGTGGCTCACTTGTAACCCTGCTTGTGACAGGCTTCAGTATATATTATATTACAATCACTTATATAACATAACTTATCGTATGAACCAGCTCCGGTTTTCAATTAATAGCACAAAGAAGTGAGATTGAAAGGACCCGAAAGGTCGTTATAGAGGACGGTATATCATCATAACATATCAAACGTATTTTGGAACATCTGCTTTTGGCGTTTCTTTTTATGATCATTTCTTTTTATCTTTACCGCATATGTATTCACACGCTAGCGGTAAATTAGTATCTCTATTTATATACTTTCCACTTATATTAAAATCATTAAGTTTTTAAAGGCCGTAATAAGAAAAAACGCGGCGTTAAGATCCAACAGTCAACACACAATGTCTTAATATAACTCTTGCGTGTGGTAGAGTCACGTTGTCAGTAATGGAAACACGCACGGGCAGACTCGACCGGATTATTACCACCCCCGGCATTTAAGACCAGCGTTAAGTAGTGGCTTTGGCCACTGCGTTTCGCATTAGGTAATGCCGGGCCCCGGTGCCCTTCCACCTTAAAGGACGGCAACGCTCCTTTAGCTCCGTTGGAGTTACTCGGGGCCGTGGGCGATGGTGATCACTTACCACCAGGTGACCCGTACGCTCGTTTGCCGTCTTTTCCATATAATTACAAAGACGATTTTAGGCGGAAAGCGGAGAATGCAATCACTAGGTAACTATCACTATGATCATATCGAACGTAACTAGCTCATATAATTTAGAAAGGAAGATACTAAAAATAATTATAAAATATTTAACAATTTAATATTATTGGATTTGAAATGCTAGAAACCAGTTCGTTATAGATTTTGCCTTTGATGGCTGTTTTATTTCTAACAAATTGTATAAGTCGGTTGTACTAACGATGTGGTCTACGGCTCTTTGACCAACTTGTTAAAACTATTTCTATAAATTGGTTATTTTAAAATTATAATGTGATCTGAGTTCAGCATTCAGTAGCAAGAAGGGCGACTTTTTAAATGTTAAATTATTTTAAGATATTGTGCCTCAAAATAAAAAAGAAATACCGGTTAAGTGCGAATCGGACTTACCCACCGAGCGTTTCCGGTTATATTACTTATATTCGGACTGTAGAGTATCAACGGGAGTTGATAAGTAAAAATGTACTTATTTTGAAAAACTTAGGTGTGCTGGAGCACTCTTTTTGTATGACCATAAATTTGTCTGTTTGTAGGAGAAATATTAATTGTTTCTCATTTTAGTTTTATTCGCACTAAAACTTCTTGCTAAACTTCATAATATTAAAAGTTACAAACTTACGTTTGCGGGCGTGGTCACCAATTTTGTATTTAATCAACCCTAATTATGGCTTGGTCTTTTTTTTTCACATTAAACATCTAAATACATTCAAATTTACAGTCATGGAGTTATCAGTGAGCTCTAAATAGCTGCACTTGGTTTTTTTAAATTTTTTTAATATTGCATTCGTAATATAACCTCGATAACCTCGTTACTTGGCCAGGTTGCCAATTCACATTTTCTCTAAAATTATGTCCAAAAAAAATATAACAGACTGTTGTATCGCAGGATTTGAGGCCTGTCGTAGCGCAGCGGCACAAGAGTGTGACTGTAACCGACAGGTTCTGGGTTCGATCCCCAGTCGAGGAAATGAAATATTTAATATTTTCAATTTAAATATTTAATGTTTCATTTCTTCGCTCTGGTAATAAGGCAAAAAGCGGCGTTGAGTTCCGCCACTCAACACGCAATGCCTCAAATTCGGCGAAACGTGGGGAACGGAAGTGGAACGGAGTGTCATAACACTAGGTTTCACTTCCGTTCCCTCTGCCTACCCTGCCTAGTGCGGGATACAGTGTGAAGCTGAAAAAAAAAAAAGAAAAAAAAATAAAATAAGTATCGCAGGAGCACAACCGTGCGTCTGTTCACGTGGCAGGTTATAAATAGTTTAGTTATTTTTTTAAATTTATTACTCTGGTAATGAGGCAAAGTGCGACGTTAGGTTCCGCCATTCTCTGCAAAATTCAGCAAAGAGTAGGGAACTAAAGCATCTTAAAGAGAACCAAATTATCACTTGGTTCCTAAATTTACTCTGTCCTTGCTATGTAAGATATACAATATGAAGCTATAATAAATACAAAAATAATAAAAAAAATCTACTAAGCATTTAATTAACTCTTAATTTTGAATGAAAATACAAATTAGATTCACATGAGTGTCTACGTACTCGTACGTACGAACGTTCCTTCGTGTGCTATCCTTGTAGCAATTATTAGTACAGGCCCCGCGCGTTTCAATTAACGACACAAAGAGGCCAGATTGCGATAAATCCAACACGCCTTTACACTGCTATTAATCTATCGGCCAATTTCCTTTGGAATTTTTCCTATAAATAACGTGGCAGTTTCTTTAACGGGCTTGTAAAAAACATTGTCGAAAATGTGTCGATGTTATGTAATGTTGTTCTTTAAGAAATTATATAAAAACTTCAACTTACGAGATTAGATTCAACTTTACAAATATTAAAGTAGAATGTTATATACTATCATTCTACTAATGACGATGTTATGGTGGGAATGAAACATGGGCTCATGTACTTTGGGCACTTAAAGCAAAAGAAGAATGATAGAATGGCAAAATAATTTTTAAAGGAAAAATGAGCGGCAAGTAGGTAGGGGGAGACTTCGGGTGACCTTCCAAAACACAGTATCGTTTGGTACTGGAGAATGGTAACACAAACAGAATGAGAACTCTTTGGAAAGCATGTATGACGAGGCTGATGACGTTGGGCGAGACGAAGAAAGTCTAATTAAATTTAAAAAAATAGTTTCAAATTAAAAAACGGGTACTGGCTCATCTATAAAATTTAATTCTTATAAATCCATAAAAAAAATGTTTAAAAAATTTAAACAGAAATGAGAAAATAAACACAAAATCGTGTAATATAAATAAATCGTGTATTAAAGAATACTTGACGATAGCGACATCATTGTTTTCATTTGAAAATGGTTTTATTTTGGACTGGAAAACTGGAAATGTAATATTCCGATAGTCACTTACGTTAATTGACATGAAAAAAGAGCATGTTTAAGAGATTTGATTGATTAATGCGACCGTCTTCTTGTATAATGACAACGTGTTAACGTGTATCATAAAAATAATAAAAAAAATATGTTGAGGTCTGTCTGACGCCGGGGGCACAAGTGTGTGACTGTAAACGGAATTGGTTGTGGGCTCGATATCTATGGTAGAAAATAACACATTCATTATTGTCAATTCCACGCTCTGGAAACAAGGCAAAGCGTGATGTTTAGTTACGCCTCTCAACACGTATGCCTCACATCGGTGGAAAGTAGGGATCGGAAGTGTCTCGATGGGAACGGATTATCTGAACATTAGGTTCTCGAGTGGCCATTGCCCACCCTGTTGCCCTGCTGCGGGATACAATATAAAGCTAAAAAAAGAGAAAAAAATATACTATCGGCGATATCATTTTTTAATAAGAATTTTCTAAATAAGAAACGGACATCATATAAAATAAAACTGTTTTCATGATCTGGTTTTGAGCTTACAAACAAATCTCTATCCCACATCGTGAATATAATTATTAAAAAAATATTCTATCAAACAGAAGCTCCGGCTATGTGCACAGGGTCTTAGACGACCAGGACATTCCTTTCCGCTTTATTCACTGTCAATCGATTTCTTCAGAAGGCACTTTGGGGCGTCCTCACGCTTTGTACGTGACCTTCCTCCTATATTCTCCATGTTGGTTTCAAACATATTCTTAAATATCTTCATGATACTTTAACGAATTATTTTTGTTTATTATCAGTTATATTTAAGGAAACTTTCAGATTTTTGATATGTTAATCATACTTTGACGTAGAAGAAATGGAACTCACGCTTTTCTATGTAGATAAGAAACAAAACTTAGTGTATCAAAGCGCTGGTACATTGATTTGTTGACTTGTTCATTTGTTCACATGTTGATATCCTGCAAATAGCAGGCAGAGGGAGCTTGAGATCCTAATTTCCCTTAACCTTTCAGGGAATTTACAGCACTGCATGTATAATGGTGAAACTCAATACCACTGCTTGCCACCAGAATGAAATATAAAATATTTCATTTCTCCAAGTAGGAATGAAAACCACAACCTGGCGCGTTCATAGTCGCACGCTTATGCCTCTGTGCCATGACACGGCTCCTCAGGAATCGTAAATAATAATAGATTAAACAATATTTTAATCAAAATCTAATAACCATTGAATTAAAATAACGCAGTCTCCGACCCCCGTATGCCGTCGTAACGGATGAGCGACGACGCCGTTAAATTTTACTGCCACTTAAAAGTACATTAAGTGGGGCATTGTTTCGCATTGCAGATGAATGCTTGAGTGGTCAATTGTTTGTATCTGATTTTATATTCGAACAAGATTTATTTATCTTTTGTATGTCAAGAGAAAAGTTTCTGTATCGCTTTGATGTGAAGGTAACTCGGCAAGTTCACGCGATGTAGGTCAGCTTTGTATATGATGGCTAAGTTTTACACGCGATATCACATTTGTTACGATAAAATCTGTTTTGATTTAAAGTTTGGCTTCTCGCCGTATCCCACGTATGCCAAGGTAGGAATGAAGCAACCCTATGTCAAGACACTCCCCACCTTCCTCTGAATTCGAAGTATTTTGTGTCGAGTGGCGGAACTCAACGACGCACTTTGCTCTGTTACCTGTACGTGGTGTGGGTATCGCGCCTTCAATCGTTACAGTCCTACGCTTGAGCCCGTGCGCCACGAACGGCACCTATAATTTAAAATTTTGATGCAATATTTTCATTATCAAAAATATGTATATAACATTGAAAGTTAATCAAATATTAATTTGAAATACCTACTAGGAGAACTACCTACCCTGCCATGTGCGTGAAGCTGAGTAGTAGTAGTATTTAAGGGAGAAGTAAAGAAATAATTATTATAATAAGCGTAATTTTTTTCATGGGACTGAATAAACGATGATAGTATTGATTTTCATTTGAGAAAATGATTATTATATTAACATTATTTTCAAGTCACTACTTTGGTATAAAAAGAGCAGCGTTGAGTTCCGACATTGAACATGCAATGTCTAGAATATGTGGGGAAAAATGAAAGTATAAATATAGTTTTTTTATTATTGTTTAGTCCAAAAATATTATAGAGTATCCTGTACAAATTGAATATACATATATATATATATATATATATATATATATATATATATATATATATATATATATATATATATATATATATATATATATATATATATATATATATATATATATATATATATATATATATATATATATATATATATATATATATATATGTATATTCAATTTGTACAGGATACTCTATAATATTTTTGGACTAAACAATAATAAAAAAACTATATTTATACTTTCATTTTTCCCCACATATTCTAGACATTGCATGTTCAATGTCGGAACTCAACGCTGCTCTTTTTATACCAAAGCAGTGACTTGAAAATAATGTTAATATAATAATCATTTTCTCAAATGAAAATCAATACTATTATATCATCGTTTATTCAGTCCCATGAAAGAAGTTACGCTTATTATAATAATTATTTCTTTACTTCTCCCTTAAATACTACTACTACTCAGCTTCACGCACATGGCAGGGTAGGTAGTTCTCCTAGTAGGTATTTCAAATTAATATTTGATTAACTTTCAATGTTATATATACATATTTTTGATAGAAAATATTCCATCAAAACTTTAAATTATAGGTGCCGTTCGTGGCGCACGGGCTCAAGCGTAGGACTGTAACGATTGAGGGCTCGATACCCACACCACGTACAGGTAACAGAGCAAAGTGCGTCGTTGAGTTCCGCCACTCGACACAAAATACTTCGAATTCAGAGGAAGGTAGGGAGAGTCTTGACATAGGGTTGCTTCTTTCCTACCTTGGCATACGTGGGATACGGCGAGAAGCCAAACTTTAAATCAAAACAGATTTTATCGTAACAAATGTGATATCGCGTGTAACACTTAGCCATCATATACAAAGCTCACCTACATCGCGTGAACTTGCCGAGTTACCTTCACATCAAAGCGATACAGAAACTTTTCTCTTGACATACAAAAGATAAATAAATCTTGTTCGAATATAAAATCAGATACAAACAATTGACCATTCAAGCATTCATCTGCAATGCGAAACAATGCCCCACTTAATGTACTTTTAAGTGGCAGTAAAATTTAACGGCGTCGTCGCTCATCCGTTACGACGGCATACGGGGGTCGGAGACTGCGTTATTTTAATTCAATGGTTATTAGATTTTGATTAAAATATTGTTTAATCTATTATTATTTACGATTCCTGACGAGCCGTGTCATGGCACAGGGGCAGAAGCGTGCGACTATGAACGCGTCAGGTTGTGGTTTTCATTCCTACTTGAAGAAATGAAATATTTTATATTTCATTCTGGTGGCAAGCAGTGGTATTGAGTTTCACCATTCAACATGCAGTGCTGTAAATTCCCTGAAAGGTTAAGGGAAATTAGGATCTCAAGCTCCCTCTGCCTGCTATTTGCAGGATATCAACATGTGAACAAATGAACAAGTCAACAAATCAATGTACCAGCGCTTTGATACACTAAGTTTTGTTCATCAACGTTTTACATAGAAAAAGCGTGAGTTCCATTTCTTCTACGTCAAAGTATGATTAACATATCAAAAATCTGAAAGTTTCCTTAAATATAACTGATAATAAACAAAAATAATTCGTTAAAGTATCATGAAGATATTTAAGAATATGTTTGAAACCAACATGGAGAATATAGGAGGAAGGTCACGTACAAAGCGTGAGGACGCCCCAAAGTGCCTTCTGAAGAAATCGATTGACAGTGAATAAAGCGGAAAGGAATGTCCTGGTCGTCTAAGACCCTGTGCACATAGCCGGAGCTTCTGTTTGATAGAATATTTTTTTAATAATTATATTCACGATGTGGGATAGAGATTTGTTTGTAAGCTCAAAACCAGATCATGAAAACAGTTTTATTTTATATGATGTCCGTTTCGTATTTAAAAAAATCGTATTAAATAAATGATATCGCCGATAGTATATTTTTTTCTCTTTTTTTAGCTTTATATTGTATCCCGCAGCAGGGCAACAGGGTGGGCAATGGCCACTCGAGAACCTAATGTTGAGATAATCCGTTCCCATCGAGACACTTCCGATTCCAACTTTCCACCGATGTGAGGTATACGTGTTGAAAGGCGTAACTAAACATCACGCTTTGCCTCGTTTCCAGAGCGTGGAATTGACAATAATGAATGTGTTATTTTCTACCATAGATATCGAGCCCACAACCAATTCCGTTTACAGTCACACACTTGTGCCCCCGGCGTCAGATAGACTTCAACATATTTTTTTTATTATTCTTATGATACACGTTAACACGATGTCATTATACAAGAAGACGGTCGCATTAATCAATCAAATCTCTTAAACATGCTCTTTTTTCATGTCTATTAACGTAAGTGACTATCGGAATATTACATTTCCAGTTTTCCAGTCCAAAATTAAACCATTTTCAAATGAAAACAATGATGTCGCTATCGTCAAGTATTTTTTAATACACGATTTATTTATATTACACGATTTTGTGTTTATTTTCTCATTTCTGTTTAAATTTTTTTAAACATTTTTTTTATGGATTTATAAGAATTAGACTTTATAGATGAGCCAGTACCCGTTTTTTAATTTGAAACTATTTTTTTAAATTTAATTTTACTTTCTTCGTCTCGCCCAACGTCATCGGCCTCGTCATACATGCTTTCCAAAGTTTAAAAGTTCTCATTCTGTTTGTGTTACCATTCTCCAGTACCAAACGATACTGTGTTTTGGAAGGTCACCCGAAGTCTCCCTCTACCTACTTGCCGCTCACTTTTCCTTTAAAATTTATTTTGCCATTCTATCATTCTTCTTTTGCTTTAAGTGCCCAAACTACATGAGCCCATGTTTCATTCTCACCGTAACATCGTCATTAGTAGAATGATAGTACATAACATTCTACTTTAATATTTGTAAAGTTGAATCTAATCTCGTAAGTTGAAGTTTTTATATAATTTCTTAAAGAACAACATTACATAACATCGACACATTTTCGGCAATGTTTTTTACAAGCCCGTTAAAGAAACTGCCACGTTATTTATAGGAAAAATTCCAAAGGAAATTGGCCGATAGATTAATAGCAGTGTAAAGGCGTGTTGGATTTATCGCAATCTGGCCTCTTTGTGTCGTTAATTGAAACGCGCGGGGCCTGTACTAATAATTGCTACAAGGATAGCACACGAAGGAACGTTCGTACGTACGAGTACGTAGACCCTCATGTGAATCTAATTTGTATTTTCATTCAAAATTAAGAGTTAATTAAATGCTTAGTAGATTTTTTTTATTATTTTTGTATTTATTATAGCTTCATATTGTATATCTTACATAGCAAGGACAGAGTAAATTTAGGAACCTAGTGCTAATTTGGTTCTCTTTAAGATGCTTTAGTTCCCTACTCTTTGCTGAATTTTGCAGAGAATGGCGGAACCTAACGTCGCACTTTGCCTAATTACCAGAGTAATAAATTTAAAAAAATAACTTAACAATTTAAAACCTGCCACGTGAACAGACGCACGGTTGTGCTCCCGCGATACTTTTTTTTTTTTCTTTTTTTTCTTTTTTTTCAGCTTCACGCGGTATCCCGCACTAGGCAGGGTAGGCAGAGGGAACGGAAGTGAAACCTAGTGTTATGACACTCCGTTCCACTTCCGTTCCCCACTCTCCGCCGAATTTGGGGCATTGCGTGTTGAGTGGCGGAACTCAACGCCGCCATTTGCCTCATTACCAGAGCGAAGAAATGAAACATTAAATATTTAAATTGAAAATATTAAATATTTCATTTCCTCGACTGGGGATCGAACCCAGAACCTGTCGGTTACAGTCACACTCTTGTGCCGCTGCGCCACGACAGGCCTCAAATCCTGCGATACAACAGTCTGTTATATTTTTTTTGGAGATAATTTTAGAGAAAATGTGAATAGGCAACCTGGTCAAGTAACGAGGTTATCGAGGTTATATTATGAATGCAATATTAAAAAAAATGTTAAAAACCAAGTGCAGCTATTTAGAGCTCACTGATAACTCCATGACTGTAAATTTGAATGTATTTAGATGTTTAATGTGAAAAAAAAAGACCAAGCCATAATTAGGGTTGATTAAATACAAAATTGGTGACCACGCCCGCAAACGTAAGTTTGTAACTTTTTATATTATGAAGTTTAGCAAGAAGTTTTAGTACAAATAAAAATAAAATGAGAAGCAATTAATATTTCTCCTACAAACAGACAAACTTATTATCATACAAAAAGAGTGCTCCAGCACACTTAAGTTTTTCAAAATAAGTACATTTTTACTTATCAACTCCCGTTGATACTCTACAGTCCTAAAATAAGTAATATAACCGGAAACGCTCGGTGGGTAAATGCGATTCGCACTTAACCGGTATTTCTTTTTTATTTTGAGGCACAATATCTTAAAATTAATTTAACATTTAAAAAGTCGCCCTTCTTGCTACTGAATGCTGAACTCAGATCACATTATAATTTTAAAATAACCAATTTATAGAAATAGTTTTAACAAGTTGGTCAAAGAGCCGTAGACCACATCGTTAGTACAACCGACTTATACAATTTGTTAGAAATAAAACAGCCATCAAAGGCAAAATCTATAACGAGCTGGTTTCTAGTATTTCAAATCCAATAATAATAAATTGTTAAATATTTTATAATTATTTTTAGTATCTTCCTTTCTAAATTATATGAGCTAGTTACGTTCGATATGATCATAGTGATAGTTACCTAGTGATTGCGTTCTCCGCTTTCCGCCTAAATTCGTTTTTTTTTTTTATGGAAAAGACGGCAAACGAGCGTACGGGTCACCTGGTGGTAAGTGATCACCATCGCCCACGGCCCCGAGTAACTCCAACGGAGCTAAAGGAGCGTTGCCGTCCTTTAAGGTGGAAGGGCACCGGGGCCCGGCATTACCTAATGCGAAACGCAGTGGCCAAAGCCACTACTTAACGCTGGTCTTGAATGCCGGGGGTGGTAATAATCCGGTCGAGTCTGCCCGTGCGTGTTTCCATTACTGACAACGTGACTCTACCACACGCAAGAGTTATATTAAGACATTGTGTGTTGACTGTTGGATCTTAACGCCGCGCTTTTTCTTATTACGGCCTTTAAAAACTTAATGATTTTAATATAAGTGGAAAGTATATAAATATAGATACTAATTTACCGCTAGCGTGTGAATACATATGCGGTAAAGATAAAAAGAAATGATCATAAAAAGAAACGCCAAAAGCAGATGTTCCAAAATACGTTTGATTAAGAAATAATTATTATAATAAGCGTAATTTTTTTCATGGGACTGAATAAACGATGATAGTATTGATTTTCATTTGAGAAAATGATTATTATATTAACATTATTTTCAAGTCACTACTTTGGTATAAAAAGAGCAGCGTTGAGTTCCGACATTGAACATGCAATGTCTAGAATATGTGGGGAAAAATGAAAGTATAAATATAGTTTTTTTATTATTGTTTAGTCCAAAAATATTATAGAGTATCCTGTACAAATTGAATATACATATATATATATATATATATATATATATATATATATATATATATATATATATATATATATATATATATATATATATATATATATATATATATATATATATATATATATATATATATATATATATATATATATATATATATATATATATATATATATATATATATATATATATATATATATATATATATATATATATATATATATATATATATATATATATATATATATATATATATATATATATATATATATATATATATATATATATATATATATATATATATATATATATATATATATATATATATATATATATATATATATATATATATATATATATATATATATATATATATATATATATATATATATATATATATATATATATATATATATATATATATATATATATATAATATATATATATATATATATATATATATATATATATATGGTGATTTGTGGTAAAATTTCAATAACTTTCTAAATTGTTTCAAAATAGTAAATTATTTATTATAAATCAGAAAATTTTATAAATAATTTGTAGCAATATAATTTAATTTTTGTGCCTATCTTATCGCAGGGACACAAGTATGTGACGATAAGCTATAAGTTGAGGGTTCGATTGCCACTCGAAAAAGAAGAATATTTAATATTTTCAAATGAATTATTTAATATTTACATTTTTTGTTCTGGTAATAAAGTAAAGTGGGACGTTGAGTTCCGTCACCCAACATGCAATGTGTCAAGTGCTGCGGTGAGTGTCTTAACACTAGGTTCCCTAGTTCCTTCAGCCAACCATACCATGTCCATACATCACACACACACACACACACACATACACACACACATATACAGCGTGAAGCTGAATCATATATTTCGACGTTCCTTTTCCGGATAAGAAAACTGCTACGAGACTTAACTAATAAGTGGCAATGTAATATATGTATTTCTCAATATTTTAGACCGAGCACTCCTTTGAAATAATCTCAATCGATCCCTAAGCCAACATCATCAAAGTTTTACTTTGTACAAATTGACTCACAACACACAGCCTGTAACTGTTTATCACGTGTATGGCAATTCTAAGTCCCAAAGTCGTAAATTCAAATATAACATAGTTAAATATTTGTGTATACGTATATATTATAATGGGCATACATTTGAAACTTTAAATTATAGCTAACCGCACAACAACAAAGTCATTTAACTTTGACTACAAACATTAAATATGCTTACAAGTAAATCATCCCTTTCCCTAAAGCGGAGGGTGCGTTTTTACCTCAAAGGGTGTAAAGGTCTACTATTGATTACGTATAGGCAATGTTTTGAAAGGTCAGCCAAGCTTAATTTGTTAGTTCTATGATATAAGCGATTACATTTGTGATCCGTCGACAGGCCAACATATGACTGTAAACGCGACAGATTATTTATTCAATCCCCAATTGAGTAATTTATTTTCATATTTTATTTCTTGCACTGGTACCAAGATAAAGCGCAGTGTTGATTTACGCCACTCAAAATTACGGAAATGAGAACGGAAAATACGGAAGTATCTCAAAAAGAACGAACGAACTAAAAAACGTCACATACGTGGAAATTATAATTATTTCTTTAATCTAAATACATATATGTCTGTCAAAAGAACAAATTATAACACAACGTATGATATTATTGTAAGAAATATTAAACCTATTAATCTATCAACTTTGAAATAGTGCTTTTAGAAAGCACAATAAAATGTAAAGTCACATTATGAAATATATTTTACCGTCATTTTGCATTTTAAATTATGACTTCTGCATTATAATATAGTGTTCAGTAGTTTTATATGAAATACTTGACGTCTTGCTTCACGCCCTCCCGCCCTCCTTGTATACGTACTGCGTCAGAGGGACAATATATCATAACATTCAACTTGCAACGCCAGCTTATTTGACACCATCATGTGAACGAGTATGCAGGATTGTTTTATTAAATTATTATGTGAGATTACTCCTCGCCTCTCGTACCATCTTCACTTCATAAATCCTTTTTACCTTATCCTTTTTTTCGTCTTTAATAGATACTACGTGTCTAACGAAAACATTATTAATTTGTCTTTCTTTTTTAATCAATTATATCTTATTTTTTAAACTTTATCAAACACTATTTATAACTAAAACGTACTAAATATATCGAAATACTGAAAAACAATTCTAAATAAGTATACTTTGTATAGATACCAAAATATGTTAAAATTCTATATTTCACCGAAACCAAGGCTGTACTTCCAATTATTGTACACCATCCAAAAAGTCCCCGTATGAAGTTTTCTATTAAACGACGCCTAATGAAATTGGTTGTCATCGGCGCGTGGATATGTGAAAACTTTATGCTACTTCGTACTTTTACTCCGACGTTAAATAACTGGGAATTATTGTAATTTCCTTACACGAACGTGTTTTCCACAGTGAAACTTTCAACCTTTATATACATATGTGAGTTCTACTTTTACAACAAATTTGCTTCAAAGAATTTTGTTTTCTAGCATCGGTACATACGATAATATTCTTATTTATCATGGAAAAATCTAATATTAGGGACCTAAAGGTATAATTGTTAAAAATGTTGTCTGTCCTAAAGGAAACTCTTTTAACCGGAATAATCGCGTATCAGTATGATGATGATATTCATGGTAACTCACGGGTAAAGTAAATTGGTTATCAGTTGAGATAACAGTTATATCAAACTTCCCTCAACGATCTCTTAATTACTACATATAAAATATAATCAATTTTAATTAACAATTAACAGTTCCCAGTATAAATTAAAAAACAACAACAAAGTGTAATTGTGAGGTGGGTTGAGAAAAAGACGACAAAGTATTTCTAACTATGCATAATTTTACAGAGTCAAGCTACAGCATGTTCATTTTGTGATAAAAATATATAGCAAGTTTTTTTTACATTGGAACTTTCAAAATCCTTTGATTAATATATTTAAGTAAGTAAGACATCTTGTATTTTGTGTCTTGTATGTGTAGGAAAAGTGTTTTCTGAGGGTTTTCAGTATTTCATTAAAGAATCTTAAGAGTATATAATGCGCAGTCCTACGACAATAAAATTGTTTGCCCCAGTTGTTGTTATTATATTTTTTAAATCGATCTCGTAAACGTTTTCTGTTCTTTAAAGTTTCTGTTTTAGTGAAAGAAATTTTCTATAAGTAAAATATGTTTTACTTTATCTTGAACTAGTAATATATTGTAATACTGAAAAAGATTTTCATTGTTTTAGAATGTTTACTTACTGAAAATGGAACAATAATATTTAATAGTTTTAATTGTGTATTACAAATTATATTGAGGTAAGTTTTAAATGTTCAACCGTAGCTCCTTAACCCATATACTATCCATTAAAGATGTATATCATTGCAATTTAATTTTGAAGTGCAATTTGTTTCTTAATAAAGAGAGTTTTGCTTTCATGAGCCTTTGATATCACATAAATATTCAATATATCAGCCCCTATTAAATCTTTTGTCTATGAGAACCACAATCAGAATAAAACATACATGTAGTTTTATATCAAACTATGTACCATACAGAACATAAAACATTATAATAATATCAAGAGAAGCTTTTAAAAGAATACAATTCCCAGTGGTTATAACCAAAAATGAAAATATTCGGTTACTTGTGTTCATACATCCACGAGGAAATGACATGAAAAATGTGTTATTTATTAAATATAACGAGACGAGTCTTATTTTGTGTGTCATAATGGTATACTTTGGGAGATAACTTTCAGTATGGAAAACTAGAAAGTTTCAACATATCTTTATTTATTGTATATTTCGGAAGTCAATACATAAATGTATTATAAGAGATTAGGAAAGAGGGTATTCGTATAACATACATACAAAACGAGTGGAAAGTTACATAATTTAAATTATGTAAATAAAGTTATGGTACTAATTACTTTATTGAATTCATTAATTTTATATTGAACCTTGCAGTAGTGCCTGAGACTTGTGACCACAGGTGGAGGCTTCAGGGGCCACTCTTAAATCTGAGCCTTTAAATATACTTTAAGACATGACGTGATAGAGATGTAGCTATTAAAAAGAATCTTAAAGGTGTTTTAGTGTCAGAAACTCGAAAAGTTTTTAAATTGCTCGAAAATATTTATAATTTTGTTATAAAAATATGTATTATGTAGTTATAATAGAGTAAATTACACTACAAGTGACATGATTTTCTCAACCAACAAAAGAAAATCCCCCAGTTTTAAAATACAACGTAAAGTATCCTGCAAGTCCAAACCGAGCTCGACCTCTATCGAAATATGACAAGCGCCCAAGTTTGAAACTTCCAAGTTATTTGCGTTAATGCGGGCTTCAAGTAAGCAGGAAAAGGCATTATTGAAAGGCATTTATGACGAGAATATTAATGAAATCTAATATAAATGTAAAATAACGCGGCGAAGTTAGAAGTTTGACAGCACTTCTGAGAATCGACGGGGGCTTGTATCCGGCAATGTTTTTGATGGTTTTATTCTAATAGAAAAATAATGTGAAGCCGTCATGGACTATAAGTGTGATTGTGATTCGATTTTTAAATCAAATAATAATAATTAAGTGGAAAGAATGGCTGTGGGCGAAAATTAGGCGGAAAGAAGGAGTGTGCTACGGACTGGTGTTTTAATGAGAACGGAGTCCTTAATAAGAGATACCCTCTGCCTACCTTGCGGTATATAGCTTTAAAATTTAAAAATTATAAAAGAAACTTCGAAATGTATGACATAATTGATAATTTCAATATTTTCAATTTAAAAATACTTTTAAGGGAGTTCCTAGGGAGTAGCGAGAATGAAAAAAGTAACTTTCGAAATCCTCTAAGGGCGCGATTGGAAAGTAAATTCTTCGTTTTGCTAATACTTTTTAAATATATTACCGAAATGAAATGTTTTGTGGTGGTGGAGGGGCACAAGCGTGTGTTTGTAATCAACAAGTTGTGGGTTCGATCCACACACCAAGAAGTGTAATATTTAATATTTTCATATTAAATATTCAAAGTTTTCATTACTTCGCTCTGGTAACAAGGTGAAATGCGGCGTTAAGTTCCGCCACTTAACACACAAGGTATTGCGTGCTAAGTGGCGGAACAAAATCAAATTCGGCTGGAAGTGGGAAACAGAAGTAGAGCGAAGTGTCTTAACACTAGGTTCCCTCAGGCTACCCTGTAATGTGCGTACACAGTGTTGAAAAGACGGTAGGAGCATGGTAGGCATATTTTATGGCATAAAATTCTTATTTCATTCTTGAAATATGATATTTTAATTTTAATGTTATCTCATTTAATAAACATGACATGATGGGATTCAAACTTACGCCTATTGGATACCTGGATATATATATATATATATATATATATATATATATATATATATATATATATATATATATATATATATATATATATATATATATATATATATATATATATATATATATGTATATATATATATATATATGTATATATATATATATATATATATATATATATATATATATATATATATATATATATATATATATATATATATATATATATATATAATATATATATATATATATATATATATATATATATATATATATATATATATATATATATATATATATATATATATATATATATATATATATATATATATATATATATATATATATATATATATATATATATATATATATGTATATGTATATATATATATATATATATACACATCCTCTACGTCACGAGTGAATGAAACTTGGCGAATGTGCAGTGCTCCACAAGCAATTTTTGTTGGCTCACTTTTCAAATACTGACTGAGCTTTTCATTTTTATCATAGAGTACAATCATTTTTAACATCGATATTGAATGAAAAAAAAAAATTAAAACTAAACTTTTATGTGGTTGAAATAACTCAGGCCAAAGCCTACAGTTATTGCAGTGCAATATATATGTACTTGGTTGTTGTATATACATATTATATTGAGTAAATAAAAGGCTTGTGTGTCATCATCTCTCTTGTATTTTATTCTTTTCAATTTTTTTCTACAGGTTTCATCACAGATTCCAATTTGTATTATATAGAAGCAGTGGCATTCATACTTACAGTTATATAAAACGTTTATTTTAAAATGAAACGAATGCCAAAATGTATATAAATAAAAAAATGTCTAACAAAATAACTCAAGAACTAAACTAAATTAAGTTCACCCACTTGTGGTACAATTCTAGTTTATCTTTTGATGTGAATAAATATTTATGTAAGGTCCGTAGCTAATTTAATCCTTCCTAGAGCTGGCTCATCTTGTTAAATAATGAATACAACGAGTGATCCTTTCACTGTCGATCCTTTTTAAATGTAAATACACAAGTTCTTATCTCCAGGACCGGGGGCAGCTGTTTACTCAAACTACCATTCATCAGGCTTTCTGTTATACAAGTTTTAGTTTGTTCAACCAATATTGTTATTTACACTGCGAATATTGTAATATTGTTGCGACGTTTTCGGTAAATGCGTAAGAGTTAATGTTATAGAATTTGGTGTCATATATAATACGACGGTCACATGATGATTGTGGATCTCTTCTAGGGAATTATTATATTTGAAAATATTTCCATTTCCTCGCTCTGATAGACAAAGCGTGATCTTAAGTTAGACCACTCAAAATGCAATATTTCGAAATATTAAGCAAAACTTACTTTAGCTTGTGAAATTAAGCGTATGATTCCTTTGAGGGCAATTTTGATTAGTTGTTACAGTACATAAGTGGAAAATTTACAATTGATGATTTTATTGGTTGCTTAGCCACGATGTCTATCATCGTGATCAATACCTACACTCGTGCTCAACGGTTCCGAGGTACCTGAACTTTTGCAACTTAACGGCTGGTTCAGAATCTAACTTAAAATTTGGAATTGGGTTCGAGTTCGGGTTCAAACAAGCCATATACTCGATCTGCAACACACTAGATCGCCGTTCTCAAGCATACCTTTTCAGGGGTTCACTTTACGTTCTAGCATCAGATACCCTGACGTCAAGGGAATTTTACTTATCTAAAAATTCTACATGTAGAGCTCACCTACTTTACTTGTATACTTCCATCAAAGTTCTAAGGTGAAAATTGACGTAAGTTTTAGTAAATCTATATTGAGACAATACACTCTCGACACAGCCTGATTTTGAACATGCGCAAGAAAAACTTTATGGTATGATTCATAAGTTTACAACCCCTATAACTAACACAATCTTGAACCCGTTTCCTTATACATAAGGGTAATGAAACTTGGTGGCCCCTGGTGTGGCATATTGACGTTACTTTTATATGAGTGAATTTACAGTTACCACAGATTCCAAATATAATTCAGGTAAGAAGAATTGGTAAAAAAACATAATGAGTTGTTATTTTAGAATGTTACAAAATTATATATCTACAGTACTTTAATGCTGCTATAAAAGATTAATTACAACAATATATATTTTTTTATCAATATAATAATGCTGTAAAATGTTTATAAGTACTACTTACCATAGCAGCTGAATATTTTTATGGATATATTTTACTGCCGAAAACGATTGAAATGCCACGAATTCTCACGCTATTATAAAAAGTCCACAAGCTTTTTTACCATTAAATAATTTCTGAATACGTTAATAAAATGTATGAGTTACGTTAACTGTTTTGGGTTTGATCTCATTTTGGAGAATTATTATGTTTTTATTTTATCCACTTTCTTGTTTCAACAGAACAAACCGTATCACGTCGTCGCATTACAATGTTTGTATTAAAAAAAAATGTTTTTTTAGCTTTCCGTACGTAGCTGATTAGACATAAGGAACCCGGGGTTCTTTCGTTTCCCCGGGAGGCCCTTTCTCGTTGTGTAGTGAGTGGAGGAAATCAATGGCCACCCTTTGGCGAACTACTAAAGCGAGGAAATAAAAAAAATATTATATGATTATTATTCGAATCATGAATTTTTCATACAATATTTTATATTTTAATACATTTATAGATCTATTGAATTAGCTATTTTGAATATTAATCGAGTTTGGGCGACGTGACTCGCAGTCAAATGTTCATAAGCTTTGAACTCAATTTTGACTTTCTGATCAAAAATAAAAAAGTCAAGCTCATGGGAACTTTACTATTTCGTTTTAAAATATATTATATAATTAAGCATTTTTAATAGTTTTTAATTTTCATTCAATGTGACTCACGGCGTATCACGCAAAGTGTTAAGATATTCCGTTCTTCGCATTTCGAGTGGCGGAATACAAAGCTATGCAATGTTTCTTGTTAACGGAGTGGAAAAATGTATACAAATTGAATTCTCCAAGTAATATTTTTCCGTCTATATCCATCGATGTGTAAAAGTAACTTCACGTAGTCACAAATTATTTCGAAATGCCTTTTGACTTATGGACAAGAGTGATTTAAAAACTATATTATTCCTTCATTTCTAGCGGAATAGCTAATATTAACACAACTAGACTTTGTTAACTAAAATATTGAGATACATTTATGTGAAAATAAAGCGACGGTTGTGGGTTCGGTACCCACTTGAATGAATTCATTAATTTGATCTTCTCATTATTAGGTCTACAAGACAAATCGCGGCGTTAATTTACGCATATAAGCATACAATGCCTTGATAATCTTTGGTGCATGAGGAGTTGAGGATTTTAACATTACGTTCCCTGCGTGCCCTATTACATGTAGAAAACAGTGTCAAGCCAAGCCAAATATATAATTTGTAATGAGAAAAAACAGAGAAAGCAAAATGGATTTGGGTATCAAGTCTCGTCGGGTACCTAGTGCGTCACCTTTCCGCCGGATTGGAGGCATTGCATATTGAGTGGTGGAAGTTAACGCTGTGTTTTTGACTCCTTATCACAGCGTAGAAATGAAAATATTAATACTTTTCTCGAGTGATTGAACCCACAACCTCTCGTTTACATTCGTAACAGCGGCCTCAATTATTATATTATGTATGTAATTCAGTATTTTTCAATTGTACTGCAAATACACGTAGAATATTCAATAGCTTTCAATTTATTACAGTTTCCACTATCAAGTCTTATGAAGACACTCAACTAGAATGAAATATAAATGTTCAAAGTTGCAAGAGAATTGTTTTCAATAAAGTAAATATTTGTAGCAATTTTAGAAACGGCTCGAGATAAACAGCAAATAGCCAAGTCAATATGGTGTATTGAAACGTAGCGACTTTAATATTGTTTTATTTGTCTTTATATTGAAATTTCATTATATAAATGTGTACTGTAGGTAGTCTATTGTGGTGTAGGGGCAGTGTGCTAAACGTGACCGGTTGTAGGTTTGATCTCCATACGAGGAAATGATATATTTAGTATTACCAATTTATTAGGATATGGAAGTGTGCTAATAGGAACGGAGGTTTCTAATATGGGGGTTTCTTTTTACGTACCGTGTTAAGTCCAGGAAGATGTAAAGTTAAATAAAATATTTATAAATATCCCCTTAATAAAATACTTCCTTCTGGGGATCAAATCCACAATTAATGCGCTTACAGAAAATTTAATTCAAGCAAGCAAATAATAAAATCATTTTAAATATTCTGTTCATTGAATACGTTTCTTATTTACAATTTACTTATTCATTACAGTTTGTGTTAACTTTTCAGTTCGGAAGTGCGGTTGCGGGAGCCATTAATCTCATGTACTGCCAAAGATTTCCAACTGAAAATCTTTGAGAACTTAAAATGTATTAAGCTTACCACTTACATCAACAGACAATTTATACATTTATATGATGTATCTTTACTTAAAAATGTCTGTAACTGATCACTATAATGTACATAGAAGATATAATAAAAATAATCATATGGTATAATATTTTTGTCTGTTTCTCTGCTTGTTTGTAACTCTATGTGCACTAACCTCAAAATAGCTAATCAGATTTAAATGCAGTTTTCACTATTATATTTTGGCCGACCTTTAAGATTTAATACTTATATTATTTGAAGTGGCTTAAAATTAAAAAAAAATGTAATTTAAAACCTAAGGTTTGACAAAATCGCTACAAATATTTCATTAATTTAGCTGCAATGTTACTTTTCTATGTATAGATATTGTCTTAAAAATGATAATGTTATTAGAAATAAAGTATGTAGTTAAAATTAGTAAATTAAACAGTGTAATTCAAAAGGGCTTTGGACGGAAGTAATAAAGCATTTCGAAATACGGGTACGTGGAAACTAATATTTTTATTTATTATTGTAACCGACAGGTTCTGGGTTCGATCCCCAGTCGAGGAAATGAAATATTTAATATTTTCAGTTTTAATTTTGATTTAATGTTTCATTTTTTCACTCTCTTAATAAGGCAAAGCGCGGCGTGGAGTGCCGCCACTCAACACGCAATGCCTCAAATTCGGCGGAAAGTGAACGGAGTGTCTTAACACTAAGTTCCCGGGTTCTCTCTGCCTACCCTACCTCGTGCGGGATATACCGTAAAGCTAAAAAAATATTTTCTGCTTAAATAAATTTTCAAAATTCAAGTTACATTAATATGGTTACTATATCATATATTACATATTTAGAGAGTTTAATATTGTATAAAACGCGTTCTCGTTATTTAACGTGATATTATAACGTTTTAACAGTTTATTACTTCTGATGGTCCATTAAATTTACGACGCTCATATCAGGATTAATGCACAGTACATTACGTTATTAGTTCATTTTGTATTATAATATTGTAGCAATTATTTGCTATTATGACGCCATAAAATCACTGTTGGTATAACTAATACGAGATTTGTAGATATCATATATTATTAAAGTAAATGCAAGTATTGTTATTTTAAGGACTATATAAATATATAAACCAGTCTTACTCGTAAGTCAACTTGTTCTATTAATTCTCCCTTTGAATCTTAATGTGGCGCGGCATACGACATGCCTCGTTAAATTAGGCCCAAAAGGTTCATTAAGGGAAAAATTTAAAGAAATTAATACAATGACCGTTGCATCGCAATATATTTTTGAAAATATTATGTATGTTAAGAAAAATATTAATGAACTTAGCAAAATTGGGGACATACATAATATTAATACTAGAAATAAGTTTAATGTTAGTGCACCTATGACTCGATCGCATCGAGTCCGTAATTCTATTATGGGTCAGGGTGTACGCTTTTACAATAGGATCCCAGAAAAAGTCCGAGAACTTTCTATTTCACAATTTAAAAAGTTGTGAAAAGACGTTTGTGTGTTAAAGGTTATTACCATATTAACGATTTTATAAATGATAACACGCCTTGGGAATGAAATTCTCGCTCCAGGCTACTTCAAATGTATCATTGTCACATAATTATACATATGATGAAAAATTTTTGATAAAAAAACAGTACAGTAACTTTAGTGAACTGGTCGTAAATTGTTTGACGAGCAAAAAACGAAGCTTAGAAATATTTGAATTTGAATTTGACACTCAACACTCAACACGCAATGCCTGCCAAATGAAAGATATAGCGTGAAACAGAAAAAATGGATTTCTTCTTATAAATAGGTTTATACATATCAATGATATATATATATATATATATATATATATATATATATATATATATATATATATATATATATATATATATATATATATATATATATATATATATATATATATATATATATATATATATATATATATATATATATATATATATATATATATATATATATATATAACTTTTACGTTGTATCCCGCATTTATCAGGGTAGGTAGACTCTCAGTTTCGTTGAGATGACTCGCTCTCATTGCCTTTTTATCTTAAAAATATTAAATATTTAATTTCCTCCAGTGGCAATCGAACGCATAAATTGTACATTATATTTTAATATAAATAGAGAAAAGCCATAAATATTATAATAATTATTGAAGCACCCTTTAGAACCACATAATTTTTCTCTTATAGAACATTAAACAATAATAAATAAGGCTCGAGCCAACACAAGTTGAACGGAGGGCGGCGTCGGGAAGACTAATGGTGACCTTACGTCAGTCGCAGACGCGGACCTCTGAAGGGCCAAACACTTGTCGAGATAAGCTCGTCTTGTGTCAAAACCACTACATATGTATGTAGGCTTCGGTAATGGACGTTTAAGCGTTCCTTGATGTGAAATATGTGTTAATTTTAAATGTATTCTGAGATTACTAACGAAATTAACGTGGCTTCGCCCGATTATACTTATTATTTTGCTATAATCTAACAAAATATTTATATAAATTGTAGCCTATAAATAATGTAATATGTGAACTATATTACTGTAAAGCTTCAAAATCCATTTAGTATTTTTTTGCGTGAAAGTAAAATTAAAATGTGTACATTATATAAAATTAGTAGCAATGATATAAATATAAAGAGATTAATGTAATTAGGTTCAAGTTTCTTCTACCTATGGCAAGAACCTGCCTAAGGACACTTTGCCCGCCAAAAGGAACGCTCTTAGTATCTTTTACATTGTACTTTCCGCCCAAGTTTCGAAATATTGCATGGCATCGACGGTAACCAACGTCGTGATTTATCTTTCAAAGTGGCAAATTCTACAAATGGACATCGAACCATCAACGCTCGCGGTATCCCATTTACGACGACTAACGTACATTAAATGTATATTTATAAAATGTTACTTTATAATCGCTAACATAATATCACGAATGTAATAATTGATCGTGACATTTAGTAAAGTTTCTAACACAAACATGGAGTTAAGCGCAAGGCGAGCAAAGACTACGTAATCAAGTACAAGTATGTACGTACCCTAATTTCCGTCTTCATTAATATTCCATAACAGGTAAATAATTCAAAGCGGCGCTTAAAACATTTGAGCCGTCAAAATTGGGTCCACGTATTAAATATTCTAATTTAACTAAAATTTCATAAAATGTTAACAAAATTTACGAACGTTTAATGCTAGAGTAATTTGGGGAACGCGTATTAATTTTTGTTCCTTTCAAAATAAATTGCGAGGCACTTGGGAAGTGTTTCAATGGACAACCTTAATGATTGACAGCTGTGTGTTGTAATGTATCGAACATTCGTTGGAATACCTTAGGCGAAGCACCGCATAAATGTAAAACCCTTCACAGGTTCGATTCTTACTCGCTGTAATAAATTGTTTACAAGTCAACGTGCTAGTACCATTCAAAATACAATGTCTTTGAAAATTAACTGAAAAGTGGAAAATAGGATAAAGCGTGTAGTTAAAAAAAAATTATATTAAAAACAGTTCAATTTATAGATTACATCTTAAAGCAGTTTGTTGTTAATAAATATTTAAAAATTAATTTGTCGGTACATCGACGACGAAATGAGAAATTATTAACAAGGAAGTAAAATGACGTGATGACTTTATGAACGTATCAGTTAGTGTATTCGACCGCCACTTGAGTAAATAAAATATTTCATATTTTTATTTTCTTCGCCCTGGTCAGAAGGCAAAGTCCATATCTCTACTGGCAATAAAACGGAACTGTACGAATTGGAATGAAGTGCCTTTATACTGGGTTCCGAGGTTTCCTTTTTCTATGTAGGATACGTCGTAACGCTAACGAAACAATATTTAAACCTAAATAAAAAAAAAATATTATAACTCCATTATTTTTAGTTGTCACCAAACACTCAATACATTACTGATAACTGATTGCAGGAAAATTGATCTTCCACCATCTTCACGTTTCGCCCAATAAATAAGTAGTTTTAAACGATTTTAACCGGTAGACACCCGTGAGTCTACCCGTTACCACGGACTACTGGAAAGTATTATAAACGTCGGGTTTCCAAAAATGCGTAAAGCAATACCTATACGCGATTAATCCGGTTAAAATAGTTTTATTTAAAATGTGTAACAATCGCAAAAATCAAAGATGTTATTAAATTAGTACTCATATATATAGAAATAAACACAAAACCATTACTAAGAAGATTACCACAAATATTTATTATTAGCCCAGTAATAATTCAATATATTGCGCCCTCCATTCCATACAAAAGATACCTACATCAAAAAAGTAAATATATCCAAAAAATACGAAATTAAAAAGTTCAATAATAACCTGCGAGCAAGTATATTAACTCCGTCCCACACAATGGGGCAGTACAGAAATGTTTGTGACAGAATTTGAAGAGATATCTATCGCGACCCGCCACAGGTACCCATATCATTATCTACCCCTTCCTACCCCAGCCCCGAACCGGCCGGCCGTCCCTTCGGAACCATAATCTACATAGATCCAGGGACAACCTCCGATATCAATTGAATAGAAAGTCAATTTCATTTTGGTATCCGAGCGGTTTTAATTTGATTAATTGAAAATACAAAAAATGTGACAATACAATAGATATTTAGAAATGTGGTTCTTATGTATGTTTATATAATTAAAGTACGTGGTAGCTCTAATAATACGTACGGACGGTTACGGTGACACAATAAAGGCGATTTAAAGAACTTTATACTCACTGAGCTTAACGCTGCTGTTATTCCGCACATGGCAGGGTAGAGTCAGTGAGCTTATTAACCTAGTGTTAAGACTCTCCGTTCCATTCGCCGCGCTTTGCTTTTATATACATGAATATTTATTTAATAATAGAGCCCTGTACTGTCAACGCGATGTTAGTGGCCTTGATTTATACTAGGCAGAATGATTATATTTCAATTACTTTCGTTCTTCCGTGTTGCCTTACTCAACAAAAATAAGTTAGGACACAATGTGTTTTATTAACACTTGGTTCTTAACCTTGTTGCATGTCTTTTATTTCAGCTTCACGCTGTCTCATACGTGGCAGAGTAGGCAGAAAAAACTAGTGTTGATAAACTGATTACCCTTCCTATTTAAACATCTTAGTTCCCCACTTGCAGCCGAATCTAAGGCGTTGCCTCGTATTTCATTTATACTGCAAATATTATACAAAAAAATAATTATACATACACATATACGAGTATGTACATATTATATACTTCGCTAGTTGTAACTAGTTAATTAATGCCAGTAATAGCAAGTAGATAGAAATGTGATAATCTAATTACGAACTAAACGCACGCACTAATTTAATTGAGGAATGTCTAACTTGGTTTAATATTATTTACTTAGATACATATCTATCATAACAAAGCAGCATTTTGGTATTTCAATTTTAGTTTCTAAATTAAAAATATTGTATGTTGGATTAAACAGAGAAAATTATAGGCAATTGATCTCTTTTAAACAAGCTTTTATTAGCTTCGGCCTGTATGTATGTTTGTCTCCAAAATTGTCCTTTAAATCATCATACTTTGTTGCACTGAGTGGTAATCAAACCTACGACCAATATCTGATAGCTTAAACACATATAAATATTTAAAAATGTTTTCCTATTGTTTTAGCCAATCGTCGCGTGATGGCGCATGGAGTGCGCGCGGACGGCGTGGTGCGCGACGCTGGCGCTTGCGGTGCTGGCGGCGGCGGGCCCGCGCTACAGCTCGCGCATTGTTCACACGCAAGCTGGTAACTACCACGTATGGTTTATAGAATAGATATAGCTTTACAATATAAGGATTCTATGATATTATTGCTACTTTTACTTGGAGGTTCGCCCGCGTGATCAAATTGAGCTCTTAATGAAATTATGAGTTTCGAAGAACTGGAGGTAAGTCTTTCCGCCGATACCGTTGAACTTGTTGAAATATATAATTAATGTTTTGATACAGGAACAATTAATTTAATATTAATGATAAAAATATTTTTTTTATCAAAGACCAGTAGTTTCTGAGATAATTCAATTATGCTTACTTTACTATTTACAGATTTATTATTTATTAGTAGAGACGTCGGTTGTGTATCGAGTATTGTCTATTTATTCCCACTAGAAGCAATGAACCAAAATTATTTCTTTCAAAATTATTTATTATTTTTGATACTAAAATTTGTTGTAAAAGTACATCTCACATATACTTAAAAAGGTTCTAGTAAGCACATTGGATTAATTCCCAGCTATTTAATGACAGAGTAAAAGTAAAAAGTATTAGACGTGTCACAAAGTTTTCACATATCCACGATTTGATTTCTTTAGGCATCGTTTAATAGAAAACTTTCATAGTGAGACTTTTTTGGGGGATAGTGTACGATAATTAGAAGTACAGCGTTCGTAATGATATTTTTGTTGAAATAGTATTTTTAATATAATTTGGGATATATAAAAAGTATACTTATATGTAGTTAATTTTCAGATATTATTTAATGCTTGTTTGCCTTCTGAGACTGATTGCACTTCAATTGTACTATTCGTATTTAACTATGTAACACGGGATACGTCTATCTAAACATATAAATATTAGATACGACTATTATGAAATTGGATCGATACACAATACTAGATAGAAATACTATATAAAAAATTAAATACAATATTTTTTCTTAAAAGCATTTAAATAAAACAATCGTACAAAGACGTTTACACGACAGTGTCATATGCGAACGTCGCAAGTGGCAAGAGGTGATATATTTTCCCTCTGACGCCGTGAAGCAAGACGTCAAGTATTTCATATAAAACTACTGAACAGTATATCATAATGCAGAAGTCATAATTTAAAATGCAAAATGACGGTAAAATATATTTTATAATGTGACTTTACATTTTATTGTGCTTTCTAGAAGCACTATTTCAAAGTTGATAGATTAATAGGTTTTAATATTTGTTATAATAACAACATGCGTTTTATTTTAATGATTTTTTTATACAGACATTTCTATTATTTTTGTTATTATTGATGTGTATTTTTTCCATGCACACACATATATATATATATATATATATATATATATATATATATATATATATATATATATATATATATATATATATATATATATATATATATATATATATATATATATATATATATATATATATATATATATATAAGAATTAAAAATCATGCAAGAAGCTGTTGGACAAACACAAACATTCAATAGAGTTAAACAATAAAATGCGTATTGAGTGTGTCAACGCTAAGCTTAATATATATTAAATATTTCATTTTCTCGAGTGGGGATCGATCCACAACCTGTCGGGCTTGCAGTCACATGCTCATGGCTACGATAGGCCTGCGTAAAAAAATTATATAAACTTTTTATATGTACGTATATTTCACTCTTTAACGAAATATGTCAACGCAACATATTATCGTTAAAAGTTATCGCCAGTAAAAATATATTGCTTTTATAGTAAAAAGGTACATATGTTTATTTTAGTATTGAGAATATGTTTTTTATATTCACTCTGTATCCCGCTTATATAAGAAGATACATTCCAACCAATTTTCCAGAAATTCCATGTGGACTCCACATCGGATTTTATTACCGATAGAGTCAGGAAATGAAGATTATTATTTTTTTTAACTTATACTTATATATATATATATATATATATATATATATATATATATATATATATATATATATATATATATATATATATATATATATATATATATATATATATATATATATATATATGTTTAAAAATATATATCCATACTAATATTATAAATGCGAAAGTAACTCTGTCTTTCTGTCTGTCTGTCTGTCTGTCTGTTACCTTTTCACGCCTAAACCACCCAACCGATTTTGCTGAAATTTGATATGTAGATAGTTTGCATTCATGAGAAGGACATAGGCATATTATTTTTTGGAAATTCAACTCTTAAAAGGGTTAAATGGGGTGGCAAAGTTTGTATGATAAAAATATTTTTATGCACATTTTTGAATGAAACTTTGAATTAATGCTTTTTAGTACAAATGATGAAAACGTATTTCAGGGTTTTTCGAAATTTACCCCCGTTGGGGGTTGAAGGGGGTGGCTAAGTTTGTATGGGAAATTTAATTCTATTGAAATATTTTTCGTGACACTGAAATAATGCTCCCCAATACAAATTATGAGATACATATCTAAGCGTTTTTTGAAAATCAACCCCTATGGGGGTGGCACAATTTGCGTAGGAAAAAATATTTAACAGTAATTTTTAACATAAGCAGTCCATAACAATGAACCACGTACATCAGTTTATCATTAACGAAAAACACACAAAAAAATTGGTTAAAAATAGGAAATAAGTTCTAGAAAGTGCAGCAGCGGCGACGCAGCAGTTGTGGGGCGCGCGCGTGATAAGTAATCTATGTTACTTCATTTTTGTTTCCAATAGCTTTGGAACTAATTAAGTTCAGTTTTGATCGATGCTATCAATTTAAATAAATAATTAGTAATTTATTTCTTTTTTCAACTTAGTTTGTTGACAAAATTAGTTATTAGTGAAGGTTCTCTTTATTTATCTAAATTACATAGTTAAGTTTTTTTAATGTAAGTATATTAATGCAACCTGATTCCTTAAACATTGTTTTTTTTATTCGTATTACTTGGTAATTGTATTATTCTATAGATTTGTTGAATGTTTCTTCAAACAATATTTTCAGACAATTACAGTCATTTGTTTCTAAAATTTATAGAATTTCCAAGTTTTTAAACAGGAATAAGTAATTTGATTTTGTTCAACGTCTATATATTTTGTGCTATTTATGTTCCTCCGATATGCCTCGCAAGCGTAAATCAGATTTATCGCGTAGCTTTTCAAGAGCTCGAGCCGCGAAAGTGGCTAGAACTCAAGAATCTGAAGAGCAGACTCAAGCAAGGCAGATTTTATACAACGAGCGACAAGCAGCTGTAAGGGTTATCGAGACCGTAGAACAGATTCAAGCTCGACAGCATTTAGACGCCGAGAGACATGCGTCTCTTAGAGCGTCCGAACAAAAACTCTAGAACAAGCTCAGGTCCGGCAAATCTTAGATGCGGAGCGTCACGCACCTTATAGAGCCACCGAGACCTTAGAACAAACTCAGACTCGGCAAATTTTAGATGTGGAGCGTCACGCATCTCTTAGAGCCACCGAGACCTTAGAGCAAACTCAGACCCGGCAATTTTTAGACGCCGAGAGTCACACATCTCTTAGAGTCACTGAGACTTTAGAGCAAACTCAGGCCCGGCAACTTTCAGATGTTAAGCGTCACGCGTCACGCATAACTGCAGAAAGACACACGAATAGTCACAAAGGCGGCGAGACGTTAATGCGGAACGACAAGCAGAAAGAAGACGCGCGCTTACGCGTAACACGTGGGAGGCGTTTCACGATGCCGCGTTTGATTATGATCCACTGGTTGACTACGTCAACCACCGATTAGTTATAATTGGGAAAATGGATGAAAAATGTAGATATTGCGAAGCACTAAAATGGAAAGATGAAATTCCTGGTATGTGTTGTTCTGGAGGAAAAATCTCGCTTCCATTACTTGGTGTGCCAGAAGAACCACTTAAGACTCTGCTTTTGTATGACTGCGACGAATCACGCCGCTTTTTAAACAAAATAAGAATATACAATTAGAATCACTTCATTTGGTGTTGACAAGGAAGTTGTGATGCCTGGATTTCACTCATTTTGGAATTGACTACATTATCAGCGCCAAAATACCGGATCCATGCGGTCCAGAGAATCCACAGTGCCCTTGCATGAAAGACGGTAGATGTACTAAAAAATTTCCACGCAAATTACACTCAGAGACAGTTCACAATGATAACGGATACCCGATGTATCGTAGACGAGCGCCAGCAGACGGAGGTCAAACGGCAACTGTAAAACTTCGAAATGGTAGTCATGCTATTGTTGATAATAGTTGGGTCGTTCCCTATTCGCCTATTTTGTCAAAAATGTTTAATGTAGAGGTTTGTAGTTCAGTGCGTGCGATTAAATATATCGGTAAATACATAAATTAAAACAGCAATCAAGCTATTTTCAATTTTAGAAGCACAGAACACGTAAATCCCGTGGATGATGTACAAACGTATCAGTCCGGTCGTTATGTCAGCAGCAACAAGGCCGTGTGGCGGCTGTTGGGATTACCACTACATGAAAGGGATCCTACTATTACGCACCTTAGTGTGCACTTAGAAAACGATGAACGAGTTTATTTTACGGAAAATAATTTCAATGACCGGGTGTCAACTCCACCTAAAACCACGCTCACGCTTTTTTTGAACTACGCGCAAGGGATGACTTTGCAAAAACTCTTCTGTATGTTGATGTGCCAAGATATTACACCTGAAACGCAACAAGAAAAGAATGGAAACGCAGAGTTCAAGGAGCTCCTGTTCAGAATTGGCCCGGTGTTAAATCTGGTGATGCTCTAAGTGGAGTTTACACGATCCATGTGTGCAACATGGAATGCTATTGTTTGAGAATGCTGCTACATCATGTGCGAGGGCCTACGTGTTTCAAAGATTCCGTGCCTACCCATAACCTGAGATTGAAAGTTGGTGTCCCCGTTCTATTAATGCGTGATCATGATGCACGTCGGCTATGCAACGGCACTCGATTACAAATTGCGCACTTGGGGAAAACATCGTTAAAGGAACAATTATGACTGAAACGACAAAAGGAAAAAATGTTCAGACTTGCCGTTCCAGTTTAAAAATGTGCAGTTCCCTTTTAAAATTAGCAGGTGTGCACTTAGAGAAAAAAATGTTTTCCCATGGGCAATTGTATGTGGGGTGTTTCCGTGTATCTAGCCCCCAAAACCCGTACATATTATCAAAAGACGGTAAAATAAAAAACGTAGTCTATAGTAACGTATTGTAATAAAATATCCCGTCTATAAATATATATTCCTGTATATTGCATACGCGGACGCGGACGAAGTCGCGGGTAACAGCTAGTATATATATATATTAGAGTCAAATATATAACTATAAAGGTACCTATATAACTCAATCAATGTTTGTAATACGACCAAGTAAAAATAATCTGTCAAAATTATTTAATCTATGCATATTGTGGTACTTCATTCATTTCCAAAATCCCGTCCGTCCTACGCTTAGCGTGTAAGTTTAATGCTTCCGGTACAAGTCCGGGATCAGTGATCCCGGGACAATTCAATCAAGCCGGGATCTGTGGGTGGGAATCCCGGAATATTATAGGTGAATGGAGTCGTTCCGCTTTGTATTACAAAGGCACAGGGCGTCATACCGAATTAATAATTGTCGGTACTACGCTCCACGTAATTGGTTGAGATTGACCGTCCATTGAAACCGCTCAGCCCGGTCGGACGAATCGAGCTTTTTTTTGTTAATTAATAATATTCCATTACGAGCTTTCCGCTTGTTCTGTACGGCTTTTGTTGGAAATCTAATTAAATTGTTTACTTTTCTCAACTGAGAAAAATGTACAAACAGCGTTTTTTTTATATTTTACGTGGAATTATAAAAGCTTATATGTAGCTTCTGTTTATAGAAACTTTTAATTCATCGTCGAATATGTTTTATTTCGTTTTTATTTAGACTGCTTGTAACCGTATATTCTTTCGTTTTAAATAGTGAAGTCGGCTTACTGTTAATGCGTTAGGAAAACAATGTAATAATTTATTACTGATGAATATAACTTATAATTATTGGAGACCAGTTTTGGCACAGCGATAGGCGGCAAGCGGCACGTAAACGTGACAAGTTGAGGGATCAGTTTCTCATTGGAAAATTAAAATATTTAATATTTTTAAGACTAAGTTCTTATACTTCGCACTGCTTACTCTGCTTATAAAAAAAGTAAATTTGTTATAATAATTAGAAAAAAAATTTTCTAAAACTTTTATTAAAAATTATATAAAAATAATTAATTGAAACCTTCAAAAAGTAAAATTTAAATTACTATAGTATCAAAGATACACAATAAACCCCTTCCCCTCCATTATGTTGCTCCATCAAACTCAGTTGAAAAGGGTGCTAACTTGGCATCCAATATAACCAGTTCCAACCATGTTCTAACCGTTGAACCCTAAACTCCTCCTCATTACTTTGTACCCTTCACATCAAACAGCCTCATTTGGTCCGCTACCGACCACAAGTGCATGTTCTAAATGAAGTAATAATTAAACTTGGAAATTTGTTGATCAACTTCGCTATAATTTACTTTGTTAGCTCAAAGTTTCCTCCATATTGTGGAGAATTTAATAAACATGCATTTGAAGACCTGCTTTGTTCGGTTGTAGACTGAAATTAACGCCGTGTATTGCTGATGGCTGCATCGTAGACTCTATTACTGTTATTAATGGAAGAGCGCACGTCTTTAACATTACATTATGAAACATTATATTATTCTTAACCTAAAACGTACAAAGGACAATTTTATTAGTTTTACCAAATTTATCTATCTGTAACACCGTAACTGCTGAACGAATTTGAATGTGTTTTGTTAATGTTTGTAGCGGTGGTTAGGTATGTTTTATAATAATTAAATTAATAGTTTATGAGCTAGAAACACTTTGCCAAATAGTGATTATAGATACAATTGCGATTGTAAATTATTAAGCGATTTTATTCATGCAAATATTTAATATAACTTTATATTTTGATTCAAATTACTTTTTAATTTTAAAAAAGTCTTTTTTCAAGTAAGTCACTGGACACGCAATATCTCTATTTAGGTGGAAAATATTGACCATAATTTTAATGTGTGGTTTACCGTTTGATTGTAAACGTGATGGTCGTGGATTCGATTCTCATTAATAGGAATGAGTTTCATTTCCCTGCTCACTTAATGCTGTCTTAAATATATATTTTGGCCATTGTCGTGGCATTTGTGCACACGTAATGCCTCAAATGCCGGCAGAAAGTGGAAAACGGAACGGAATGTCTTTCCACTAGGTTCCCAAGTTCTGCCATGTACAAGGTACAGCGTAAAGCCGAAAAAAGGTTACTGCAGTTTTTTATTGTTTATAGATAAAACTTTTTCGTAGTTTTTAAAAGGACAATGCTTTTGTAGAACATTGCTTAATATGTATATTTGAAAAGGTTAAGCTAGCGCAAGCAATGTGAACGTTCAGGAATGTCATTACTGTTGACATTTTAAAAATGGGAAAAAAGTAGCCTATGTTTATCCTAAGATCTTCAAATAACTGATCAATGAATGACATTCTAAGTTTAACATGAAACTTTATCACAATTGGCTTAGCGGTTTGTACGTGATCACGCCATAGACAGACAGACAGAGTTACTTTCGATATAATATTATTATGGATGTAAATTTAGATTTGCATATAAGAAGACTATGACTATAAATTAACATTGTAGACATGTAAGAAAGATCAATCAAATGTCTTCATTTGCCTGTTCAAAGCTCAACGCTTTCACAGAGCTGTCATTTGCAGATAAATGAATAGACCTGCTTTTGAGTTCGATATCCAAACCAATTTTAGGCCCTAAGCTAGTATTTGGGCAGAAGAGTCATAATAAATTATTATTTGTCAGTGTGCTTTACATCTATCGATACTATTTATAGCTGCGCTGTGTCTTTCATATAGCAGGATAGGCAAAGGGAACCTGGGAACCTATAGTTAAGACACTCCGTTCTTGTCAAGATACTTTCGATGTTCACTTTCCGCTGGTAAGTAGAAAAGTTTGGATGAACGTGCAAATTTCAAGAACTACTGATTTCAAATGAAATAATATTTTTGTATAGTATAGTCTAGTTATCGAGGAACGCTATAAGCTATATATATATTACACTACTTCATGGATCATACATAACTCTTATTCATTTCCATGTGACCATTGGGACGGATTTCCAGGTAAAATAACGTGTTATTTTATTTTCTTATGACATTATTATAGCCGTGTGATTCCGGCTTAGAATAGGATCACCCTGGTACTGATGGTGTCGTAAGAGGCGGCTAAAGTGCGTATGGTAGAGTCACGTTGCCAGTAATGGCAACACGCATGGGCAGACTCGACCGGATTATTACCACCCCCGGCATTTAAGACCGGCGTTAAGTAGTGGCTTTGGCCACTGCGTTACGCATAACGTAATGCCGGGCCCCGGTGCCCTTCTACCTTAAAGGACGGCAACGCTCCTGTAGCTCCTCTGGAGTTACTCGGGGCCGTGGGCGACGGTGATCACTTACCATCAGGTGACCCGTACGCTCGTTTGCCGTCTTTTCCATAAAAAAAAAAAAACATTATTATGTGGCTGGGGCTTATGTGGCACAGGGGCACAGGCTTGTGACTATAAATGTGACAGTTTGCAGGCTCACCGCGCGGAAACGAAATATTTAACATTTTTATTTTCCTCGCTCTGATGATCCTGCCACTCAACTCCAAATGCCTACAGAATTGAGCGAAAAGTGGATATCATCTGAAAATTACTTAATGAGAATGAAGTGCATTAACACTTAAGTTCCTGCTGTCCACTCTGCTACGTGCGGAAAACAGTTAAAAAATAGGTTTGATCTCATTTGTAGAACTAACTTTTAAAAAAATACATTCAAATAATTTATTTAGATAAGGTATTGTTTTAAATTTTACCTCAATGAGCAATCAATATTTCTAAATAATAAGCTCTGGTAATAAGGCAAAGCGCGGCGTTGAGTTCTGCCACTCAACACGCAATGCCTCAATTTCGGTGGAAAGTGGGGAACAAAAGTGAAACGGAGTGTCTTAACACTAGGTACCCGGGTTCCCTCTGTCTACCCTGCCTCGTGCGGGATACAGCGTGAAGCTACAAAATAAAATTCTAAAATACGAAATTTAATATTTTAGTATAGAAAATAACCAAAATGTTTGTGTCCAGGAGCAATCAGAGGCATCATAGTGGAGCCCGCATCACGTCGGTTGGAGCCAGTGGAGGTGTTCCGGGGGGTGCCCTACGGCGGGAAACCAGCGCGGCTCGGAGCCCCGCCGCCCGCGCCCACGTGGCCCGGCACCCGCCTTGCGGACACATACGCGCCCGTCTGCCCGCAACGATATCCGGATATAACGAACAAGTTAGTCTTCATGGAACATTTTAAAATTTATAATTAATATTGTAATGAAATTACAATTTTATTAAAAAAATATTTTTGCTATGTGTATTGTCAATTAGTATGGTTATTTATGCTACTTTTATTACTAAATGTGAAGAACATACTTCTGGATTTGTTTTTAAATATGAACATTATTCTTCTAAATCAGCACAATTTTATCGTACTTCCGGTTTAATTACTTATATATACATCATCATCATCATTTTAACTAAATATATATTATGTTATAATTATTAGTTCGCTGGAATATTATATTAAGTAGCACTTTATGGATATTATGATATAAAATGTATATCATTAATTAGTACAGTAGTTGTACATGTAATAATATAACATTTGTAAAATATTTTCGTGTGTATTTAGTACTTTAACAGTATCTATAGGCGAAGGGAAACTAGTATCGAGATTATTTTACTATATATTTTCTCTTTTATATATACTCTATATGTTATATAACTACTTCATTCTCTGATCTGGGCCTGAAAACGAGATACTTTATATTGTTAAGATTAATTACTGCAATAATAATGGTTTAAGTATAATAAAAAAAATGTTTTATTATTCAAATCAAAACAATTTTGACATGATGTTACGCGGAAAATAATATTTAATAAAAATGATTTTATATAATTATTACAAACAGGACAGCTGCTCTATCAAAGATGCCGCTAGGAGTGTACAAGGAGCTGCGAGCTTCTGTACCGATGCTCGTCAACCAGAGCGAGGACTGCCTCTATCTCAACATATACGTGCCCGGTAGCGGTAGGTGTCATTAGAGTTAGTTATTGTCTAGAAACTGTATCATTGGGATATTTTGTAAAATAATATATGTCAAATTTCAATAATATATCATGAATCATCAAAAAGTCCAATAGTTTTATCTATGCATTGGCTGACACACAAATTTTATACATATATAAAGATAAAAACATGTTATTACAAAGGCGCGCGCGGCGTGGAGGCGCCATACGCGGTTGTGGTGTGGTTAAACGCGGCGCACGAGTGGGGCTCGGGCAACACGCTGGACGGCGCCGCGCTCGCAGCACGCGGCCGCCTGCTCGTCGTCACGCTTAACTATAGAGTAGGATTGTTAGGTAAGTATTTAGAATAAAAAATATCTTTCATACTGAAAAAAGGAATTGAAAAATTATATTCCATAGTCAGAAAAGAAAATACTTTCATAAGAAATACTATAAAAATTATACCTACGCAGCGAGATTTGATACCGCACCCCTTTCGATGGAAAATGCCAAATATAATAAAATTATATTGAAATATTATAGCTTAAGTGAAGTATACGGACTATTTCGACTATCTGAACAAAATGTTTTTTTTAAAATAGAATATATTTACATTTATTGGTAATGACAATTGTTGGTTCTATTTTATTATCAAGCATCTGTTTTATTTATTTTTCATTGTCCTTGGAACGAAGTTCTTTAACGCGTCTCACGGGTAATCCAAATTAATATAAATCATCACGTAACAAAATGCCTTATTGTAACCAATTTGCACATGTAAGATAATTTTTTAAACATCGAAATATCGATATGTTTGATAAAAATAACTGAAAACCGTCCAAAACCCGTTTTTTTGCTTTCGCTACCGATACCGGACAAATGCTGAATTGCCTGATACAATGAAATATTAATTAGAAGATATCTTTTTAGTTTTTTATGATACTGCTATTTTTGTTGCAATGATTGTTTCAGTAATTAGGTACTTCATTTTAGGCTATAAATCTATAATATTTTAGAATAAATAATTTTACACTAGAAGTACGATAGACGAAGTATCGATTACAGTTAGCAATACATGTAGTAAGTTACAAGTAACAGCACTATTCTTATATTTTTGACATTTGTCCTGGACGGTACCGGTTTTCCGTTGTGAAGAATAATAATTGAGAAGTTTACATAACTTTTTAATCGATTTTAAATTATTATAAACATGGCCGATAACTAAAGCTACGCCAACAAAAATTCAACACGTTAATATTATTTTATTATTGCTATTTAATGAAGAATGGAAACAACAATAGAGTCCAAAAGAGTGTGGAAAGCGCAAGCGTCAGAGTACAAAAAAATCCCCGCAAAGCAATGCTTAACGCAAGAAACAATTCTGGCAGTATCAAAAAAGACACTAAAACATTGAATCTTGCTAGGTATTATTTTTCTTTTTTATGAGAATCGGTAACAATTATATTCGATTATTTTATATTTAATATAAACATAGTTATTTTTTCGATATTGTTCTTTAGTAGAAGAAAATACAGATTTCCTTTAGAATTACATTCAAACTTGAAGAAACAACGTAATGAACTTTGTTCCTGATAGGGGCACGGCCGCAATTTTTTAATGTATTTACTATCAGCTTCACGCTGTATCGTATCATGTGCGGCATGACAGGGTAGGCAGAGTTAAGTAAATTCTGTTCCACTTCCGTTTCCCACTTTCCGCCGAATTGGAGGCATTGTGTGTTTAGTGGCGGAATTCACCGTCGCGTTTTGCCTGAAATAAAAACATTAAATATTAAATATAAAATATTAAATATTTCACTTCCCCGAGTGGGGATCAACTGTCCTTTTTTATGTAAATGTTCCATTTCTATATTTTCGGTTTGTTTAGTAATTTTACAGTACGGTATACGGTTAATCATAATTGCCTGTCCCGCCCAGGTTACCTGACCCCCGGCGGCGGCGACGCGGCCTCGCGCTGGGGCGGCGCGGCGGCGCTCGACGTGACGGCCGCGCTGCAGTGGACGCGCCGCAACATAGCCGCCTTCGGGGGCGACCCGGCGCGCCTCACGCTCGCCGCCCACGGCCCGGCCGCTGCCCTCGCCAATGTTATGCTTATGTTGCCGCTGTCCAAAGGTAAATTGTATTATTTTTTTTCATTTCACGCTTTATACTACATCCGCAATAATCAAACACGTTGTGAAAAAACACTTTGCCACAAAATATCAAAACTTTGTCAAAACAAAGTTAGCAGAGCGAGTCAATAAAAGTAAGTAATTATGTAAATAGTAGCAAGTGTACAAAATTGTGAATACATTACCTAATAAAGTAGGATGGTACTTTCGAGCCAAAGTAGCTATCGTAAAATAATAATAATAAGTATTATAATATTTCGGGATTATCATTTCCTCGCCCTGGGAACGGGACAAAACGCGGCGTCCATCACTTAGCATGAAATGCTTCGATAATTCAGCGAAAAAGTGAGAAACGGTATCTTAATGGGTACGGAGTGTCTTATCACTAGTTTCCCAGGTAAACTTTTCTACTTGTGGAAAATAAAAAAGATATAAAATGTGTTGCTCAATTAGACCATTCACCATAAAACGTGTAGATTTTTGACTAAAATTCAAAAAAACGCAGTATCTATATCTAGGTTTTCTCTACCTACCCTAAAACTATAAAGTGAAAAAAAAAAAAAACTAATTTCGTCATTTGAATATTATTGACAAAACCATTGATAATTAGTGAATAAACAATTTTCTATAGTAAGTATATTCTATAGTACAAAATTAAAATAATAATTCAGATGTTCAATATAATTTTACGATTTATAGATTCCGAAATGCTCTATTATTATTTGTGAAGCCACTCCTAATAATTAATTAGAATTGTTCACCAGACAATGAAATTATAATGATTTATATTATATCTAATATGAGTATAATTTACTAACAAATTTATAATATTCACTTATGTAATAACAATATTATTTTCGTTTAAACTAAATGAATCTAGTGTTAACACCGAGTTTCAATTTTTAATACACAATGTGTAAATTACGGAGTTTATCGCTGTATGTTATCTCAGTAAAATTAAATTGAAAATAACAACCACTCTGGAATAAAGAAAAGATAGCAGATCTAGTGTAAGTATCGAACTTACGATTGTTGCGTTTACAATGGTACGCTTGGTGTTTTCTTGAAAAGTTGATTTCTTTTATACGATGGACACAGGAATTGCAATGTACTGTTTGATAAGAATATATGGCTTAGTGGTCAAAATACTTGAACGATATCATAAGGACATGGGTTTAAATCCCATTAGGTTAAAATATTGACTTACTTTGGTGTTTTTTGGTGTAACAGGACTGGTGGCTCGTGCGTTACTATTAAGTGGTTCAGCGTTAAGTGCGTCTTCGCTAGCACCCGACGCTGCACTGACACGTCATCATGCTGCACAGGCATTGAGATGTACGACGGATGGGGAACACTGGTATGGGTACCATTTTTTTTACTTTTTTTTACTTTTATTTATCGTTTCTTGTATTGTATTATAAATATATAAGGAGATATAATTATATGGCGCTCGGTTTTTAGCATCCCGTAACTAAGAAGATTATAATTGAATTCGAATATTAGAAAAGCTTTACAAATTTATAAATGTAGGATACTACGATTATTATATACATAAGTATTTGTTGTGATTTTTCGCTTACAGTATACGATTAAACACATATATGTCTTTAAACTACAATTATGAAATTGGGATTGTAAATATTATAAAATTATACTTGTTATTTATTCATACGATATCAGTGTTTATGTCCGTTGATTTATTTCTTTACTTTCAAATTTTATATTCCTATAGAACCACAATCACCACTTGGGTACCGCTTCGGTATCAAACTATGAGTGGACGCGTCGAATTTGCTCTTGACTCACAGAAACAAGAAATAACAATTAATGTTATATGAAATCATCCAAAGGCTTTATCGGACATATATGTTTGTCAAAACACATTAAATTATTTTAATTTAGAAAAATTATTATTATTTAGAAAATAACATTGCCTCCAGGTTAACAGAATGCGTTCGATCACGACCATTAGCAGCGTTACTAGCTGTGGAACCACCGAGAGCTCGATTTCTTGCTGGTTGGGCACCATCACTACCTGCCAAGGATATTTGGGGCAATTCAGGGGGTGTTGGAGGTCCGGGGGGTGTTGGGAGTTCAGGGGGTGCTGGAGGTGGAGCTGCTAGAGCTTTACATGCTAGTGAAGTGTTCCTAGATTGTGCTTTAGCTGTGGTTGTGGCGACCACTGAGAGCTATCATTTCTTCAATGAAGACGAGATCAGACATGGATTTGAAGAGGAACACAGGTAAGTTATATGACGGTTGAGTTAAGTTATTGCTTTTTGTTAATTATTTTACTATTTATAAAACAGATTTTTTCGAAATATCAATCATTTTATGTTTGGTAAATATTGTATATACTCGTACGTTATATCAAATGACATACTTTATTCCCATTAAATTAAGTCACTCTGTGATCCATTTATATGCGAAGTTAAAACTTTCTAAGTCAAGTAGTATAGTTTTCATCCATAACATTAAGTTTTGATATACTTATACATAATATTTAGTTATTAAGTATTTTAAACTTAAATAATTTTCCATTCATATTGGGACGTCGACGCATTGCGCCTCCGGCTATCACTACATATTATATAACAATGGATATTTCAGTACGATATAGTTTTCTTTGTTTGCCTTATAATAAATATTAAATGAATATAAGTTGGTGCCTGTCATGGCGAAGGGGAAAAGCGTACGACTGTAAACATGACTGGTTGTGGGTTCGTTCCTAGCTCGATTGATAAAAATGTTTAATATTTCTTTTTATTATTATTCTTGCGGCGTTGAGTTCCGCCACTCACCACGTAATGCCTCAAATTCGCCGGAAAGTGGGGAATGGAAGTGGAACGGAGTGTCTTAACACTAGGTTCCCGGGTTCCCTCTGGCTACCCTGCCTCTGGCGGGATACAGCGTGAAGCTGAGAAGAAGAAGAATTATTATTATTCACTCTGGTAATCTCTCAACACGTAATATCACAAAATTACCGCTATACGCTACGCTCTCAAGTTCCTTCTGACTACCATTTCATGTGGGATACAGAATAAAATGAAAAAATATATATATAATTTTCACTGTTAGAAATAAAAGTCGTCGAAGCACGTTATGGGTAATATAACGATAACTAAATTTACATAATCGATATCGAATACGTATAAAACGTAACGACTACTTGAGAATTAAATTGAAACTTGAAACGCAAACTGATACAGTATGTTCGTATCCGTAATATTTGTTTACTGTACTGATTCTATTGAAGTAATTATTAAACAACAAATATTATAATTTAGAAGATTTTTACATTAACAAAAAATACAAAAATCGATCTCAATATTATATCAATGTATGTATATATTTGTAGACGCCTAATCAATTTTTGGTCACCTGGCTTTGTGTATATTTTAATATTGACTTTCTTGATTATTTAAGATATGATATTATATTCTAAATGAACATGAAAAATGAAAATGTACTAATAGGCACTATTGTATATTTGCAAAAAGAACATTAAGACTTTTTTTAAGTGTAAATTTTCTACTGCTAATAGAAGTCGAGTCCTCCGCACATACGTCCGTAACGTCTACCGGTATCATCGTAACGAGATACTAGCGGCAGTCCGGAATGAGTACACTGACTGGGAGAAGCCAATACAGCATCCGATCAACATACGAGATGCTACATTGGAGGCGTTAAGTGACGCGGCGGCGGCGGCCCCGGCGTTGAGAGCTGCGCAGGCGCACGCCAGGCGTGGGGCTCTTACTTACTTCGCGCATTTTGCTCATCAGACTAAAGATGCTGATTATCCACAGGTAATTATATTTTTTTCATATTACTATATTATAACAAGTTATTGATGAATGCAGACGGAATTAATTTATTAATAAAATTTAAAATACTTTCTCTCGAAATGACATTGCATGTTGAGTGGCAGTATTAACGCCACGCTTTTCCTAGTTACCAAAGCCGAGAAATCAATACGTTAAATATTTCATCAGAAAATAAAAAAAATATTTCATTTCAGTGTCTCATTTCAGAGTGAAGAACGAACCCACAGGCTTTCACGTTTACACACTAGTGCGTCTGAGTCACGAGAGATTTCTATAAGATCCAATAAATCCAATAAAAGCAATTTTGTATTTATGATATAGATATTTATTTAACATAAAGAAAAATAAGACTAAAGGACCGTAAAAGCATATATAAAGTACTTAAACAAGATCGTTTTATATAACAATATGAAAATATCTTATAAAAACCAAGCGTAAAACAATGAAAATAGCTTTAACAAAGTAAAAGTAAAAAACATTGGTAAATTATCCGTTCACTGACCATTTAACCGTCTTCACCAAATATTGTTGTATAATTTGCCTTTTTTGTATAATAATAATATTAAACGCGCTAAAAAAACATTGTGTTTTTAATTTTAAATTTACTACAATATAATTACAGAGTTAAATGTGAAATTTGTGGCAAGAATTAAAGATAATCTTTTTGTGTGTTTTATCTTAGATATGTTACAGTAACAACTCAACAGGGGGTGCTGCAGTAAGCATTTTGTTTTGCGAAACCAATATGCCATTTTCCTTTAAAACGACTAATCATTGTTTTTTTTACTCCATTTATTTGGTTTTTAGAGTCGTTTTTTTTAACTTCACGTTGTACCCCGTACGTAGAAGAGTAGGCAGAGTAGGTAGGGAACTTGGAAACCGAGTATTAAAACTAAAATTTAATTTTATTAATACAAAATATTTAAATAAAAAAATCTGCCCTCCAGTCGGTTCATTTATTAAGGAGCTGTAATGCCTTCTAATACAATACATATTAATTTGCATCGAATGTTGAAAAATGAATATAAATGCAACATTAGTTTCAATGGCTCATCTTTTCCAGCGTCTAGGCAGTGTGTCAGGCGACACGCTCCCCTACTTCCTCGGTCTACCTCTCCTCGCTGGTAACTACTCGCGCGCTGACGCCGTCGTCGCTGATGCTGCTGTGGCCCTACTGGCGGCCTTCGCCAAGACCGGAGATCCGTCACCAAAGGATATATCTCGAGATCAATCGCGAGATACATCACGAGATCCCCAAGTTGCATGGCCGCGATATGATTTGAATACTCAGCAGTATTTGAGTATAGGTGAGTGTTGCTTAATGCATCTTCTGATTCGTATTTCTTATATAAAGAAATATAAAAGTTATACAATACGCTAATGTTTTTCAGATATTGATATCAAGAATATTATTTAATATAATTATTTGTTTTATTGTTAGTATTTTAAAAGAAACACATAAAAATTGGTTTTTGAAAGATTTTGCAACGATTTTTTTATGTATTCGAGTTAGAAAAGTGAAATACCAAATTTATAAGCACTATTACATATAATGCCCATGACAGGTTCAAAATTACGCGTAAAGAGTCACTACCGAGGACACAAGCTAGCGCTATGGCTACACCTAGTGCCGCAGTTACATAGACCCGGGGCTGCTCCGAGACATCATCACTTCAGGGATTCTCATCCTGATATGTTTGCTGGTGAGTATTTATATGAATTACTGTAAATAAGCTCATCATATTAGCTTCACGCTCTATCCTAGCCGAGAAGACAAAAGGATGGTAGTTACTTAGTATTAAGCTACTTCGTTTACAATAAGATACTTCCGTCCCCCACTTTCCGATGACATTGCGTGTTGAATGGTGAAACTCAACGACACATTTTGCCTCGTTACGAGAGTGAATAAGGAATAAACAAAGGAAAAAAAAATATTCCAATGTAGCCTGCAACTTTCTTTACAAGAACTATGAAATGTAAAAACCCTCACGTTCTACACTTCCTTCGTAAAGAATCTATATATCAAACGTCAACGTTTTACCCGCGTAGTTTCCGCTGTGTGCGGGGTCTGTATGATAGTTCGACAACGGGTGGATTTAGTCACTCCGTTAATAAGGGGTGCGCTAGTAAGTACATATGTATAATTCCGTGGAAATATATATATATATATATATATATATATATATATATATATATATATATATATATATATATATATAAATATATATATATATATATATATATATATATATATATATATATATATATATATATATATATATATATATATATATATATATATAAATATATATATATATATATATATATATATATATATATATATATATATATATATATATATATATATATATATATATATATATATATATATATATATATATATATATATATATATATATATATATATATATATATATATATATATATATATATATATATATATATATATATATATATATATAAAGGAAGTTAAAAGCTAAGACCACATTTTAATGGCAACACTTGTCCTACCTTCGTTGAATTTCGCTTAATGGAGGTATCTTGTTAGCGAGGTGCGTCATCTGCTCCCATTAGACCTGTTTCCTTTCAACCTCATTAAATGCATAAACGTTTTAGCAGTAAATACGTTGCTGAGTTAAGTTTCTTTACTATGTATATAGACTACATTATACCTGACTTTGCTTCCATGGCTCAACTAAAATTAATAACCTTTATTAATTTTAGTTGAGCCATGGAAGCAAAGTAATTTTAATACAGGTTGAAATACAGATCAAGTCTTGTGGTATGCAGTGGGACAGGAGCACTAAATGACAGGTTGTGGGTTTGACTCACGATATTTTTTTTTTAATTTTCTCATTTGGGTAACGAGGCAACGACGAACGAACTATCCTGACATCAGTCAATTTATATATGCTTACCTTAGTATTTGTAGAAAACACACACGCAAAAGTAAAGAAATGTTCTAAGTTAAACTTGACCTAGTACGGCTTACCTTATATAAAATAGTTTTTTATTATTACTAAATAAAACATTTATATTTATACATTTCATAACAATCAATAGATACATTGTTAAATCCTTAAGACGGGCAACGCTCCTGTAGCTCGTCTGGTGCTACACGGGGTCGTGGGCGACGGTGATCACTTACCATCAGGTGACCCGTACGCTCGTTTGCCCAGTCTTATCCATAAAAAAGAAAGAGTAACAGGAAAGCCAGAACGACTGGCGCAGTAACGCGTCACGTAACGACCCCTAAGCAGGTTTTCATTAAGTTATCACTACAAATTTCATTTAAATGTCAAGTATTCTTCAGCCCAAAATGGAGATAAAATTTTTAACACTCACTGTTGTGTAGTGGGTTCACTGCCCACCCTGCTTCATATTAACTGAGTACAAAAATAACAAAGTGTACAATTAATGTATCATCATAAAATAATAATTGCGTAAGAGTCAAATTTTAAATTATAATTCTAGTTATACAGCTGTGAAACAACATTTGGAACGTGTCTAACTGCATGCCACAGTTTTAGCAGTTTCCACTTGAGGGAATATTTGTATTTATAATGCGCTAGTCTGCTTAATGTTGTTGGATTAAACGCAACGTTGAGCTTTCTCATGTATAAATTATTTTTCGTTCGAGAATGATAATACAAAATTTAAAATTTAAAAGAAAGATTCATTAAGAAGCTACATTGGAACAGACCGATTGACGGACAGGTCAAACTTATAATTATTCTCTTTTTGCGCCAAAAGTTGAAAAGAAATAATTTTTAATAATAAAACCATCTTCAAGCACCCGTCAATTATTATCGTCGAAAATGTGTGGATTCGTCGCATAACAATACGTGTATACTCGTACATATCTCAAAAATGGCTTAACCATGACTGAACTGGCTTTTGATGAAATTTAGAGTGCCCTCGAAGTTAAAATACCTCTTAAAATGACTTTACAATTTATTTAATGGAGCTGTATCTGATATAGTTCCTAGTATTTTTGTATGAATCAATAGAAAATCGTTTGGTCTCTACAAGAACACAATAAATATGAACGTACAAACACTAATAAACACATTACCCTCTTTCGTGAAACTGAGCAGAATAATAAAATGCTCTAGTAATTTTATGTTGATATTCAATATGAGTAATATATTTTACCAACAAGGCTACAAATACGTAGGTATATACATATTTTAATATCTGTATACACCGCTTCTAAATGTAAGATCAATTTACACTTATAAAAGGATTTAAGGCCCGTCGTAGCGCAGGAGCACGAGGATGCGACTGTATACTGGGTTCGATCCCTAACCGAGAAAATTAAATATTTAATATTCTTATTTCCTCGTTCTGGTAACGGGGCAAGGGGCGGCATTGCGTTCCAACACTCAACGTGCAATATTTCATGAATTTAGCGAAAAGTGGAGGACGAGAGTAAAGTACTTGGAATAACAAATAAAACAAAACATTATTAATATAAACTAAAATCTTTCCTTCAAATACGTTAAATAGCTATACATAAAATAGTTTAATTTACAGTAAATCGGAAAATCGGAGTTTAATTTAAAATCTCATAAAGAATACAATTTTATGAACCATAACTCTTCAACGAGCATTTTTCCAATCAGCAACAAATAAAAGGTTTCCCATCATAAAAATATGAGATAGATCCGTTGGTATCACGTCATACGCCTCATGTAGTAATACGATGAGAGTCGACACATGAAACGAACCGGAAGGAAATAATCGTCAAGATTAGGACAAATATCGATGTGTGCGGGTGACGAAGTAATAAGCGGATAGCGAAAATCACCCTTTGTTTAAGTGCCGTAGAAGAACATGTGAATAGCTGTTTTACTTGAGAAAATGAAATATTTAAATCATTTCTGTCTCTGCTTGCTTTCGCCGGAACGTGGAGTATGAGAGTGTCATAGTGAGAACGGAGATATGGGAGTATTTTAACACTAGGTGCCCAGGTTCCCTCTTTCTACTATGCTATGTACGGGGTCAGCGTAATGGTACAATGTGAGCTGCATACTGATATAAATTATCGTAGGTAGAAAGATATTCCGTCAAATAAAAAAAAAAAACAAAAATTTTAAATTAATAAAGCTTAATTTGTTACAAAATATTATTACATTTTAAACCTTTAAAAACAATGTTACTTCGTTACTCTCATTCGTTTAAACAAACAAATCTGCAAAAGCTAAAAGTCACCAGAATTTCTTAAAACAAACATGGTTTGTAATTTTAGAATCCAAGCAGATCGTGATTCCTACGTGAATTGTTTAAGAAACTCCTCTCTACCTCAACATTGTTTGAACCACTGTTACTAGTTTTTCTGGAAAAACCTCAAAAGTTTCAGTTCTGCAATTTACTTGAGAACCTTTCTCGAGCTTTTGCCTTAAAAATGTAGAATTGAAGGGTCAACACTGCTTCGGTCTTCGTATATAAATCATAGCGGTAAATTTAAAACTACTGTTAATAGCTTGCGATATATCAAAATGTTCTTATAACGCTTCTGTAGGATACTTCCCTATATAGCAGTATAAGCACAGGGAACCTGGGAACCTAGTGTTAAGACACTCCAATTCCTTTTAGAATAATTATTCGAAGGAATTCGTCAGTCCAATTTTCACAAAATTAATAAGGTATTGGAGTAGTGCTACGTAACACACACTTCGCCTCGGTACATGAACGAAAGAAAAAATATATAATATTTAAGTCCTCTAAGTTGAGGCCTGTCGTGGCACAGCAGCACAAACGTGTGACTGTACCCGATGGGTTGTGGGTTCGACCCCCACTCGAGGAAATGAAATATTTAATATTTTCATTTTTTCGCTCAAGGCAACAAGGCAAAATGCGTTGAGTTCCGCCACTCAACACGCTATACCTCAAAATTCGGCGGAAAGCAACGGTAGTGGAACGGAGTGTCTTAACACTAGTTCCCAATTTCCCGTTCCTTCCGCATATAGCCTATACTGCTATATGCGGAAGTATACTACAAAAGCGTTTTAAAGAACATTGTGATATATCGCGAGCTGCCTTCCCTGCCATGTGCAGGATACAGCGTGAAGCTGAAAGAGAATTCCTCTAAATTTTCAATGTGTTGTGTGTATTATCATTATCATCAATTCAATTGACTAACTTAAATCTTTTTCCCTTATACTATGTAAAGACTACACGTGAAACTATTAAATCAAACTTGACTTTTCAAATGTGTAAACATAAGGAAACACTTTCAAGAGAAATATAATATATATCCATATTTATAATAGGTATATTTAGGTAGACTATGTTAATCGAATTAGTATTTTTTTCTATCGTAGCTCATAATATCTTCTTTGTTCAAAAGCTTAAAATACCAAATGAAGATTTAACATAACATTTCAATTTCATATTTAATCGTACGCGTAAATGTTCGTATACATCTTTTGTAAACATTTGTTAATTAATATTATTATTTTTATTTAAAATAATAATGATTACTTCATTTTAATTTTTATTTTTTAACGCTTATTTAACGCTGTTTTCTGTAAATTGCAAATTAAATATTAAATGTTTTCATATCTTCGCGTTGGTAACAAGGCAAAAAGCAGCGTTGACTTCAGCCACTCAACGCGCAGTGCCTTGATTTCATCGTGTCGAAAGTTAGGACGTCAAAGTGGGGAACGTAGCGGAATGTCAAAACATTAGGTTCCCAAGTTCCGCCTGCCTGGCAGGGTGCCATGTGCAGCATGAAGCTTTATAGATTTTTTTAAATATTTCATTGATTCCGCAGTATTCTTGAGTCTTACCCTATATTCAAATTTCCAACGGAGCACCCATCTGTCTTACGTTGTTAGAAAAGTGAGGCAGCTTACGAATAACTATAATATTTTATTTTTGTATTACTTGGCTAGTTTGCTTTAGTTATTTTACTGCTTTACTTATGTGGCAGCAGATTTTTTTTTATTTATTACTATCATATATAAATATAGATATAATTTTACAATAAATAAGCACTACGAAAAACCACGAAGGTTTATCTCGAGTACCCTCTTTGGAGATATATACTTGGAATAGTATGTATAAACAATTTAAAAACGTATAAAAATGTTAACATAGCAGAATTTGAAACTGTGACTCTTGGAAATCGTCTAGCCTTACTGACCAACTAAACTATACGTTCTCATCAATGTACGTAGGAATTCTTGTGTATCTGTAACTTTTGTGTGACGAACCTTACTCACATCATTTTTTCATAACGTGCCTAAAAACTAAGGATTTTTTTCTAAGTTTAGAATAACATTTTAAAAATAGTAAAAATATTATAAATTATATTTTTAAATGCCAACTTTTGAGTTCCTTACTCAACGACGGTAGCTTTCCGTAGAACTAGGATCGTAGGACACTATACACATTTCTATAGTTCTTGACAATTCAAAAGTTCTTGTAATGGCCTAAATAAATGAAAAATATTTTGATTTTAAATAAAATAAAAATGAATAACTCAATTGGGTTTCCTCTCCTTACATAGCTTTATGCAAGGATACTACGTAAAAATTAAAAAAAAAAACTTTAAAGTCACTAAAGATTTACACAGTACATTGCATTGCAGTGTTTTATTGTGTCGCCGATGTCATCGTGTTTTCAGTTTGGTCCGCATAATAAAATGCTTATACAACAAAAGAGCTATCTCTGTAACATATTCTGTTAGTTTCTCTCCTTTCAGGCTCAAACAATGCTGTGCCATAGTTCTTGTATACAAATAAAAATGAGCCATTATATTCAGTTTTTACAATTATTTGTTGAAATAAAGAGATAGAAAATAATGGAGTTTATAGAGTTGGTAGAACAATGTCTGAAAGTAAACGTGGCTAATTAATTATAATTTATTTTGATCGTGAAGTTACGCCAGATAATGTCTGAAAAGTAGTTATACATTGAGAATGGAGTATTCTGATGCTTGGTTTTCAAATTATCAACTTTGTTTCACGAATAATAAAATTTAAAGGTGTATTTGCCCAGCTTGATCGTTATTGGTTCGATTCCCGATAGGGGTAATCTCCTCCCCCTAATCATATGACAAAGTGCTTAACTCCGTACTTTATATGATCATATAAAGTACGGAGTTAAGCACTTTATATGATCATATGATCATATAAAGTACAGAGTTAAGCACTTTGTTTGTCTCACTTTAACTTACAATATTTTGAATATATAGGAAAAAGAAGTTACAACTATTGTTAAGAATATCTTCTAAACTATCAGTACACCGGAATCAATCGAATGAAACGGAAAACGGGTCGGAAGTTGGAAGCAACGTCCGGTCGAATAAAACTGCTTCGTACTTAGGAAATTGTTTAAATTACATTTGTACCACCTGCGCCTTTTTAAACTTTCTTATAAAAGTTGAGAAACAATTTTGAGCGAAGCTTCCTTTCACACTTACAAAGTTTGTTACGAGACTGACATGAGAGAAAGATGTTTTTAATAATTTTACTGAGTATTTATCATAGCGTTATCTAATTAACATAAACTAATTGCCTGTACTGTGAGTTTATCTCTATATAGTTTATATAGTTTATCCCGCACATTAGCAGAGTAAGGAGAGTGAATTTAGAAACTTCTATACTCTCACACAAACTGAGACTTTGTGTGGTTAATAACGGAAATCAACCAGAGTAAAGAAATAAAAATATTACCTCGACTGAGGATAGAACCCACAACCTATATAATTTACAATCGCACGTCTATGGTACACACAAATCATCTTATTCATATTTGTTTTTTATTTAACAATAAAATATAAACTACTGTGTTATAGTCTCTCGTGATGAACAATGCTCGTCTGCATTTGCCATTTTAGTAAAGAAAACTGGGATGATTCGTTGTTGAAAAATAAATACGAGTATACAATAAATATTATAAAATTGAAAATCCAATGTGTCTTCAATTTATTCGTTGAGTTTTTATAATAAACCATATTAAACAGTTCTTATGTATATTTCTTTTATTTTTTTTATTTATTAAACTGTATGTATGTAAATTACTAGTTTTATCATTATATAAAAATTAAAATAAAATCCATTGACTTTTAATCGTTTGTCGGGTGTCGATTTTTATTCAAGTACATTTCTTACTATTTTGTCGGATATCTCTGCCCGTCCTGCTTTATGACTAATTAAAATATTTTAGATTCTCTGAATAAAAGAAATAAAATGTGAAAAGACAATTTTTTTCACATGTCATTGGTAATGTCTAAAGTTGGCCAAAATATAACCTGAACTGTAAGCGTTCAGGTTATATTTTGGACAACTTTAGACATTTTAGTTAATGTATAAAAAAAAATATTGTATTGGGTGGTTAGTTATGGATATTGTTAAGACGTTCTAGAAAACTAAGCCATCTGAATAAATTCTTTCCTTCCTTTTCAGTTTTGGTACAAGAGCACAAGTGTGCGACTGTAAATGTGACAGGTTCAATCCCCACTCGAGTAAATGAAATATTTTATATTTCCATTTCTTCACTATGGTAAGAAGGCAAAACGTGATATTCAGTTTTAAAGAATATAATAAACAAAGAAAATGTTTCTCTCGCTAAAGTTGCTTTAACGTTTACCGCCTTTGTAGGTTAGATCCTTTTCTAGCTCTAGGCCTCGCTCTACCTGACCTCGTTTCAGTGTACGTGGGTAGAACAAATTTGCGCAGGTTACACACTTAAATTGATTGCATAACTTTATTTTCAAGCACACTGCTCGATATTTATGAGCTTTGATTTGCTGTTTGCTTTATAACTTTCAGTACTTTACGCCTTATTTCTCATTTTATAGGGTAGTTAGTAAGAATCTAATTTATTCAAAGTCAATACCAATTAATTATATTTAAAATAAATAGTTACATATTTTACTTTTTCACTTAGCGGGATAGGGAGGGGAAACTTTGGAACAGAATACTAAGAAACCCTGACTTAGAGGAACCATATTAAATATAATTAAAATATCAAATAACTTACTACCGCTACGGTTATTGCATTACATTTAAAAAATGTGTGGCACAACAAACTCAAGAGGACGTTTTATTTTTTTTTGCATTTTACACTCAAGCCACTTTATTTATAATACATATTTATTTTTAAACACAAGAAGTACATTATACCGCCTTATGGTAGTAACATTGTTCAAGTAAATATAGTTATTTAAAACAAAAAATATTTTTTGTTTTTGACCTCGTTGACATTCAAGACATTCAAGAACAACGGTCCCGTTGCTATAAGACTTTCCTACAGTATCAATGATACTGTAGGAAAGTCTTATAGCAACGGGACCCAGGAGGCCTGTATGAAGAGATTGATGTCAGTGAAAGAGTCGAGAGAGGTATGTGGGGATCACGTGTGAAGTTAAAAGGAATTACTTACCTACAGATTTTATAATGTTTTTGTAAACTATCACTTTTTCATATCGATATAAAATGTTATTTATCCATTAACTTCATAAAACAGTTGTGGCAAAGAGTCATAAACCTGCGACACTGTCGCGTATGACAGGTTCAGAGTTCGATTTCCACTCGGGGAATTGAATGAAATACAACATGAAACGAGAAATAATGAAACGAGGCAAAGCGCAGCGTTAGGTTCTGACACTTGACACGCCATGACCCCAGAATTACATAAAAATTATGAATTTGAATGTGAAACTGAAGTTTTTTAGTGTTAAGTAAATGTTTTAAAATGAAATGCCCATGTTCCCTTTGTTTATGAACCCATAATTTACTTTATAATATACCCAACTGTATTCCTTATACACAACACTATCATATAACTGGGCTACATGGTAACTTATCTCGTTCACTTCCTTTATTTCCTGTTCCCGTGAACAACACAGTATTCTAAGATGCATAAACGTAAACAAAATCGTAACAGTCCAAAATTTCCGCTTGCCGATATATTTAATTGTTTATTTTTTTTTTTTACTTTTGGTCCGAGCTGGAAAGTTTCTGAAGTAACTATTAGAGAATTGCCGTAAGAAATAATATTTCGCTTATGTTGTCATTTACTTTAATGATGTAGGAAAAGAGAGATAATATATTTTATTGTATTTTCAACCCATTTGCTATATCGCAGTGCATTCACAGTTGAACATTTATATATATATATATATATATATATATATATATATATATATATATATATATATATATATATATATATATATATATATATATATATATATATATATATATATATATATATATATATATATATATATATATATATATATATATATATATATATTTATATATAGCCCATATTTTATAATAATTATCTGTGCTATTTGAATCCACCCGACTTTTTCGTGTTTATATTTTTTTTTCATGCTGTATCCCGCACATGGCAAGGTAGGCAGAGGGAACTTGGGAACCTAATGTTAAAAAACTTTGTTCCGTTCTCCACTTTCCGCCCGAGTAAATGAAAATATGAAATATTTCATTTCCTCGAAAGAAATGGATCCCATAACCTATCGTCATCACCATCGTATTTACAGTCATGTGCTCGTAGCCCTGCGCCACGACAGGTCTTTATAATATAATTTATTTGTAGAAATAGGCTGAACAATTTTTCTTAGTGTTCAGAATTTGTTAAGTTTTCAGCTTATCAACAAATAAACAGCAAAATTAAAAATAATATTTTTATAATATTTGGAAATGACAGTATTGTTTAAATTATTAAAGCACTATATATGTAGAAAACTCTAATTAATCAGCGTAACGAACTTTTACATCACGATAGCCGTAACGACGTAGACATGTGCTACGAATTCATTAATTAAACAGATTTGCTTTCAAATACAGTGGCAATGTGAAATTAAATATTGAAATTTCTGTGAAAATACAGTATTCCTCGAATAAAGTAAATGAACGTATACTTTTCTATATCTTTATGTATTCTTTACATAATTAAGCCCGCCGTAGCACAGTGGTACAACGCTGACTATATATTTGAAAAGTGAACGTGAACGAGGTAAAACGCGGTGTTGAGTTCCGCCGCTCGACGCCTCTTCGACGTAATGCTTCAAGAATTCGGCAACAAGTGGAGAAAAGAAGTATCATGTAAGCGAACGGAATGTTTTTACAATAGGTTCACGGGTAAAGCTACAAAAACGTTATCATAACACATACTCAAATACTTAACAGATGACTTTTCTATGACTTCAAGTTGTCTAAGATTTTATTGTATTGTGTACTCCAAAGGATTTGTACTTACGCAAGTAACAACTCCTTTATTGGAAAAGCTTTATTATTGTTAGAAAGTATACCGCAATAGTTTGTATATAAATAGAAAATGTTCAATTTATTGATCTTTGACTTTTATATGAAGTTAATTTATATAAAAGATCGTATTTTTATAGGATTAAAGAGGACTATTGTAGCATGGATAATTAAGTGTTTGTTTAAACCGCGTTGGTTATGAATTTTTTACCCTCTGCGTTTGTTATTGTAATTTTTTTTTTACTAATTTTCTTCTTTAATTATATATATATATATATATATATATATATAAAGGCATAGATAGGCAGGATAGATATATATAGATATATATATATATATATATATATATATATATATATATATATATATATATATATATATATATATATATATATATATATATATATATATATATATATATATATATATATATATATATATATATATATATATATATATATATATATATATATATATAAATTTAAATCCCACAACGTTAAAATAGAGAGAAGAAATGGACGATATATATTCAAGAGAAACAACAAAAACATAAATAACCGCAATAGAAAGTATAACCAAATTAAAAGTCTTTAAAGTAACAGATTAAAAAGCAAAAACAATATCAAAAAAGTTATGTGCACTTTAAAAGTGCAAAAAGTAAAGAGCATTTAGAAAGATGGAGTGTTACAGTTACTTTTATAAATGATCTTACTGAAACGTAGCAGCGGTCGAAGAGCTGACAGGCTTTAAACATGGGATACTTGTACGCTGGAACATTTTTAAAACTTTAAAATTTAAGCCTTTTACTTTATTTTATATTTTTGCTTGTTTTGTAAAATGTTTGACGTTTAAAAAAATAAAGCATGTTACATCAGTTAACTTTAGTTCTTTAATTATGGCATTTTGAGTCAGCATTTTGTTACTGGAGTGAGGAAATGAAAATAATTCATCTCTTAGGGTAGGAATTGAAGACTCAGCTATCATGTTTACACTGTCTTAGTGCCACTGCGCCACAATAGCCTTGTAAATTTTTTTGTGAATACGTATGTATCGTTTTTAATGAGGTCTGTCGTGGTGAACGTCCAAAAAGGCGCAGGTTCTAATCTGTCAACGTTCAAATTTTCATGTGTTTTCTTAACAAATACTAATAAACACTTCCTTTAAAATATAGAATTTACATATAAATTATGTCCATCTAAAGAAGACAGTCAGTGTAAAATACTCAAAGCTACCGCTCCATTTTAGTAATACAAGACATCTGGAATCTGGAAGTACATTTGAATGAGGTCATCTGTCTATAAATTTATAGTAATGAGTTTGATTACCACTCAGCTTTTTTTTTTATAGCTTCACGCTGTATCCTGCACTAGGCAGGGTAGGCAGAGGGAACTCGGGAACCTAGTGTAAAGACACTCTGTTCCACTTCCGTTCCCCACTTTCCGCCGAATTTGAGGCATTGCGTGTTGAGTGGCGGAATTTAACGCCGCGATTTGCCTTATTACCAGAGCGAAGAAATGAAACATTAAATATTTAAATTGAAAATATTAAATATTTCATTTCCTCAAGTGAGGATCGAACCCAGAACCTGTCGGTTACAGTCACACTCTTGTGCCGCTGCGCCACGACAGGCCTCACCACTCAGCTGAATGTATATTTAAATTATTGACTTTTGTTCGCTCTAATAAAACGCAGGGTGATGTTTAATTTCCATAATAAATGCAAAAGAAGAAAATTTAACACTAGATTTATTTTACATAACCTGGGAAAATGAGAAATGGTGAAAAAATACTCCCAAACTAGGAGAATATCTTGTTAGCTGTCATGATTTGGTTCTTAAAAGTTTTATATATTCCAGTTATCTTATTCTTGAAAAGCTGATAGTACTGGGCAACATTTTAAAAAGCTGAAGCCTAAAGACCTAGACTACGTGTATCTTTTTCTGTTAAAATTATAAAGCTTAGTATATGTTAGGCAAAGCACCGCGTTGAGTTCCGCCATTCAAAAATGCCTCAAATTCTGCGGAAAGTGGGGAACGGAAGTGGAACAGACTGTCTTTACACTAGGTTCCCAAGGTCCCACTGCCTACCCTGCCTCGTGAGAGTGAAAAAGTGAAAGATAGTATATGTCATATGTCTTAAATAAGAAATATTTTAGTTCTAGTTAATATTTTTTCTTCATCGTGGAATAGGCAGATGGAATATCCTTTTTAAATAATCTTTTGTAGCGGAACTCAATGCTATGGTTAATCTACCAGAGCGACGGACTCAAAACAAATTAATATACCATATCGTTCTCCTGAATGGAGATTAAACACACAATGGTTACGTTTACAGACAGATGCTTTCCGACTATTCGACGATGAGATTAATCTATATTTAGATTGAGTTAGTTAAATACGCTTAGTTAATAATACATTTTACATAAAAATCACTACATAATAATTTTGAAAATTACATATAATTTAAGATAATAGCTGAAATGAAGCTTAATAAGGAAGGATCGTTGTAACTTAATTTCGCAAATTCCCTCTGTTTACCCTTCCATATACTGGATACAGCGTGAAACTGGAAAAAGAAACATAAATCATAAGTAAAGACAAAATAACAAAAATAACACGTAAAAAAATGCGTAGAAAAATAAAAATGTAGACGTTTTCAATGAAGCCGTACTAATTGCTGGCTCGGATTACTGTATGATGAGAGCAAACAAAGCCCTCGCGCTACGTTACGGTACGATTTTGTACTTCGAATCAAATCAGATCAAATACTGTATTTGTGATTTGCATTTTAATGAGAGGGAAATTCATATGATATATTCTTTAGCGTTGTTTAAATTATTTTTATATAAAACTAACAGTGAACGTAACACGGTATTGCATTTCAGTGTTCAAACTTTTAATTATATAATAATTATTTGAAAAATTGGAAAGAATGAGGTGACCAGAGTGACTTAACACTAGGTTCCGTCTGTCTACGCTCCTATATGCAAGCTGAAGTTAAATAACAAAATAACTAATACGATGGTTAGATGTTATCATTGTATTTCCGGTGAAAACTGAGGAACGTAGTGTCTAGGTTTGTTATTTCTACTAGGGTAAAACCGGGATAGAAGTCCCATTTTTTACTTTTGTCGCTGTCATACGACAGCGAAACGTGGGTAATACACAAGAAAAATGTAAGAAAGAGGAATACTCTAGAGATGCGATCTCTTCGTCGGATATGCGGAATCAGTTCAGCTGATCACATACCCAGTGATGAGATACACCTACCATTCGTAAGTGTGGATGTCACAGTGAGAATGAAAAAGATCGTGCTCAGGTGATTTGGGCACTTTCAGCGAATGAACGAAGAAAGAATGGCAATAAATATTTATGAAGGAAAAGTGAGCGGTAAGAGAGGGAGGGGGAAACCTCGGCTGACCTTCGAAAACAGTAACTACGATACTGGAGGAAGGTCACGTCAAAAGCATGAGGATCCCCCGGAGGGCATGTATGAAGAGGTTGATGACAGTGGGCGAGGCGAAAGAGGTATGCCGAGACCGTAGCGTTTGTCGCACCGTTCTCTCAGCCTATCTAGCTAGGGATATAGCGTGAAGATATGTATGTATGTCCTGCTTTTGAAAATATACATAACGGGTTTAATTTGCTAAATTAATATATTTTACTTATATAGTAAAATATATTAAATTAGCAAATTAAACCCGTTATGTAAAATGATTGTTCGATTTTAAATTTAAATAAAAATTTATTAATTACATATTTTGCAGACTTTAGATTCGATATCTATAGGGGTAGTTGTCTAGATCATTTTATTAATTACAAAAAATCACTAAAAAAATATCACTTTCTTTTTCTAATTTGTTGTCCATTATTGTTTTCTTTATTTTTTCTCGGTTCAGAATTTTTCTTGTAAACTTAGTTGCATTTTTTTTTCTTTTATGTAAAAGACGGCAAACGAGCGTACGGGTCAGCTGGTGGTAAGCTATCACCGTCGCCCACGGCCTCGAGTATCTCCAGAGGAGCTACAGGAGCGTTGCCATCCTTTAAGGTAGAAGGGCACCGGGGCTCGGCATTACCTTATGCGAAACGCAGTGGCCAAAGCCACTACTTAACGCCAGTCTTAAATGCCGGGGGTGGTCTATAATCCGGTCGAGTCTGCCCATGCGTGTTGCCATTACTAGCAACGTGACTCTACCACACGCACTTTAGTCGCCTCTTACGACACTATCAGTACCAGGGTGATCCTGTTCTAAGCCGGAATCACACGGCTAAAATTATTATTTAATTGAATCTTTCTTTTATTAAAGCCTTAGCAGCTCTTATCCTTTAAAAATTCGACTATGTTTTTATTTGGAGTTGAATTTTAAGCAAAATCGACGCTAAAGAATTGTATTTGTCTCCTAAATGTGTTTTTACTAAGACAATGTATCAACATGATGAAAATAAAATATAAGTTGTTACTACTTATAAAGAATGAAGCAATGATTGTCTATATTTGTAACATTTAAGTTAGCATTTTTGTCTATTATTCACTAATAAAAAAGAAACTCTGCTTTGTAGGCGTGTCAGTGTCAAAAAACGTAGTGTTGCTGTTTTTGTCTATAGGATTTATAGAAACTGAATCCGTTTATGCCGTGTGATTCCGGCTTAGAACAGGATCACCCTAGTACTGATGGTGTCGTAAGAGGCGACTAAAGTGCGTGTGATAGAATCACGTTGCCAGCAATGGCAACACGCGTGGGCAGACTCGACCGGATTATAGACCACCCCCGGCATTTAAGACCGGCGTTAAGTAGTGACTTTAGGCACTGCGTTTCGCATTAGGTAATGCCGGGCCCCGGTGCCCTTCCAAATTAAAGGACGGCAACGCTCCTGTAGCTCCTCTGGAGTTACTTGGGGCCGTGGGTGACGGTGATCACTTACCACCAGGTGACCCGTACGCTCGTTTGCCGTCTTTTCTCCGCCGTCCTTGCTCCCAATGGGGCATTTAAACCCGTTTGTAAAGATGTGTGAAACTGCTAGTACTGGGTATTATTTAGTAATTCGATTCAATTCCTAGTCGAAGTAAAACACATACAACCGTATAAAACATCATTTTTAAAGATAAACATAAATTAATGGAACATAAACATTAATTTTACAATAAATTTATCGATATCACAATATTGACTCGATATTTCGTTAATGATGGCAGCCGGGGGAACTTTTCAAACTAAAATTTGTAAACAAAGGCGAGCCGTTCTCACCATCATGCCCTAATAATAAGTGATATTTGACTTGAAGACAACAGCGCTTTGTTGATACTCTTTTGATCAAAGTTTAATTTTCACAAGAATTTAACAAATTGATGTTTATTAGAGATTGCTTGTTATTTGTTATAGTGAAATTTTGAAAAGCCTTAATAGTTATCTGTTTAATATTTGCTACTCAAAAAATGTAATAATATGAATCTGCCGGGGCTTGTTATACGTAGACCAAGGCTAAGCGCGCGTTGAGTTCCGCCACTCAACACGCAATGCCTCAAATTCGGCGAAAAGTGGGGAACGGAAGTGGAACGGAGTGTCTTAACACTAGGTTCCCGGGTTCCCTCTGCCTACCTTAAAAAAAAACAATCATGATAAGGTTAGACAGACTGAATCTAGTAACCTAGTGCTATGAGACTCCATTTACGCTTAAACACTGTTAAATTCTCAAGGCATTGACAATGGAGTGATGGAACGCAACGCATACTGGTCCTGAGGAAATAAAAATATTAAGTATTTCGTTCCCCTTCTAGAGAATCAAATAGAACAGTACGTAAAAGTAGGATAAATCGTTTATACAATCATATTGCCTTTATTACCATCGTGTCCCAGACAATTCATAACTACAAAATCGTATTGACTAAGTTAGGTTCTTATGCTTGGGAAAGATTACATATAACTTATTTTAATATATTTTCTCTGGTAAACAAAGCACGGCAATGATTTATAACACTTTCAAATAAAAATAGACAACGGATACCCTGTAAAGTGTTATACACTATATGTACTATGAAAGATAAAGCGCAGTTCAATAAATAAATATATTTAAGGTTGTAAGAAATATATAGGTAATATCATTGAAAATTTAATTCAGTTTAAATTATGAGTTTCAACAAGATGCATTTCATCAAGTAAAGATGAAAAATATTAGAATCGACAACGCGCCGGTCTGAAGGCGCTTTGTTTACTCTCATTATGGAGGAATTCGAGCTAGTCATTAATACGGCTTCATCGGCTTCTTTTTAATCTTACCTCGTTTATACTCCGAGAGTATTTTAATTAATAATATTTTTTATAATATTTTAACTACCTATGCAAAATATAAATATTATATAAAGGTGTTTCATTGGAAGGTAGGTAGATGTGTTAATAAAACTTCCAAGCGGTTCTGGGCTTATCTAACATAGAATGAAAATAAGCTGATAATAATAAAATGTATCTACAGAATGTGTTTACTTACAAATAAAAAAATGTATCAAAATCACGTCAAATATTCAGCAGCTAAGACGTAACAAATAGATGTATAAAGAGACAGACAGATCTATCATACTTAAAATATAAGCCCCCCCCCTCTTTTTTACGTCAACAATTAATTGAATACATTGAATAGTGAACAGAGACTAAAACGGAAAAAGTACGTTAAAACGCTTCACCATTCACCTAAATATTCATGATTTCCAAAAACATTTTCCCGCTTTGGATAAAGAAAGAATGAAGCCCCCATAATGTTCCCCGCTGGAAGTTGTTCAAAGTTTAATAAATAAAAAGTACCGTCGAGATTTATGTTATATATTGGGAGGTAAAATCTAGTATTCTTTGAAGATATTCTTTAAATTAATTGCTCCTCTCTGTCTTCATATAAGTCTTCAGTATTGCCAAGTTTTGGTTAAGTTAGTTATATTAATGTTTTTGTTTTGATGTAATTGTTCATGTGAAAATGATATGTACAGTATGTGTAATATGACCTAAGCTTTAATAGTTATATGTCAAGATTTAGGATTTATAAGGTTAGTTAATTTACGTAATATATATTTTTGTATAGACAGTCCGCCGTTTTGTTCCGTCACTCGACCGAAATTTTTATTGTCAAATATGTACACAAATTGAAGATTACAATAATATTGAGGATGAAGTAACATAAGCGTGCGTATTTTTCACTCGATCGATTCAAATATTCTACGAGGCAAAGTGCAGTATTTAGTTTCGCCATTCAATAGACAGTGCATAAAGTATTCGGCGGAAAATGAGCAACAAAAGCGTCTTAACACATATATTAACTTAAATAAACGCTATATTACGCTTTATAGTGCCCGTAAAATACAACACAAAAAATATATTTTTCAAAATTATTTTCAGTTTAATAACTATATAATATTATTTTTAAAATAACAACTATTAAGGCCGCCATGGCGCAGAGATACAAATCCAACTGGCCGCAAAGGCAATAATTTCGGGTTCAATTTCTCAATTTGAAATTGAACTCAGAACCGTTGTAATTTCTTGGCTCTTGTGAGAAAAATAAGTCCTTGTGGTGAATGAGCGTGAAGCTAAAAACAAACTAAATGGAAATGTCTAATAATCCCAAAAAATAGGTGAAATATTCCCCGAGCTCTATACTACATCGACTTTGGAAGATGAAGACAGTACAGAAGAAATAGAATCAGAAGTGGACGAATGTGAACCCTCTCCCTCCGCGCGTCCCGCCCTCGCCACGCTACCGGAAACACAAACGCCGCCCAAAGAGGACTCGCTAACTACCCTCGACAACCAATATTACAGGTAAATTTATGAGAAAAAATTGTTTTTATATATATTTAATTGAAAATACTATTCGGATATAATGGAAAGGTAAAAAATGGAAAGGTAAAATATATTTATTGGTCTGCGATGATAAGTTTTGAATTTGATATTTTTTAAGTTTTTATTGTGTAATAGTGGATGAAAGTAAGGTGAATGCGTTTTCAATTTTCTCAGAGAAATATATTCAATTATGAATGAGGGAATGATTTCACCTCACAAGTTAAAGAAAACGTATAACACAAAGTACTTTGTCACTAAGTCTTGTCTATCGCACGATAGACATAATACGTGAAGGTAAAAAGGCTCACAAATTGCTTGTATTTGTTCTAAAATTCGTTTTGTTTAACAAACCCACCCGTAACTGATAACGTTCCTCTAAACAAGATTGATAAGCGCATTTCGTCGAGAGCAATCTCGCTAATGTGTTTACCTGCTTACGGCTTACCTCCCTACAATTTTTGTGTCTGTCTCAAAAAGCTCCTTAATGTGGGTCCATTTTTCCCAAGCTTTTCAGACAGTGGATACGACTGATAATGATTATAGATGACCGAACTTCAGTAAAATTAACTGAATGCGAGCAATGGTGTAATATTTCAAAGAGATTATAAGTTATATGTATAATTTTGTTCAGTAAAAAGCTTCAGCTGGACTTTGGTAAAAGCTATTCAGCTAATATGTAGACGTATATCTTTTGATGATTGAGGAATAATAGTATTCTTGTTATAAACTGATTTCAGAATGTTTTTATATTTTTTGAGCTGCTGTTGAGGAATGACTGCGATGATGTTTTTTTGAAAAAACAAACGAAAGTTGCTGTTTTAGTTTGTAAATGACTTTTTTTTTGTTAAAATATCGAAATGTAGAAGATATAACTAACAAATGTAACCTCTAAAAGTAACTAATGTACAATTATTTAGAGACATAGAGCAAAATTAATTTTGGAATTATAGCTACATGGACGTTTACTGTAAGTGACCATCAAGGCGAAATATTTACGTAGACCTTAGCACATGCTGAAAACATTTCTTTCCGTTTTAGTTCTCCACTAAAAGAATGGAAACTTTTGCTTATTACACACGGCAGTCGCAGACCGCGCAGGTAGTCTGGGGACCGGTTCTCTTTTAATAGTCCTAGAGCCTGAACAGCTGCTATCGTTGACGTGGTTCTGTAAGGCACAGAATGAAGCATTCTTAACACTGTAGTGGCAATCGTTGGCATGTCACAACCATGTTCAATGTAAGAAAAGGTCTTGCAAACTTGTTGTTTTTGACAAATGTGATATATATCAAACCTGCAACGCAAAAACGCTGTATTTTGCAAATTTAGCCAGCCTAGCCCTCTGCCGCTATGCACAGGAAATGATATCTTGGTCTATACGGCAAAAAAGACAGCCGATCGATATCTTGAGCACTCTATTAGCCACGTCAAAAAACTGTTAGGTGAGCTTGGTCTTCTTTGAACATACATATACACAAACAAGCGAGCGGGTCAGATGGAATCTCTCTCGTTTGGTGCTCCGCTTACGAGCTCCTAAAACCGATGCTAATGTTTGTTGCGTTAGTCATTCAGATCATTATAAATAGCTAACTTGAGTATGATGTCTTTCAATTTCTAATTCTTATACAACGTACAGACAAAACATGTAGTGCATTAAAAGATATACTCATTACTTATAATTAGTTAGTTAAATACGAAAACAATAATTTAGAGGAACACAAAATGAATACCATGCATTTTATAAAATGTAAGTACTAAATTATTTCTTGAGAAGTTGCATACGAAATAGTAAACCATATTTTGTTTAAATGATATTAAGGAAATAAGGACATAGTATAGTGCTACTACAAAGAACTAACTTCCCAACATTTCCACAGTTACACAGTGGCGCTGGCAGTGACAGTGGGTGCGGGTTGTTTTCTGCTTGCACTAAATCTTCTAGTGTTTGCTGGAATCTACCTGCAGAGAGGAAAAAGGAGAACGCACAGGCGACCTAGGAGAGACGGTATGAAAAATATTTGATGTTTTATGTTCTTATTCAATGGCATATTTACATCTTCATGAAATAAAATATTCACATGTTAAAGGCTAAAAACGTTGATTGTGGGCCCAAATGGTAATATTTTAAATATACTTTAAAAAATTGACTATTATACACAAGGTAGGCAGAAGAAGCCAAATGTTAAAATCTTTTCCGTTCTTAATTGGAGTATTAATGCATTTTTTTGATACAATGATATATTGGATGCAACACCAAGCAATCTCAAAATTCGACAAAAAGTTTAGATATGATATCTCAACGTGTAATTTCTTAACAATAGGTTCCCATATTTCCTTATGTTTACCCTAAATATCTCGAAATTTAAGGAAAATTTCTACTGAAAGCAATATTACACGAAATGATTAATGCGATAATAAACTTTGTGTTGCGAACAAAGTAGAATTTAAGTCTCATATTAGTCTACTTAGCGTCTCAACGTTTAATAATCCTATACTCCTAATTTGTCTTAAACAAGCAACGAGGAAAATTTATCAAATTTCTATGTATGTTGGTGGTACATAGACTATAAGTATAATAAGGCCTGTTATGGGCATGGGCAGAACTGTGCGACAATAAACACAACAAGTTGAGGATTCGATCACCTTTCGACTAAATTAAATTCTCCCCTTTTAACAAAGTGCAACATAATGCGGCGTTAAGTTCCGCCACTTAACACTTAATGCCTCAAATCGACAGAGATGGAGGAAAAAAGTATCCCAATGGGAACTTACTGTCTTAACACTAGGTTCCCAAGTTCCTCTGACTTTCCTGCCATGAGCGAGATTCCGTATGAAGCTAAAAAAATATATCAAAATGGTACAAAAAAAAATGATATGAAAGATAAGTTGGATAACTTAAGAACAGCAGTATCACTGGAACAGAAACTTGAGTGTTGTTAGAGAAGTTATCAGTATAATAATACTCGTATAGTTGGAGAGAGTGAGTTTGTGATTTAACTTTTCCCGTCCCGTATATATATTTCTAGGTATCTTATTACTTAAAGAGTGACAGGTATTTTTTTATTGCCGTAATAAAATACCTGTCACTCTTTAAGAACTTACGTAACTTAACACGTTTACGTAACTTAACTGTAAGAGTGTTGTTTCACTAGGGAATGGGCATAGAGCTTGCGGGGCCTCATCCCCTAGTGCTTTGGCCTCGACCCCATCGACCCCTCCCGGCACTGTGACTCCGGTGCCCCCGTGCGGCGTGACACCGCCCCCCGCGCCCTACGCTCCACACGCTTCCGTCGGCAAAAGCTCACTCAAGGTACATTATTGCTCTTTACAATTTAAGTGAAGCATGTTGTGTTTTATTAATATTACTGTGCTTAAGGTTATGCGTTGACTAAAGTTATACTCGTATAATAAATAACTTAATCGATGCCGGTGATATTCAGCTCACTTACTTATGTTAACTATTTTCAGTATTCAGTAGTACATTAATATTTAGGAAACAGACTGCATGTAGGAAGGAATATTCCCTCTGCCTACTCTGCTATATGTGAGTTTCCACGTGAAACTAAAAAAAACCATATTTCAATTATGAAAATTCAAATGTTGCGGCGCCAGATGTCAAGTCCACAAGTGTACAAATTCTGGTTTCATTCCCACTCGCGGAATTGGAATATTTATATAATATTTCAATATTCCTGGCCCAGGTAACCAGACAAAAGCGCAGCGTCAAATGTTGCTGCCAAATAAAGAATATATAAATTCAACTGAATTAGTCCCTCTGCCTACTCTACGCTATGCAGGATATAGCGTGAATCAATAAAATGTTTCAAAAGTTATGTTATACCTAACAGTTTTCCTTAAATCTTAAACATGATATTACTAATATATGAAAACGTTGTACTCCACAAAAACCAGTACATGTTAAGTATAAGATTTCGCAAATCAGAATGATTGATGGGTAGGCACGGAGCGTAGCGATGATGTAGCAATACAGTATCAACATACATATGTATGCGCGTACGTAAGTATAATACCCATACAAACGCCGTTCATTGCATATTGTAGGGGAATCAATATGCTTTCGAAATAATAATAGTCTATAATGATCATTTTTCCGAGTGAAATATCATTATTGCAAATTCTATGATGAAAAATTGTTGGTAGTAGCTTTTTTCTAAATATTTTTCATGTTTTATTTTATATTAGTTTATTCTTTTTTATAAATATTTTTAGCTGTAATAATATTCTTAGCTGTATACATAAAAGTAAGCAGAGGAGACACACTTTATTTTGTTATTTATTAACTCTCCGTCTTATTTTCGAGACATAACGTAAGTGGCGAAATACAACTCCGATTGTCTTCCTAGTAGAACGATGAAATGCATTTCTTTGAATAATTGCCAAGCTCACTACATGCATATTTATATTTTATTTCATTCAACCACAAAACCTATAGGTAAGACTGTTGATAAAGTATAGATTTTATTATATATAGCACTCACTTTTTTAATTCATTGACATTTTACTAACATGTCTCCCTTCCACAGCGTAGCAGCGAGGCAGAACTAAAAGAGAGACCGAACTCTGCGCCGCCCAAAAAGCGCGTACAAATCCAAGAGATCTCTGTATAGATGACTTTTAGATCATTTGTAAAAATCAACTTAAGTCTAAGATAATAAGTGAAAAAAAAACATGAAAGAAAGAGAAAGAGGGTGTGAATATGAGTGAATAATCTATTAAATATGTGTATGAAACAGACTATATAGTAGTTTCTTCTGTTTTTGGTAGGCCTACGCCTAAAAACGACTAAGTCTAAAATAAAGTATACCCTGTTTTTATATATTTATATATGTATATTTAAATGTTATTATATATAAATATATTTACATATATATACCGACCAATGTACGGTTGTAATATTACAAAAATATTTCAAATTGTCATCACTTATTATTTTCTTAAATGCAATCATTTGTACTTCCGTTTCCGGTTTTATAATTTTGAAATTTGATTGCGGTAAAGATTTAGAACAAAGTTTTGAATTTATAATAAAAATTTGTACAAGAGCTATTATTTTATCCTATTTATTTAATTAATGATACCTTTTCTTTGTGAAGTAATAAATATTTATGCTACAATTAAAAATTTGAAAAATGAGAAAAAATAAAGAAAATCGTTTTGAAAGTAAGTACAGATGTAAATGATTATTTCAGTATTCGATATATGATTTAACTAAGAGCAACGTTTAGTATGCAATGTCTTAAAACTTGGTGGTGTTTGGGGAACTGAGTGTCTGAAGACTCTACTCTATGCTGAATCGAGTGTTTATTTCAAAATAGACAATTTTTTATAAATATACATATATACAGTATACATTTTTAGAAATCGTATAAGCACTTGAAGGTAGCGGGATAAATACCTTCTATGGTTATATAAGAGACGCGGGTTCAAATTACGCTACAGCAACAGTAACAGTAATTCATACTAAGCTTTGAACAACATTTTACGTTGAAAATGTTCAAAATATTGAAACATTGAATATTAAATAAATTAAAATGATATTATTTTGAACTCTTCTCTCAAATCGCGTTAAATAGAAAGTTAAAATTCATTTTACTTCAATTCTCTACGTAGCGTAAATATTTATTAAAGAAAAACAATATATAAAATATCAAATAAATTTGTTTTAAAAAAACATTGAATTTATTAAATATAATAAAATCGACTCATAGGAAATTGTGTAAATTGTTATTCCTGTATATTTTATTTAAATTCGTTACATCTAATGTTAGATGATGTCTGAATGTTAGGGATTCTTAAGGTAGTTGGTCTTTAACGATATTATCATAATGTAGCTTAAAGTGAAAGCGATATTTTACAATCGAATAAACAGCTAATTAATAAAATTATAATTTAAAATCATCATATTTTTTTTGCTTCACGCTGTAATCTGCTTAAAGCAGGACAGGCAGAGTAAGCCTGAAATTATGGGAACACTGTCTACGTGGAACTCAACGCCGAGCTTTGCCTCGTCACCAAAGCAGGGAAATGTAAATATGTTCACTTCTCGTTCTCGAATGGTGATCCCCCGCCCTGTCTCGTTTACAGCAGCAAGTTTTTTATCTGCTCTTATCTCACAATCTTCATAATTTATACATTTTTTTGTGAATAATGTAATGAAATAATATAATCAACGAAGAATTGCTGTCTACATATATATTTTTTTTGTGGGCGCTCTTTGACTATGCGATGTTTAGTGCTGTAATTTGATATATCAGATGTTTGGGGCATGTAAAAGAAATGATGTGCCATTGTAAAATGTGATTATATTAAAAGTATAACCTCGCTTTCACTTTCAGCAAATTCATATTATACATAATATATTTACCTCATACTATGAGTATCTACTCGTACATATATTTAGATCACTTGTATAAAGTCACTTCTATACTTACTTAATGTGTATAGGTTTTTCAATGCATTTTAGTGTAAAATTTACGATATTTGTAGATTTTGAGAGATTTTCACTGTATTTTTATGTTTTTTGACCAATGTGTTATATATAACAATTTTGTAATATCTATATTATTTAAAAAAATATTATCATACGGACATTTATATATCGCTTACCACGATATATGACGGAAAATTTTATAATATTAATATAAATCAGCTTTCTAAGTTAATTGAATATATTTCATCGTAATATCGAAAAAGATTTGTAAATAAAAATGTTCTATCGTAAACAATATTGTACATAGCGTCGATATCTGTGACTGTAACATTCTCGGGGACGAGAGCGGGTTTTAATAAAAAACCAGTTTTCCTGAAATATAATCTTTTATTATTGCTTTGTTCCTTTCATCCTTTTATCAGTATAAGCGGTTGAAATTATTTGTCGTTTTGCGGCTTGAAGTAAAAAGTACTGGCTTAATTTAAATTATTACAGTATTGTTCGATATTGAAATAACTGAGAATTATAAAATAATAATATTATTGATTAATGACAGTGGTCCTTGGTTCAATTATCGTCTGTGGTCTCAATTATTTTCACTTCTATACTTTGGTAAAAGAGTTTGACTGTCAACAAGCGATATCTTGAAAAAAGATTTCTTTTACCTCACTATATGCGGGATACGGCGTGAAGTATAACATGAATATTTACGCCATCGTAATTTGTGAGCGGAGTACACGGAGATTGACAGTTCGTTCGTTTCAAATTATTTTCATTTTCCCGACTCTGGTCCACTTATTTCAGAGTCAAATTCCGCACATATCTCTTAGTGTTTACAAATCGAGTGGAGAATCGACAATCGAGTGACCCACCACTGCATACTCTCTACCCATCCCGCTCTAGACTAAAATGAATCAAATATAAAATATTCAAAATACACCAAATTTATTGCTTGTTCCTGTACTTTTATTTAATAAGTAAGAAATTTTAAGCTTCCATTGTACATTTTTGTATAACAAAGGCTATTCTTTCTGTACCGTCCTATCACGTCCTATCAAGGAGGAAAACTTTTAATGCGCAAAGTCCAACTTCCCGTAACTACTCAGCGAACCAACAAAATTACACTGATCTTTATTGTTCCATATTTTTCCAGGGATTCCCCCCTTTTTCTCTATTGTTATCTTATCTTTTGTTAAATTCACTTAAGATTAAATTATCTTTTTGCTCAGTTTGGTTATATTTTTTTAACATAATTTTGTTACTTCCTTGATAAATGAATGAAATATTTATTAAATGAATAACATATTTTTTTACTTTTATATTTTTTGTATTTTGTAACGAGTTGTTTTTTGGCTGATTAACGATAATATAAAGATATTATCATAAATCACCAAAAAAAACAACTTATTATGGATTAGAGACAATGACAATTTTAAATAATTCTATATAATATAGTATGTAGGAATTGACTGAGAACCTTTCGCACACACATGTGCTCCTGCGCCACGACAGGCTTCAAATCTATAAATATATATGTAAAAATAAAATCTTCGTTAAAGCTTAAATGGCTAACTGTACGTTTGACTACTGCTCAAGATAATTTTATAATCTAACTTAGCTTCACGCTATAGCCCTAGCGGGGTAGGCAGACAGAACGGAGCGCTTAACGCTACGGTAGTGCTGCTCGACGAGGCGGGCAAGCTTTTTGAGCGCATCATCGCAGAACGCATTGTCGACCACTTATGCACGGAGGGGCCAAACCTGAGCGACAACCAATTTGGTTCTCGTCGGGGGCGCTCCACCATAGACGCCATCATGCGCGTGAGGGCCCTGGCGGAGGAGACGGTGTCTCGAGGTGGGGTGGTGCTGGCGGTGTCTTTAGACATCTCCAATGCATTCAACACCCTACCCTGGAGTTGTATTCGGGAGGCTCTGAAATACCATCGCGTGCCTCTCTACCTCCGCCATACAATAGATACTTACCTGAAAGGTAGATATATTGTTTATCGGGGATGTAACGGTGCCAGTCGGCACCTCATGTCGTGCGGTGTTCCACAGGGTTCGGTCTTGGGACCGCTTCTGTGGAACATTGGTTACGACTGGGTGCTGAGAGGTGAACTCCCGTCGGGCGCCGACTTAACGTGTTATGCGGACGACACGCTCATAACTGTCCGGGGGAGCTCGCATAGGGAAGCGACGTTGATAGCCACGGCTGAGTTGTCACAGGTGGTGAACCGCATCCGTTGCCTGGGACTAGTGGTGGCCCTAAACAAGTCAGAGGCCATGGTATTTCATGGCCCCCGACGTGCCCCGGCGCCGCGATCACACATCGTGGTGAGCGGGGCCCGGATAGCTGTCGAATCCACCATGAAATATCTGGGATTGGTGCTCGACAGCCGATGGGAATTCGGGCCGCACTTCCGGCGGCTAGCGCCCAAGTTGATGGGCGCAACGGGCGCGCTTTCAAAGTTGCTTCCCAACTTAGGGGGCCCGGGCGCCGACTGTAGGGGGCTGTACGTAGGAATCGTGCGTTCCATGGCCCTATATGGAGCTCCCGTGTGGGCGATGGACATGACGGCTGGCACTCTCGCCATTCTGCGCAAACCACAAAGGGCGATGGCCGTCAGAGTGGTTCGCGGATATCGCACGATTTCCTACGAGGCGGCTTGCGTCTTGGCCGGATCCCCGCCATGGGACCTAGAGGCAAAAGTACTCGCGTCATTATATCGATGGCGCGAGGAAAAGCGGACACGGGGTTCAAGCCCGGTGCAGCGGCAGATCGCGCTGCGCCGAGAGAAGCTCTATCAGGTTCTGGTGGCGGAATGGCGGCAAGGGCTTCTGCGCCCTACCGCCGGCCTCAATACCGTCGAGGCGATACAGCCAGTACTTGAGGACTGGCTCGGGAGAAGGCACGGCCCCCTGTCGTTTAGGGTGACGCAGGTGCTGTTGGGGCACGGCTGCTTCGGCAAGTACCTATACCGCATAGACAGAAAGCCGGACGCTCGGTGCCACCACTGCGTCCATTGCAGGGAAGACACGGCGCAACACACGCTCGCCGAGTGTGTAGCTTGGGAGCAGCAGCACCGTGTCCTCACAAATAAAGTAGGGGGCGATCTTTCGCTGCCTGCCGTAGTGTGGAGGATGGTTGGTAGCGCAGAGTCTTGGGACGCGGTGGCGTCCTTCTGTGAGGACGTAATGTCGCAGAAGGAAACTGCGGAAAGGGAGAGGGAGATCTTTGCTCCCTTCTCCGGCCGCAGAAGGCGCACAGGACGCAGGAGAAGGGCAGACAACGCCCTTTTCCGGCCCCCGTGAATGGGTCCAGGGGCGAGGGACTTGGGGAAGTTCACGCCCCCTATTCAATAGACCCGCGTCGCAGGCGCGCGTCTCTGGAACGGTGCACGGGTCAACACATCTCACTAACCCGCGCAGGAGATGAGGCCCGGATAGACCCGGCCAGCACTAGTGATGGGCTGCGGATGAATTTGGACTCCCGCGGCCCCGCGCTCACGTGCGAGGAGACACCGGGGTGGTTTTAGCCGGTAAGAGTCCGGCACGCCCCCCCGTCTTTCCCCAGACGGAGGTAGTCCATGAGGATTTCCCCCCATAAAAAAAAAAAAAAAAAAAAAGGAGATGGATTCTCTGTTATTAAATATGGTTAAGTTAACAATAAAACAAACAAGTTGTGAAAACCAATTACAGTAATGAAATGTATACTCTTCATGAAATTTAAAATACTCTATCGTATATAAAAACGTAAAAGAAATCCACACCACATTCATTCAATTGGTCGGACATTTTGAAACCGTGTTCATTAAGGAAAGTCAATTTTCATCAGTAAAATAACCAGCGGACGCGCCTCGGGCGGGAACTTTCTGGATTTTATTTCAAGAAAATAATTATAATCCTAATTATTATATCTTTAATAAAAGCTGAGCTTTAAAAAGCTTTTGTATGAACGAAAATATTATAACAATTTTGAGCTTTAAAAGCTCATTAAAGTCGTCGAATGTAAGTGAAATTTGTATTAAAATTAGGTTTACTATTTCTTAAGAGTGAAATAATATCTATAAAGGCTGTCACGGCGCACAACCGCGTTACTGAAAGCATTTTGGTTGTGGGTTTGATCCCCACTCGAGGAATTGAAATATTTTTTAATATTTTCATTTCTCCGTTCGATTAACAATGTAAAAATGCTAAGTTTTGCAACTCAACACGCAATGCTAGAATAGTACAGAACACGGAACAGTTTGAAGCTGATAGATGATCTATTTATTGTCACTACTTGTGTCTAAGATGTAAAAACTAAATCGGTATTCAAATTTATGTTTTAAAATTATTATTCATCATTTTACGCTGTATCCCATTTACAAAAATATAGGTAGAGGAAGGAAGCAGGAATCTCAAATGAATTCCTGCTCCGTTCCTCTACCTACATTGCTGCAAACGGGATACAGGGTAAAATTGTAAAAAATAAAACTTCTTCATTGTGTGGGAAGAATTAAACTTGGAACTTTTGCATTTATTAATAAAATAAGCTAAATTTCAGTTATATTTACTATACATATGGATTTTGTACTTTTAGTACTGTAAAATAAAATGCAGCGAACAAATTAATGACATTGTGAAGTCCAATCGTAAAAGTGGCTGTGCTATCGGTTCCTACTTAGGAAATATTTAGTTTTTTCGTTTAATTAGCAGCGTTGAGTTTCGCTATTCTAAGTACAAAATAGATTGAAATAAGTATTTTAACTTCATGCTTCAACAAGCATTCTCAATTCCGCCTCTGTAACAGGATACACCAGAAAGCTGAAAATAAAACTTTTCTGATATTCTTTCTTATAGTAGCCACAAAACTGCAGTTAAGTTAATTTATGATCGAGTTCGAATCCCGGATGCTGGCGAATGATAATCAATCACGCTTTCAAAGAGACCGCCTCCAGTCTACCATTCTATTATACTATTGGCATATCGGCCCATTTATACCGATTTATGTTGTTTTATGCTTTTTATAGATAGAAAAATGATAAAACTAATATATTTTTACATAAGAATGAACATACATTATAAATGTCGAAGGCTAAACGCGACAGGTTGTCAGTCCACTTCCATTTCCAACGGAAAGGCAAGCAAAGCGTTAAGTTCCACCACTCAAAACGCAATGCTACAAATTAACACTTAATGAATGTGAGAGACACTTACGAAAATTTAACAGTTAATTTGTGTCACCCTTTAGGCGGTGTGTCTGTAATTATACATGGATCGTACAAATAAGAATGGCTCCCAGCAACTTGTTTGTTCAAAACAAGTAATAAAACGAACAAAACAATATATTAAAAATGCCTTCAGTTTTTTTTAGCATCACGCTGTATCCCGCACGAGGCAGGGTAGGCAGAGGAACCCGGGAACCTAGTGTAAAGACACTCCGTTCCACTTCCGTTCCCCAGTTTCCGCCGAATTTGAGGCATTGCGTGTTGAGTGGCGAAACTCAACGCCGCGCTTTGCCTTAATACCAGAGCGAAGAAATTAAACATTAAATATTTAAATTGAAAATATTATATATTTCATTTCCTCGACTGGGGATCGAATCCAGAACCTGTCGGTTACAGTCACACTCTTGTGCCGCTGCGCCACGACAGGTCTTCAGTTTATTACCTCAACTTATCTTCATAAACAACATTTTAATAATTTATTATACATTTCTTTTCCGATTTGTTAAAAAAATCTGCTTCTTAGAGTACCTCAAAAGATAAAAATAGTTATATATATATGGTTATAAGATCACTTTTTTGTCCGTCTGTTTGTTACCACTGTTTATCTCTAGATCACGTAAAAATATCAAGCTGAAATTAATACTAAGAATATCAAATGTTTACGGTCGCTTGGAGTACGGAAAAAATCAAGCCTCAATTTCTATGCATCCAAACTATACGAACATTTATGCTTTTTGTATGAAATTTGCAGCGTAATCAAAACTTACTACAGTAAATATTTAGGAAAATAATCCCAAAAATAATTGTAAATACTAAACTTAAATTTAAAAAGCGTACAAAAATTTCGAACGTAACAAGATTTGAGCCAGCGCCTCTTGAATACCGTTCAAGCGCGCTGACCAACTAAGCCATACGTTCTTATCAAGCGCTACACAAAGACAATTCGTAAGAATTATCGTTTGACAAGATAGAATACATTTTTTTTAATATTTTTACTATTTTTTTAAAGTGTTATGCCACAGTTAGGATAGAAAATATTAAATTTAAATTTTTATATATGCAAGTCTAACTTGTACTTGACTTTTTTTTATTAATATTCACGTAAACATGTAATGCAAATCGTCTTCTGTTAAACTGGTGATAAGAGCCGGCTCCTAAGTAGTCCCACGGAGGCAATTTATCACTGAGACCCTTTACAAGTAATAGTTTTGATGGCAGAATATCGTATTGCTATTAATATTCGGTCTAACAGATGGGGTTGTGCTTCGCTTATTATTTAATGCACATTTTTCTTATTTATGTAAATCTGTGATTATTTTCCTTATATTTTGTAGGAACACTAAGAAATGTTATACTTTTTTACACTGTATCCCGCACTAGGCAGGGTAGGCAGAGGGAACTTGGGAACCTAGTGTTAAGACCCTCCGTTCCACTTCCGTTCTCCTCTTCCCGCGCATTTAAGGCATTACGTGTTAAGGATGTTGACGATCCAACTTAGAATACTTTATGATTAAAGAAAATAATATATTAAATAAATTGAATAATAGAAACTATTACTTAAATATATAAGACTAAATCGCTATTACTTAAGAGCATGTTGATAGTTGTACAAAACCCCTCCAAACTCCAAGCACAGAAGTTCCTTACATTTTAATAAAAGCTCACTCATTCATTTCACTTGCACATAACTAATTAAGTTACAAGCATTGTTTTAAAATCAAGACGGCTAT